>CAJVGC010000060.1:66433001-66960700 GCA_910822075.1 Senecio squalidus
CATAGACTAATACGATCCTGACAAGTGGCACTTATTAGTTCACTACTATATTAAGTAACTCCAGAAAAAAATTAAAAAAAAAAAAAAAAAAACTTTGCAATTATTCTTATTTTTGTTTTCTATTATTTTAAATGACTGAGTTCAATATGTACATGAATTTGCCAATTCACTGCACAACTTTACTTTGATGGAACATGTTAGCAGGCAAAAAAACAATTATTTTAACGTGAAAGTGAATTTAATTTTTGCGTATTTAATAGTAACTGTTTTATACTCTTTTTATTATTAAGTCGCCATTCTTTTGGTTGGGTTATATTCCCCTTATCAATCATTTTACTGGTGTTTGTTTTAGCTTATTAACTGATTTGCTCCGACTTAAAAAGTTGTGTCCCAAAAGTAATATATGAAAATCTATAGTGGATGTATAAAGTTCAAATCACGGTTATTTACTCGCTTTATATATTTTTACAAAACATAAGTTAAAAATTCAGTAATAAATTTTAGTTTTAGTAAATATATATATATATATATATATATATATATATATATATATATATATATATATATATATATATATATATATATATATATATATATTTAAAATATTTAGGTGTCAGAGTAAAGCTGGTAAACAGTTGGAAGAAGGACATATTATTTTGGCACTTTGTTTATAAAGGAAAGCTGCCCACCATCTCTTTTCTGGTTAGTTAAACCCCACATTTTTTTTGTTTTTTCATTCTTGCAAATATATATTATCTACTGTAATTTGTAACTATTAGATAATAAGTCAAACCCGATATGTAATTTTGGGTCATTAGGGATAATAAAATGTTTTCTAAATCATTAGTGAGACAAATGAGAGGGATTGATAAAAACCAGAAACTTTAATTATTATAAGTATTATTGGTTTAGATATGTCGTTATTGTTTACCATCCAAGATGTTTACCTAAGGTGGAATTTCGAGACTCTACTATGACATCAAGATGCTTATCACTAAGTCGTCTTAGTGATGGTATAATATAAGTAAGAGGTCTAATATAAAATCATTATCTCGTGTTTTTAAATTGCGATTAATGAGATATATCTCCTACGTAGCTTGTCAAATCGGTCACCGAAGCCCTTAAGAGTATAAGAAGGTGTGTTAAATTTTGTCTTGATATAATCCTTTAGAAGGTAGGTTCTTCTCAGTAAAACACGAGTAACTACAGTTTTTGTTAGAAAGATAACACGACACACAAGAATTCAGACTTTTAGCCTTAACATGACTTGAATCGACAACTTACTAATTATTGGTAGACTGCTTATCGTTGGACTATAATCCATTTGACAATCTTATGTGAGTTTGTTGGATAACTTATCATAAGTAGGAGGTATATTTAGCAAAATTACCATTAAACTATTATTTGTATTTTGTTTGTGAATTAGTAATGTAAAAAATTATATGGTTTTAGCTTTTGGCAGCATTGTTGATCAAAATTTGTTTCGATCACAAAATTTGTTTACACAGCCCTTCTAAAGATCAATTTTTCCAAAACTCTCGATATTCTTTTGCGAAAATACTTGTAAAAGACTTTTAATCACTTCCACTTAATAAAAAAAAAAATTATCCTTTCGAATAGGACTTGCACCAATGATGGCAAAACTTCAACCCGATTGGCTTGAAGTTGTTAGGGTTAACTTGGTGGTTTCTTCGGTAGATATTATTAAATTGTATCCATTCTCGCACCTTTCAACTATCGTTGAAGGATGTTCTATTGTTCCCCTTTTTTCGTCATCAATAAAAGAAAAACAAAACTTATTATTAAATGTAAATGTGTCTTTTCATATGTATGAAAATGTAAACATCACAATCAAACTTGGTAGTAAACGTTCGCCACATTTTTCTTTGCATACAAAAATAAATACAAAGAAAACTTTTTAAAATTAATTTGAGTGTTCCTTGGAGGCCCAACACACATTATTAAAAGGGCCTTAACCCAAAGTTACAATACTTTAAATTGATTAAAATACTCTAAAAATCATCTTATTGAAAAAAAAAATCCGCAAAAGAATTTCTATATTTTTGGGTGACGATTATTGTATTGATGATGAAACCACTATAAATCACGAAATATGAACAGGAAATAACAAGTCAATATTCCTATATATGATTGACGTATCATAACGTAAAACATGTGTTATGTCGACCTATATAATTATTAGTGTATGATGATAACATAACATATTTATTTTTTAGCTACGAATATAAGTTATTAAAGTCAAACTTAGATAAAATATATTGGAATGTTTATTTAAGGTCATTCAATCTTGTCACAAAAAAGACTATATGATGTGTCTTTCCATTGAAATTATTTGTCTTTTATAACACAAAAATGGGCATTATACAAAGTATTGAAATAATGTCTAGATAACCTTTCACACTTTAAATCGTTTATATGTATATATAAAAATATAAAGTTTAAGTAATCAAAGTATTTGCTATAGTTTTAGAAATATGATTTTTATTTCGACCTAATTTATCGATTACTATTAACCTTGTAATCGAATTTTTCGAGTTTAAGAGAAAAATTACCTCAAACACCAAATTTGATTCACTTGTGTCTTTTTTTTTTTTTTTTTACGAAACATTTTCATTACCTCCACCCAACTCCTAAACTTTTTACAACCACCGCCTACCATAACCTGGTTTCACGCCAGAAGGCGCCCGAGCAAGTCTTGCAAGGCTAGACCATAGGCGCCCGAGCAAGTCTTTTCTTAATGTTTATTTATTTAGTTATAGAACTACTATTAGGTCATGCCTGATTACTTTTTTTCATGTATTCTAATTAATATTTATTTCTTTTCAAATTCTTTATCTATCATATTTGAGTTGGCAACCACTTTGCTAATTGATGACCCAATTTGACCCTATGATTGTCTACCTACTCATGTATATGAGCTCTTTAACAAGTACTAGAGAGCTACCTTTTGGAGTAATCAAGAGTCAAATCACATGTTATTTTTCTAATCCATTGTTAATTGTTATTTCTAGCTTTAGTTTTCATAATATTTATTATAATTGTAAGATATGTGATCTAACGATAAAAGTGACTCTTAAACTACCGCATTATTGTAGTAAGTAAGTAACGTCATACATATAGATAGATCATATGGTTCTTTTATATCGGATTTAAATATTGAAAAGCATAATAAAACAATCTAATCGGTTGAAAATGAGAAAGTGACTTCCACTCTAATATCTTACGTGTGTTCACTTGTTTTGGGAAATGTTAGGATATATGACCTACATCAAACCAACGGTCTTAGTCCAAACGTCTAATATACGGTCATCATTTGATTAAGAAATGTTCGGATAAGGAACAAGCCATGTGAATTGTGACCTAAATCGAAACAACAATTCCGTGTTTCCTTATTTTCAAAAATCATTCAATTATGAATGTAGACTACTATTTCGATATCTTAGATTCATATAGGCACGTAGCATAGTTAGGAGTTATCACGATGCGACATGGTTTCAGAACACTATTATGACGCATCAAAGTGTTTATTTCAAGAGACTAGACTTTCGATACAGCTTGTGAATATCAAAATTTTCATAAATTTCATAAGGTCTAGTTATATTTGATTATTTATCCATATTATAACATGAGTTATTTTTAAAAATTTGTGACATTTCTATTAAAAATTTCGTTTTCTATCTATATCTTTAATATATAATAGAGTACTCTATATAATAAAAGAGATGACTTAAATGTCACATGACAAAGTAAGATCCGTTGGATGAGTTATTAATAACAAAGACGGGAAAACGTTGGTGACAAATAATGTGGTGATAACAAGTGGTAAAAAGAACCTTGTTTTACTTTATATATATATATATATATATATATATATATATATATATATATATATATATATATATATATATATATATATATATATTGTTTATCTGTGGGAGGTCTCGAATTCGAGGCTTTCTCAGGATGGGTAATTTACAGGCGCATGTCCCTTGTATGATGATGATCGATATAGATTAAATATGTATATTGGACCTTAAACAAACATAGTTGGGGCTAAGTGGGCTTTTTGTCCTGGGAAACATGCGGACTTATAAATACCATAAAGATACATAGTTTTTTTTTAGCCCTATTTTATATAAGATATATTAATGGGCCTTATATTAATCATAATCAGATATAATATTCTTCATATTTTGTAACCCACCAAGAAAAAACATGGCATATTAATAAAAGGAATTATTAATCAATAGATATATCTAAGCAGTGGAGCATCCATACTCAAATTCGAGACGTATCCGAAACAATTTTTCATAAGACAAGTGAACTGTAATTTTGATTTTGCTTTTAGATTGTCTAAACGTTTTGTTCGTCAAGTTGAGAGGTAGACGAAGACTACTCCGAAACCCTTATATAGATCCACATTTAGTAGCGGAGCTTATAACTTTTTCTTAGAAGGGACGAAACAATTTTAATTTTATTGGACTTTAAGGTTGGGAGGGTCAAAGTCCAAGTATTTTTTTTACACATGAATTTTTTTTTTTACACTAATGGACTTAAGCTAAGGGGGTCAGCACCGTTCTGGATCTTGCTGAAGCTCCGCCCTTATCCACATTGTATCCAACCCTTATCCACATTCTATCCAAGTGTACTATATTTTCCCCTTAATCATAATTTAATTACATTAGACATCTCATTACAATTTAAACAGCTCTTCGCTGAGCCAAACATTGTTTTTAATTTTTTACGTTTACATATTTATTAAAATGCGACATTCTTCATGATAATTTTCTTTTTAAATTAAGGCTTATTTTTATGACATTTAAGTTTGTAAAAAATGTGTATCATATAAACATGAAACATGACAAACATGTTGTTTTCTTAAGAGTTTTATTCGTTTTGATGTCAATGTTTTCGATTTAAGTTGTTTAATGATGGCCACGGTTTTTCTTCCTTCAAATATTAGTTATTAGTTATTTTATATAACCGAATATTTGAGAGTCGTGTTTGATCTAACGGAAAACAACTCTTGCCCGCAAGCCTACTGCATAATTTTCATTTTCAAAGAAAGATCTTGAAACACTTTCTGATATTGATGCTAACGTTAGCGATTGCATCCTTCTTCTTATCATAGCATAGTATGGTAAGTAAGGTAATTGCTATTCTTGCTATAGGGTATTTAATGGTATCAAAAGATGTTTTTCGTCGCCAACACACAGTGTATGGAAACAAAAACACCGATTAATTTTAATACATACATTATCGAATTAGTTTTAGAAAAACGAAAACAAAATATCAAAAGGACTAAAATTATACAGCTTAATTAAAATAGTTGTTGACTATATTATGTTATATTTTGAAATAAAAGTGCATGATCTAAGGTGTGTGTGTGATTTTTCGGTTGTAAAAAACTCGGTAAAAACAATAAATCCGGTAAGGTATGGCATAACGAGTGACAGAATTTGATGGAGTCACGCTTTGATGCTGATCGAGGAAAATAAGTCGTACCCTTATAAGTTTTAACATCATATTATGCCAGTGGTTTTTTATGTTAAGCAAAAAATATAAATACATCAGGTTAGTACCACTTACAACATATATATGTGGGTTTGACATCAAAAACGTTTCATCAATTTATTGTTGGAAGCATATACGGGTTTTGTTGACATAAGGTCCGACCACCTGATTCGGGTCGGACCGAACCAAGTGGTCCGGATTCCATGGTTCGACCAAGAAACGACAAAGAGGGTAAAAGACAAAAAGCATACGACAAGGAATCAACAAAAGAGGAAAGGAAAGATGCTCTGACGAAGGAACATCTTTTTAACCGCTGGATAAAAGGAGTAAAGTTCAGGGAACACCCTATTATCCAGATGGTCTCCTATAAATACCCCGGTGAATAGTAAGTATCCGTAAGTTATTTCTATACAGTTTTATACTTTTATCCATTTGTCCGAACTAGAAAACTTACTCTCACACCCGAGTTGAATCAGGGGTATAGCCCCGCTCAACCTGGTGTCTTTTCTTAGTGCAGGACAGTCGAACAAAGGATCACAGAAGGATCTCTGAGGTTAATTCAAGGGAAAACGAACTTCGGGTCAGGCTTAGATTAATTCGAGTCGGACTTAGGAGTTTAGTGGACTTTTGTATTAACAGGTTTAAAATGAGTCGATTGCCTTAAATAAACATATCTCATGATATAGAAAAAAATGCTTTACGTATGTGCGTGGAAACTTATGGCTCTATGCAGGGGGAAGCTAGAGATTTTTCTACGTGGGGGCAAACTAAATTTTTCTTATCAAGTGGATAAATTTTTATAATTTACGTGGGAATAAAGTTTAGATTTTTGATTTCATAAGGACAAAACCTTAAAAACAACATAAATATAACTATTTTCTGTCCCGCCACTGACTCCATGTGCAACTTGACAAATGTGGATCTCAAGTCGTGAGAAACGATATGACTTTCAACGCCAACTATATTTGTTGGACCAAGGTAGCCATCATCATCACTCTGAAATCACTACAAAGGGTTGTCGAACGGTGGAACTAACATTAAATTTTTTAGTTTGTTAGTTTCTCTTTGCAAGTAATCGTCACATTTGTTTGTTTGTTTGTCTATTTTAGTAAAAATTTAAGTTATAGATGTACAATCAAGTATGCTCTATGTAGTTGATAGTTGAATATATCCGACCCTTTAAATAGGTCCTCAAATGATTCAAATACCAAAAATAATTATTGTTATTGTCATGGATTCAAGTCTCGTTAGAGACTAACATGCATGTATAATACTTTTCTTTTAAAAAGAAGTTTATTATTATTATTATTATTATTATTATTATTATTATTACTCCGTATTAGTTATTTATTATGAAATAATTATTTTTGTTCCATCCAAGTAGCCAATATAGACCTAATCATGTATTAGGATTCCCTAATGTTATTACCATTAATTTTTATGGTTTGGAGCCATCAATTATATACCTAAATTAGACTTTTTAAACATATTTAATCAAAAATTAAGACCAAATAAAAAATATGAATTATACATAGATGACTTTCTAGACCCATCTTTTTGAAACTAAAAGCAAACGTGAATGCATCATTATATGTATGTGAAAAGGTTCAAAACCATGGTGGACATATTAACTTTGGTTGATTAAGGGATCCGGGTTGGTTGGACCGGAAAGTCATGGGAGAGGCAGGCTAAGTGAAATAATATAAAATTAGCACAAAATATGTCGATACATATGTATACTTTATAAACACGTATCTTTTATAAACAACATATATGCAGACCCCTACCAATTAAAATCCTCTAAAGTTCAAAAGTAGTAATCAAAATATCGAGTCCATAGCTAACCAAAATAAAGGACCGACTCTTTTGATTAGTAAGTTTTTTTTTTTCCGCTTAACATGATTAACATAAGGGTTTTGAACTCGAAAGGATCATAGTTCATATTCCATAACCCTAGATTCAAAGTTAGATATGAAATGTTAGCATAAGATATTCTACACCACACGTTCAACGGACCACTTTAAATCCTAATTTTAGGTTTAAACCATGAAATATAGTTTTTTTTGTAGTAAGCGTTAAGACTATATTCCAAAGCAACAAATTTCCTAACCATTTAAAAAGATTCAAGACAAGCAAAATGGATGGTGTGTGTTTGTAATGCCAAAAAGAACGACCAACATCTTTTTCTGTTTTAACTCCAAGAATTTAGACACGCGTAAATATATTCACATTCAAAATTGGCTCATATATTTTACTCCGTAGTTAATCATTTTCTAAAAATACGGAGTAAACCATCATACAATACATGTCCAAACGTATTAAACATAACCAATAACTGTGACTACTAAATTCCATAAAATAATTATAAAACACAATTGCCAAATGTTTTGTGTACACGATCATGCTTTCTATAGCAATATGTTATTTTCATGGCACTTCATTCTTATCATGCCTCATCATATTCTCCGGACCTTGATAGTTTACACTATTTTCGTCATGATAACATCTATAAATAGAATGCAATGCAATCGAAGAAAACAACGTGGAAAACATTTTCCTGTTGTGTTTAGTTTGAAAAAATTATCCACTTTCTTGAAAAAAGTTTCAAGAAAAATACAAAAACTAGAAAACGAGTTAAACTAAAAAAATTTCAAAACTTTTGAGTGGAAACAAAAAGTTCAGTTTTCACTTTTAAAAATTGGGTAAAAGTCAAAAAAACTATACCAACTTTTTTATTTGTAGCGTTATAATAAACTAACTTTCGAAAATACTTTTATAATACTTGAACTTTCAAATTCTGTGACAATATGATAAATTTGTAACCGGTTACCTGCAATGATTCCAACAATGCGTCCACGTCAGATTATTGATGACACGTCATCCTGCAATAAAAAAAAATACTTTTATTGTCACGGATTTTGAAAATTCATTTATATAAGTATTATCGGAAAGTTGGTTTACTATAACTCTGCAAATGAGAAAGTTCTTATAGTTCTTTTGACTTTTATCTTGTAAATCAATAAAACTAAAAAAAATAAAAATTACTGGTTAAAAAAATTCAACGGTAACTAGTAAAAAGTCAACAAAATTTTGAATTTTTTTATCACATAGTGATGGATTTTGAAAATACATGTATTATACAAGTATTATCAGAATTTTGTTTATTATAACACTACAAATAAAAAATTATTTTTATTATCTACAACATTTAATTTTCAAATTTCTATTATACAACAAAATATTTTTTTTCATCTAAACGCCACATTAGTTTATCCAATTTTCATTTATCCAACTACTCTAGACCCGATTAACCATCTCATAGGTCATGACTCACTTTCCAAAATAATGTCTTCGTTCCTTTCATTTAAAAATTATAGCTATATTATCTGGCCTTTTTGGAAATTTATACTAAAATTTAATTGCCAAATTCGAGCTATAACAATTTAAATGCAAATTTGATCTAGTTTCACAAGTTACAACATAAATTTGATTGTATTGTCCAATTTGGTGGGAAATATTCAAACCAATTAAAGCGATGAACTTGAAAAATCAAACTACTAGTTAACACTAATAAATGTTTCTACATTTTATAGTTGAAATATCTTCAAATGTTTGTGGTCACGGGCCTTAGACTTTACAAACACGACCTAGTAATGTATCGGAAATGTTGACTCAACGTTTGCCACTTAATTGCACTTAATTAGAAGAAGAAAAATGATCATAATCCCGATTTTTAAAGCTATGATTATCAGTACTCTTAGAAAAATTGCTGAAAGTTACGAAATGTTATTAAAGACATGATCTAATTGATGGATCTTTTTACTGTTATAGGAAGTATGATTGTAAAACATTGTTATATGTATGTTAATCAACTACAACTAATAATAATATTAATGTAAAATAAATAAATAAAACGACGTTCTTGAAATATGATGACGAGGAATGAGAAGCGGACCAAGGATCAAAAGTGAGCGGTTTTGAACCCTTTAAACAAATATATATATATATATATATATATATATATATATAGTTACTGAATATTTTAACAAGTTTATCCGAACTCAAAAAAAAAAAAAGCTTATTAACAAATGAAAAATGTGTTGTAACTGTCAATTTTTTTTTATTAATATTTTGGTTTAAATATTATTGTTTGTTCTTTAAATTTGGATAGTTAAAGTATAATAGGTTTCTATTTTTCTTTTGAATTTTCAATCTCTAGAAGTAATTAACGATTTTAATATAGTAACAAAATGATTAATCTAATAAAAAAAATATTTTATTAATTGTATCTAATTTATTTGGGTTAATAATGGTTTAATCATTAAACTTTCAGATATTTATCGTTTTAACCACTTAACTTTCAAACATTTATCATTTTAAGCACTTAACTTTACTTGACGTTATTTCGACCATTAACACTTTAACCACCTATCATTTTAATCCTTAAACTTCCCAAAAAACAATGTTTAAATCCTAAAACCACTTATAAAATGTTTCGTCATCTAGTTTAAATGATTAAAACGAATAATGGTTGAAAGTTTTGTGCTTAAAATGATATATGATTTGTAAGTTAAGGGTAATAAAAATTGTTAAAAAAGTTAAGTGAATAAAATGATAAAAGATTAAAAGTTCAGGAGAAAAACATTGTCAAAAAAAATTAATTGATTAAAATTATAAATATTTAAAAGTTTGATGATTAAACCATTACTAACCCAATTTATTATGAACTTCTTTTTTCTTTTAATTTTTTTCCTTTAGAATGGAATTAAACATAAGTTTTTATAAATTACTTTTAATAAAATAATCCAACAAACATAGTAAATGATATGAAACCATATTATATAACAATAAATTAAAATAGCAAGTCAACTTTTTAGCTATTAGCCATTGGATATAGTTTATATTTTTTTGTTGATGTCCTTAACTCGTCAATCGACATTGATAACAGCCTTTGAATACATTATAGCACATAGAAAACAATATAATAATATTAGTTATTTGAAAAATAAATATAATATTATTTTTAATCATATTCTTATAAGATAGGAAATGACTCTTGTATTATTTTCAACTGGTAAATGTATTACTGTGTTCGAACACACGGTGTGGTGTATGACGCAAGTATGATATACACAGATTGTTACAAGATCGACTTGATGTTGACGATCTTTATATTTTCGTCCAAACCGTGTAATGATTTGAAAAGAATTGTTTAACTCTATGTTTTCTCGATCAAATATAAAATAGTGTGGAGACGTTCTCTAACAATATCAACATACAAACAAGTTTTGGGGAGATCGTGTGTGATGACGTACCATCGGTAGCCGGTAGAAGTCTATCGGCCAAACCAATGGTACGCCGAAAGATCTATTTACTGGGCACAATCTCTAAGAAAAGGAATCTAAACAACATCTATTACCCGAAGAGCATCCTAAGGACCATAAGGCCGAAGGATGACTTCTCGACAGAAAGTACAATACTTCGCAATACCTCCAGGATAAACAAGGTATTGTACTTAGAGCATGTTATTATCCGAAACTCAAGATCTATAAATACCAAGCTCACTCTTCACTTCAAGGGTAACGTTCATAAACACTATATACTCTTACTTTAATTATTTACTCTTACTCTTACGCCCGAGGTAAACCAGGGGATCATCCCCGCTCCGTTTACTCGTGTGTTTGCCTGCTTGTGCAGATAGTTCGAGATCGAAGATAAGAACTAGGCTGAAGGTCTTCTTCGGATCAGCTCCTTCGGATCCGAACCTTCTACCCAGCTGTACTTGTGATATTCCGGTGTCGCAACATTTGGCGCCATCCGTGGGACGTACATGGCTTCTACAGGACCATATACGCCTTTTATCGGTAGTTCCTCAGGAAATAATATGCAACCGATAATTGAAGACGAGACTCCGGGGAATGATCAGACTCAGGTAGAGACCGGTACGGGGATCTCTGAGGAGTTCCTGGAAAAGAATTACGATGCGCTTAAAGCCATGCTGGAAGAGCATGAGCGGAAGAAGAAGAAAGATCATACCCGGAAGACTCCTCCGGTTGTCCGGAAGATCCGCTATGCGAGTGAATCGGAGCGAGAAGATAGTGACGATGAGGAAGATCTGAACCTCCCCTATCAGTCAGACTTTGCTTCTAAGTTCACTCGAAGAATCTCTACGTTCAAAATGCCTCGAAAGGTGAAAATGCCTAGCATCGTGCGCACCTATGACGGAAGTGGTGACCCGGATGATCATTTGGCCATTTTCTCTGGCGCGGCAGATACCGAGGGTTGGTCGATGCCTATCTGGTGCCGAATGTTCGCCCAGACTTTCGTGGGGCCTGCTAGAATATGGTTCGGCGAGTTGCCGGAAGAGGGTATTGATAATTTCAAAGACATGAAAAAGAAGTTCGAACTTTACTTTATGCAACAACGAAGATACACTCGAGGCCCCACAGATATTGCTAAAATCAAACAAAAGGAGAACGAAAGTCTCCCAGACTTTGTAGAAAGGTGGAAGCGGGAGCTCCTGCAAATTAAAGGAGGAGACGACATGTTGAAAGTTTCGGGATTCATGGAAGGGATCCGGATACCGGCTCTCATAGCGAAACTCAATGCCAGGGTACCCGAGACGGTGGATGAAATGATGGAACGCGTGAAGAGGTTTCTCAACGGAAAAGAAGCCTCGAGACAGTACTTGGAAGCTAATACAGCTGGATCCCGAAAAGGGTCAAAAACAGTCTTCCCGCCAACAAGTCCTCCATGGAGACCTTCCCCAAACCGAAAAAGCTTCTCTCCGGGCAGTCATGAAAGAAGGTTTGGACGAGGACCTGTCCGAACGTCTCCTTTCGTTTCTTCCGGAGAATCTCGGAGACAAGTCAGCTTCACAGAGCTAAGCAAGACCCCTAGCGAAGTTTTCGCCACGGAAAAAGGGAACGTACACTTTACTGCTCCGGCCCCCTTAGTAGGAACTCCCGATAAGAGATTCCTTGACTGATGGTGTGAATTCCATCAGGACAAGGGACACTACACGAACGACTGCTTTCAGTTAAAGAAGCAGATTGAGGAGGCCGTAAGAACTGGTCAGCTAAACCATCTGATGGAAGGAATCAAGCTAGGAGGCCAAAAGAAGCAAGGACCGCAATATACCGGAAAAGGGAAAGGAAAGGAGATACAGATGGTCTTCTGCGAAGGAGAAGGTAGTGGGTTTCAAGATGAAAGAACGAAGCCCTGGATGATACAGGAGATGTCTTTTCCTCCGGTAAGCACCTCTCAAGGAACCACGGACCCGATGGTTGTGGTAGGAGATATTGGAAATCAGACGGTACATAGGATATACATTGACAATGGGAGTGCCTCAGAAATACTTTTTGAGCAATGCTTTTTGAAGCTTGATCCCGAGGTACAACAGAGGATGGAGAGATGCTCTCAGTACTTGATTGGGTTTTCCGGAGAAGCAGTGAAACCAATAGGGCAGATCCGGTTACCCCTTACCATCGGAAATGATCAGAAGTTTCGGACAGTTGAAATTGATTTTCTAATAGTTCGAGCCGGTTCTCCATACAATGTCATTATTGGAAGACCCGGAATAGCAAAGCTCGGAGCTATTGTGTCGACAGCTCATTCCCTCATGAAATTTCCTACTCCCCAGGGGATCGTTGAAATTCGTCCGGAGGCCCACAAAGTATTGGAATGCCAAAAAATCGAGAAGATATTGCGGAAGGAGGAAGAGGAGATCAAGCTGGGAAAGGTTATCATTCATCCGGATTACCCGGAGCAAACCGTTACGATTGGAGACACCTTCACTCAAGAAGGCAAGGAAAAGCTTGTCACGCTTCTTCGACAAAGCAGAGATGTCTTTGCTTGGAAACCCTCGGACATGACGGGGGTACCGAGGGGGCTAGCCGAACATAAGCTAACCATTCATAAAGGAAAGAGCCCCATAGTACAGAAGAAACGAGGCCTAGCACCTGATCGAAGCAGGGCAGCTTGTGAGGAGGTAAAACAATTGACTGAGGCTGGAATCCTCCGCGAGGTTCGGTACCGAACCTGGGTAGCCAATCCAGTCATGATTCGGAAAAGCGATAATACGTGGAGAATGTGTGTTGATTTCAAAGACCTCAATGAGGCTTGTCCGAAGGACGCGTATCCACTGCCGGAGGTAGATTTGAAAGTAGAAGCGCTGGTGGGTTTCAGATTCAAATGCTTCTTAGACGCATACAAAGGTTACCACCAGATACAAATGGCTAAAGAAGATGAGGACAAGACAGCTTTTCATACCGATATGGGAATCTTCTGTTACCGAAAGATGCCCTTCGGTCTCAAGAACGCCGGAGCAACCTATCAAAGGTTAATAGACAAAGCTTTTTCGGAACAGATTGGAAGGAATCTAGAGGCATACGTTGATGACCTAGTTATAAAATCCACATCGGAAGAAACGATGATTCAGGATATCCGGGAAACATTCGCTAATCTCCGGAGAATCAACATGAAGCTTAACCCGAAGAAATGTTCTTTCGGGATGGAAGAAGGAAAGTTCCTGGGTCACATCGTTACTCCAAATGGTATCAAAGTAAATCCGGAAAAGGTTCGAGATTTGGAAGGACTATCGTCGCCTAAGACGATGAAGGAAGTTCAAAGCCTAAATGGCAAGGTTATCGCCCTGGGGCGATATCTCGCAAAATCTGCCGAAAGATCATTACCAATCTTTCGAACCTTGAAAAATTGTGTAAAAAAGGGAGATTTCCGGTGGACATCCGAAGCTGAAGAAGCCCTACAGGGGATAAAAAAGTTCGTGCTGGCGCTTCCCACTCTCACAGCTCCGAAGGAAGGCGAAACCTTGATCCTATACTTATCAGCAACGACCGAAGTCATTAGTTCGGCTCTTCTGGCTGAAAGAAAAGGAGAACAAATGCCTATCTATTTCGTTAGCAAGGTGCTACAAGGTCCTGAAAACAACTATACCCAGATAGAGAAGATAGCGTTAGCTTTGGTTTATACATCTCGAAGGTTGAAGAGATACTTTCAAGCTCACAGCATCCGAGTGATCACCGATCAACCTTTAAAGCAAATCTTAAGGAATGTGGAAACGGCCGGTAGACTTACAAAGTGGGCCATTGAATTAGGAAGCTATGATATAGAATATGTCCCCAGGACATCTATCAAAGGACAAGTACTAGCAGACTTCATAGCTGAAATTCCTGATCAGGTTGTACCCAAAGACACTGCTCCGATAGAAACCAGTGATGAGCAGCCCATGAAGAACAAGAAGAGGAAAAGACCGGCAGAATCCGATGACAAAGGAAAGAACCCGAAGAAAGACCAAGTTTGGAGTTTGTTCACTGATGGATCCTCCAGTTCGGAAGGTTCGGGAGCTGGGATTCTTCTTATTAGTCCGGAAGGGAAAGAGTTCTCATTTTCCGTTCGTTTTGGTTTTGACAACACGAATAATGAATCTGAGTATGAAGCTCTGTTGGCTGGATTACAGAAGGCGAAAGAGAAAGGAGCAGAACACTTGAAGGTTAAAGTAGACTCAAAGTTGGTGGCCAACCAAATCAACGAAACTTATGAAGCAAAAGAGGACCGAATGAACAAGTATAAGGAGAAGGCGAAGAATTTGATGGCAACTTTCCAGTCATGCACAATTGAGCAAGTCCCCAGAACAAAGAACAAGGTTGCTGACACCTTGAGTAAATTGGCGTCCATAGCATTCGGACACACCGCGATGAAAGTAATGGTGGAAAAACAAGACCTACGGGCCATAGCTAATCCGAAAGAAACCCTGATGATTGTGGAAGATGAAGGAGTCACCTGGATGACACCGATAATGAAGTTCTTACAAGGGGGAATCTTGCCACAGGACTCGAAGGAGGCCCGAAAAATCCGGATGAAGGCACCGAATTACATAATGAAAGGTACCACTCTTTATCGCAAAAACCCACTTTCACCCTTACTTCGTTGTCTAGGACCATTGCAGGCCAACTATGTGGTCCGGGAAATGCATGAGGGAGCATGTGGCATGCATGCCGGACCACGAAGCATGGTCTCAAAGATCACGGGATTGGGATACTTCTGGCCAACTATGCACTTTGATGCCATTGAACTGATCCGAAGGTGCGATGCTTGCCAAATTCATGCACCCATCCCAAGACTCCCCAAACACAATTTAGTGTCCATACTATCGGCATGGCCCTTCCAAAAATGGGGTATCGATATTGTGGGAAAATTTCCAACGGGAACCGGGGGAATGAAATTTCTGATCGTGGCAGTAGACTACTTGGTCGAAGCAAAACCAGTCGTCCGGATCACAGGAAAGCAAGTACAGAAGTTCGTCTGGGAAAATATTGTATGCAGGTTCGGATTGCCGAATGAATTAATTTCAGATAATGGCAAGCAATTTTCGGACAACCCACTGCGACGATGGTGCAGCGAGATGAAAATCAAACAAACCTTTACATCGGTGGCACACCCACAAAGCAACGGCCAGGTTGAAAGGATCAACAGAAGTATTGGAGATGGGATAAAGGCAAGGTTAGGCAGAGAAGGAACGGATTGGGTTGACCAAATATCCCATGTACTATGGGCACATCGGACCACCCAGAAAACAAGCACCGGCGAAACCCCTTTCAGCCTAACTTACGGATCCGAAGCTGTTATCCCAGCAGAAATAGGAATGCCAAGTCACCGAGTAACATCCGGAAGTGATCAAACCAACCAAGAAGAGATTCGGCTCAATCTGATATTGCTGGAAGAACGAAGAAACGCAGCCTCAGTCCAAGAAGCTAAATACAAAGAAAAACTCGAAGAGGCTTACAACAGGAAGGTAAGAAAGCTGGTGCTGAAAGAAGATGACTTAGTTCTCCGAAAGAACGAAGCAAGTCGGCAGGAAAACGAAGGCAAACTGGGACCAAAGTGGGAAGGTCCGTACAAAGTGGTCAAAGATATGGGCAATGGAGCATACAAACTGGAAGACATGACCGGCACACCCATACCCAGAACATGGAATGCCATGAACCTTCGAAAGTATTATAGTTAGCCAATTATGAGTAATGTAAACTTTTTCCTTTTTTATCGGTATGAATGAAAGGCCGTTGTAGCCAATTTTTCCCTTCATTTTACTATTAGCACTATTCGAATGAATGTTCGTGACGCTTGACGAAGTGTTTGAACATACAATTAATTCAGATAGTCTAAGAAAAAATAAGGATGAAATTTCACAATTATTGAGCCTAACCTCAATAAGTATCGGACCTAACTCCGAATGAAAATTGAGCCTAACCTCGGACCTAACTCCGAATGAAAATTGAGCCTAACCTCAATAAGTATCGGACCTAACTCCAAATGAAAATTGAGCCTAACCTCAATAAGTATCGGACCTAACTCCGAATGAAAATTGAGCCTAACCTCAATAAGTATCGGACCTAACTCCGAATGAAAATTGAGCCTAACCTCAATAAGTATCGGACCTAACTCCGAACAAAAAATTGAGCCTAACCTCAATAAATTTTGGATCTAATTCCGAATAAGCAGTTCAGAGAGGTTCACGCAAAGCATTTTAACAACATACGAATCATAACAAGTAAAATAAAAGATGCAAACGAATCCGGAAATTAAACAAACAAAGGAAAAATATATTAATGATAACTTGTTTGTGGTAATATATCTTCACAGGTCGAAGATACATTTCATTACTACATAGCAAAAGAAAGATGGATCATAAGAACTTCACTCCTCATCTGAAGGAGGACCAGCTGCTGGCTCAATGGCCTGAAAATCTTCTATCGATAAACCGTCGGCAGCTGATAAAGCTTCAAGGTAAGGATAATTGATATCTGAAGCATCAGCCATGGCTCTCTCAAGCTCCGAAGCAACATTAGCGTTAAAGAACGGAGATGTTTCTTTTCTTTGCTTCAGACGGCCAAGACTTATACCAGCAACCAAGCCATCGTGGCACCCAAGTCTGTAGTTGAGTGTTCGAAGGTTCTCTTGAGGACGGGAGTACTCATGGCTTGAGAGTAGCTTCTGAACAACATGTTTCGGACCCATTGTTACCAACCAACTTCTGTCCGAATGAAGTGCAGCTAACTCCAAATCCTGTTTCCTCAACCGTTCCTCCATGGACCGGAGCACATCACCCTTCATATCACATTGGGCCCGAGCCTCGGCCAGGGCAGTTTCATGCTCCGCCTTCAAGCTGGTTATAGCGGTCTGATGTTGGGCGTCCATTATGTCCTTCAACTTGTTCATCTCCATCTGATGCTCACTCCCCAATTTGCGCCTAAGCTCTAAGACAGCGTCCTTAGTAAGACCGGAGGAAGAAGCTTTCAACTTGGTCACCTCCTTTGACAAGCGGTGACTTCTCTCCCGATATTGCTTTTTCCGCTCAAGAGCTTCGGCCAGCTCTTTATTCGCCAAGGTAAGCTTACTTTCAAATTCCAGGGCTCGGAATCTATGCTCTGCCGTTTCCCGAGCCGATGATTCCATTCGGCGTCGGAGGTCAGGACCTATTACGTTTAAAGAGGCCAGAGCAAAGTCAAACTCACGTCCCACCTGGACGTTCCCAAGTTTCCCCAAACGAAGAGTTTCGGCCGGGGTAGCGAGATTATCAGTCAGATCTCGATTGATTTCATAGGAGTCCGGTCGAAAGAGGTCCCCACACTTGATTTTACTTATCGCCGGAACGAAGGATGTTCCGGCCAGAGCGGTATCCAAACCTTCAGATTCTGTCTCTGAATTTTCCTCTTCTGAAGGCACATCGGCATCCTCCATACGCTCATCCACCATTTGATAAAGATCAGTAAGCCATCGACAGAAAGTTGAACGATTCCAAAAAAAAAAAAAAAAAAAAAATAAATATATATATATATATATATATATATATATATATATATATATATATATATATATATATATATATATATATATATATATATATATATATAAACCTTCCGTCTGATCCGCCGAAACTTGTGAAGTTTCAATCACCAAATCCGGATTTTGTTCCGGTTGAGACATAGTGGGAGATATTGGCCGATAAGTCACCTTCTCCGGCGACAGACGGTGATACCCTAGATCATCCTGCGCCTGATCTAGCAAAACCCCGACATAAGGCTCCTGTAGAGGTTCGTCAACCAACTTAGGAGCCACAAACTCCTCATCCATTGGAATAGCCGAAGAAGCCTCTTCTAAGGACTTCTCACCTGTATTCTCAGCACCGACACTCGGTTCCTCAACAATCGGTTCCGGATTAGAAGTGACAGCTTCAGGTTCAGTATGAGGACCTGTCGGGAAATCATCATCAACTATCAGTTCGAGAGCTCTCCTTGTTTCGGAAGAAGTCTCGTAAGAAGGGGGATCAGGATAGCATTCCGTACCATCTATCGAGACACCTCCCTCCTCCGAACTTTCAAGAACAACAAACTTACCCCGGAAGACAGAAGTAGCAACTTCTTTATTTTTCTCCCCAGGTTTTGAAGTATCGGCCTCTTTCGCTGAGGGAGCCTCGGATTGTTGGTTTTTTCCTTTCTCCTTGATAGTCAAACTGGTAGGCGAAACAGAAATCTTTTTCTTTTTCCTTGGCATCTCAACCGTCGGTATAACTTCTTCCTCAGACTCCCTATCCTCAACATCATCACCTTTTTGACCCTCGGATGATTCCGGAGGAGCAAACCAGTCCGTAGCTTTTCTCTTCCTAGCAACTGCATTTCCCACAGAGGGTGATGTTTTCGCAAACAAAGCACGGAAAAGCAAGGGGATAGTATTATTACCACTCTTTGCCGGATGAACACCACTACCCATGATAGTCCCTGAAGCCGGCTGAATAAAATCCTCATCTGAAGGATGTCTTGTAGTATAGCCCGCTGGAAAGACTGCATCGGCATCAGTATAAGGGAGAGGAAGTTTGTCAGTAGACATATGTATCACTCTTGGGTTCATCCGAACCAACCAAGTTTCCTCGCCTTCAGCAATATTGCGAGAAATATACTTAACCGAAGCCCAATCGCTCAGTTGTAGAAAATCTATCAGAGGCAAATCTACAAAAAGAAAGACAAATTAGATTGGTAATCATCACATAAACACCGGAGGAACAAACTTAAGTACTTAGCGTACCTCGGCCATTCAACTGTAGACAGGGTTTGGTAACGTTTGACGTCCAATATCGGCTTATACCGGCCATCACCAATACATGCTCCGGCAACGTCCGACACTCAACTTGGTGAGTCGTAAAAGCCGTGACGGCATCATCCGAAATTTCTCCCTGCTTCACTTGCTCATCCGCAACGGACTCATCCTTATGTTTCCATCTGATCCGGATGGGAGCCACGCCGGCATTCACAAAAAAGAATTTGGTCTTCCAGTTCTTCCGGCCAGAAGGAGCACCGGAGGAACAAACAGGATTAGGTTTTCTTCTCTTGTCAAAAGTAAACCAATCACCAGCTTTCCCAAGTTTATAAAACACTCGGAAAAGAGTTACCGAAGGAGTATACCCCAGAGCCCAACTCTGAACCTCAAAACACGTAAGCCTCAAAGCTCCGAGAGGATTCATCTGGGAAGGGTGAAATTTGAAATATTCACAAACCTCCAAGAAAAGTCTGGAGAATGGTAGCCGGAGGTTTGAAAATTCAAACCACTCAGCGTAAACCCCTATCTTACCGGGGGGTGCATCCAGAATAGTGTCGTTGGGACCAGGAAGAGTAGCGCCATAGCCAACACCGATGGCATATTTATCGCAGAGGACGTCAAGGTCCTCCTGGGTCAAACTATTGAATGACCTCCGAAGGTTCTCTTTATCCTTCTTTGACATCGCAACAGAATGAGAAGACAAAAAAGCAACGAAAGAAAAATTGAGGAAAGAAAAACACACACAGTTAAAGGTGTAATTGAGAAAACGGTGAGAAAAAAGTTACGAAGGGGGTAAAATAAGCTATTTATAGGCAAGTGTATGTCAGACGATGGGACGCGCGTCTAATCCCACCGCCTCTCTTGACCAATGGAATAGCGACAAGTGGCATAGGCATTAAATGCAGCAGTTTGAAAACCTTCCAGCCGAAGCTAAAACCCAATTATCCCGCCTAAATAGTCAGACGGTTACAAATCTCCGAAGTAACTCAAGAGACACACCCCAGTCAACCGAAAGAACAAGCCGAAAGAGTCGAGACACTTTATTTTTTCTTCTTCTAGTCAAGCATTACATAGTCTTAACTACGTAATACTAGACTAGGGGGGCTGATGACGTACCATCGGTAGCCGGTAGAACCAGGGGATCATCCCCGCTCCGTTTACTCGTGTGTTTGCCTGCTTGTGCAGATAGTTCGAGATCGAAGATAAGAACTAGGCTGAAGGTCTTCTTCGGATCAGCTCCTTCGGATCCGAACCTTCTACCCAGCTGTACTTGTGATATTCCGGTGTCGCAACAGTGTGCTAGCCTTTTACGTCTTCTTCAAGAATCTCTCACACTCGATACGGGTACAATGGTTTCAATCAATAATTAAAGACTTGATGGAATGAAATGAACAAAGGAGAGATGATATGCTCGGATAAAAGACTTAGCATACAAATGTTTGCGAGGAACGTAAGATATAGTGCTCACACGATGCACTAGAACTCCCCCAACCCATTTGTACCTACTCGTTTTACTATTAAACTTGTACACGGTAACCATGTAAATCACAAGTCACTCTTTGTCGTAAGACTTACATAGAAACCCTAACGAGTATATCATTAAACCATTTTCGAAAAAGTTATTCATGACCTACGTGTTCCTTTAAATTCATATAACATTGACATTTTCATTGATTTATCCAATCATAGCACATAATCCAACATGAAAATCACGAATTTAATCATCTGGTACATTAAAATTTCGAAAAAAATCACCAAATTCGCGACAATTTTGTCTTAAATCTTTAGCGCGAGAACGAGATTTTTTAAAATGGGTGATGTATATTAAGCCACGTCATTGTGCGAGAACGGGATTTCCATGTCGCGAGAACGGGTATTAATAGGCGCTGAGACGTGGCTTAATATAAACCACTTATTTCAAAATATCTCGTTCTCGCGCTAAAGATAAAAGACAAAATTATCGCGAGAAAATTGTCGCAAATTTAGTGATTATTTTCGAAATTTTAATGTATCAGATGATTAAATTCATGATTTTTTTGTTTTTTTTTTAACAGAGTTCATTTTCTGAAAGAATTTTAAATTTCAGTTTTATAACTTATCTTGTATTCTAGATTTCTAGGAGTAAACTTTGATTTATGTGAACTTGGTCAAAAGCAATAAAACCATTGACTTTATTATATGGGGCCCCACGGTATGGCTATATTAAGATTTGATGCCCACACTCGTAAAATTAATGCACCTAAAAATAAAAGTCAAACAACCTCCCAAATTGGAAATTATACTTAACAGTTTCTAGTTGTGTTTCTATAAATTTTTAGATATTGAAATATTAAATACATTAATGTAAAATATAGAAACATAAAACTTTTATTATAATTCTCTTGAAACTAAATTGTGAAATTATATTTATTTTTCTAAACAGTATAATAAAATTATATTAAAAAATTAACAAAAAGCTGTTGTGAAATTATATTTATTTTTTTAAACGGTATAATATATTGAAATTAGTGTTATATTCGTGCTTTACCTAGATATGTTCCTACATGTATTATTTTAATAAGTAATATATTTTCTTTTTAGAAATGCATATTAACTAAATCGAGTCTAACTCGTTTTGACATGTATTATAAAAATTATGTTTTGACATGAAACATAGGTTAGAAACACATATTTCATAAAAGTTCCTTGTAGCCAAGAAAAGTTGTATCAATTGTATTTTTCAAAAGTTGATTTTTTTTGCACACAAAAATTGAATCTCGTCCTGTTGAAAAATTAATCTCGTCCGAGTGTAGCAATATAAAAATCTAGCATTCACGGTCAATGTAAGGGTCGTTAATTTGGTACCACCTGTGAATAAGCAAAACATTTCAACACATAATGTTTTTAACTTGTTAGATGAACTTTTTTGATAAGTCATTGTTGCGTCTTTATTGTCTTGTAGAGAGATTTATCACATTGCAATGACTCAACTACTAACATGTAAACAATGAACATAAAAAGTATCACCATCACAATAACACAATAAAAATAAAAAAATACTACATAACCATGACTCCACATATGTTCCAATAACGAAGCTTTGCAAAGAGATTTATTATTGAAACAAAAACAATCTAAGATGTCCACACATCATAAATTCAAAGAAGAACAAACAATTTGACAGTGTCACCAAAGAATTCTATATAACAGAAATCATATTCAATATTAACCTAATATCAATATGCCATATTAGCCTGACATTACCTTGTCGAGTAACTCTTGGGATATTCTCCGTGTATATTTTACTTTTGTAATTGGTTAAACGGTAGGGACCAATTCATATGAATACATGAATGTCATATTGGTATTAAAATTTGAACATTTTGATTCCAATTACGTATATTAAGTGGCATTGCAAATACATCAGTCATGATCGAGTATAACCATAGTGATAAAATAATAACAATCATGAAACATAATTTTCCACCAATAGTAATATAGTTGATAACACATGAAAGACATAAAACCTTTTTGATCCACACACAAACAATAAAGATGAAAAATAAATAACATCTAACGAACACCATATTAGCTTGAAACTAAATAACCATATTTGTGAGACCTTTATACCGGAAAAAAGAAAAAGAAATACACATAGTGGATAAACATGGTTAAAAATATACGTTGATATGAAGATCGAAAACATAGAAAGGTAGAGCAAGACTTGATGTTAGTGACGAGTTTAGAAGCGGAGAGTAGAGATTTTTTGCCATTAAGTAATCCTAGTGCACAATCATTACTCTTTGCAATTCCAAATTACAAACGTGATTTAGGGAAAATTCATCTTCCGAGTTGCTGAGAATTTTTAATGTTGCCTATATTTAAAGATTTTTTACCCACGTTATATTAAGCAAAACCAACTCACCTTATTAATAGTAGATAAATAAGGTAGTTTTTCACATTTTATTTTTTGCACTATGTTTTGGTTGTAAATTAAAGATATATAAAAACCCATGTGTTATTTGCAAGGTTACAGATAACGTAAGGCGTGACGTGGCGGCAAGAGTAAGCTTCAAGCTTTGCAAGAAAAGGCGAGACATGGCGTTTTTTAAAGCGTGACAAGGCGACGAATTTTTTTAATATATTTTATAATTTTATATATACTTATATATATATTTACTATTATTAAGTTATATAAATATCAATAAATTATCAAAAACTCTGTTTTAACATTTAAATATATATATATATATATATATATATATATATATATATATATATATATATATATATATATATATATATATTCTAAGATATAGTCACACATTTACAATCAAATGATTTTTATAACCATTTTTAACTATTTCTAAACTTTTTTTTTTTTTTTTATAATTTTTTTCATAACGCGTTACAAAAAACTCGCGTTAAGGCGCGCCATGAGACGCCATGACCACGTTTTTTTGCCGTCACGCCTAACAAATACGCCTTGCATGTTTTCGTAAATTTTCGCCGCTCCTCGGCGCCATGACGCGTTATTTAGAACTTTGGTTATTTGTGTTTAAAGAAAAGATCAAAGTTAAGACAAATAAAGTAGGTGAAAAAGACATTATTTAAATGACTAGGATGACAACTTACCGCATAACAACTTCTTAAAACACTTTTAAAATTCATTAGTTAAATTATATAAAGTTGTCTCTAAAAACTTATTATCTATTTTAACATCTTGTATATTAACAAACACACTATCTATATTTCGAAATCACTATTTCATTAATTATTTAGAGCCAAATGATATTTATATAAACTTGTTAGAGATAGAATTGTACTAAGCATAAGCCTATATTAATTTAGAAAGTTTTATACACTTTAAACAAAGATCGAACCGATGAAAAAAGTAATTTTTCCACTTAATGCGACTTGATTAGAGAACTAACATTTTAAGTATGTTTTAGTTTTCTTCTAACTATAAAATTATTCTCATTAAATCTTTAATATATTATAAAGGATGAGGCTTAAATGTCATATGACGAACTAATTTTCATTAGATGAGTTAGATATTTTAATTTCAACCGTTAGATGAGATCGATGATGTCATCAAATATTTTTTTCATTTTACATCATCTTACAGTACATAATTGCATCATCTCTTCAATTTTGCTATTATTAGAATAAAAAAACATATGTCTCTTACTGGACTATGATTTATCTTATTATTATTATTCTAAAATCCGTTAATACTAAATATTAATATATGTGTATAAACATAAATGTATATATGTTATTATGACTATAAACAACATGTGTATAAATATAAATGTATATTGTATTCTCATAATAATTTAAAAGAACGTGTTCATAAACATAAAGTTTACAATTCAACATTTATTTATATTTACTTACGTTATCGCGAGACAATAATCTAATAAACAAACAAACAAAGAAACATAAATTTCTTTATTAATCTTTTTTTCTTCTTTTTAATGAGTGACATGTCATGTAATATCCAGACTATACATATCCTATTGGTCGCATTACATTATTGCCATAACAAATTATTTTTCACAACCGGCTTTTCCTTAAATTATGTCAATAAAAAGTCAAATACCTCATAAACTTATTTTTATAACATTTTCATTATTCTCGAATCAAATATGTTATATTCCAGAATTATAAATATAGATAATGTATAGCTTATACATATGTACACATATGTTCAAGAAGCTTTTAGAACAAATAATCTCATTTGCAAGTTAGATAATGCTCCTTACAAGATAGAACATCACAAAAACTGACCTGAATACCCAATATAAATTTTTTCAATCAAATTACCAAGGTACATTTTTGTCCTCGTGAGAGTCTCGGTCACATTCAAAAGTTGTCAAAGTTCGAATCTTTGAAGATTTTCTCGACCCTTTGGTTTGTCTACATGTCTTACTACTACAATCCATCCAAACTACTGTAACTTAACACAACCCTTAACATATGTTAAGTTAAAAGTTAAGATAAAACTATAATATTATAACTGCAGATAATCCGATGAAAATAACAAGACATGTAGCAACTTAGAGTCAGGGACACGAAAAAGGGTGTTTGATAGAGCTTCCTTTTTGTGTTTATTAGCTTATATAAAATTATAATATAGGATTATGAGTCTCTTTAATAGTACCCCTTAGAGACAACGTGAATGTAGATTAAACATAGGAGCTAATTTTCATGTAATATGGTCGATTGTGGATGTTGTCATTTTTCCTTTTCTTTGTAATTTTGTTTCTCTTTTTATTTATGTCCTCTTTGTTATTTGCTAAATTGTGGTTGCTTTGATATATTTGCGGTTTCTAAAAAAAAGAGACAACGTGAATGTGTTAATATTAGTTTAGAAGACCTATAAGGTACTAGTTAATTGTTATATACAGACATTAATTAATATTTAATATTCAAATAATTAGAAATAGATATACTATATAGTACTAAACATACTTATACTATTTTGGATTAAAAAATAACAATATTAATTACACATTAGCTTTTAAATAAATATTAATTACACGTTAATAATATTACAATTTTTGGGGGAAACAAATAAAGTAAGCATTTAATTTAATCATATGTTATTTCAGTTTACATTTTTAAACATAAACCTTCACATATCTTTTCACTTTAGTCAAGTACATTAGTGAAGATAAAGTTATGCTACGAAATCTTTGTTTACGGTATAAAAAATGGTTTTTATATCTTTATGTCTTATAAGGAAACTTGATCAAATAAAAATAAAAATCTGATAAGAATCATAAAAACTCATTTCTAGCCACATATTAACGATGTACAAGAGAAAATGAATACATCAAAATTTTAAACTTTAATTAAATTAGTAGAATTAAATCACTCGTGCATCAAATTTTTCCCCTGTGCATCAAAACAAGTGGCTATAAATGGTGTTTACGATTCTTATCAAATTTTAGTTTATTTGATCCCTCCCCTGTCCTATAGATAATGAATTTTAGTTGATATTAATACATTTTACTTTTTCACTTGGCAAAATTATACATGTTTTACATGAAAAATGGGATTATTTTAAGAAATAATTATGTTCAATTAATGATAGTTAAACAATGCCGATAAAGTATAAGTTAGAAATATGCGTATAAAAATAATTTAACACTATCAAATAAACATCTTTGTTAAGTATTTATCTACTTTAAAACCATATTTAACATCGTAAAAAATGAGTGTAGAACGAGAACAATAATGATACCACTTGACTGGAGTAAAGCCAACATTATCTTCATGGTGGAAAGGTTCGACAACTAATCTAACCATTTAGTCATCCTATAACAATTTAGACAATGTTTAGTTTAATCACCCACAATTTTCTTTTAATCAGTATAATGATACATAATAATGTGGTTTTGATATATCTATAATTATTGTCTAATCAAAGGGTTCTCTATGATTTTAAAAGTAGTGTTTTTTTCTTCTATTGAATAACATGAGGGTCGTTATCATTCATGACTTTTTACTTCAACATTTTGTTTACATGAGGTCAAAATCAAGTTTTTTGTTTTATCTCATTTTTATTAACGAAATGGCAATTTTCAAATCGACATGTGCCTTTTTTTAATTAAGTTATATTATTATCATAATCTTAATTAACAGTTATCTAATTATAAAGATAAAGAAAATTGTATAAGGATTTTTAGTTATATTATATTATAAAATTCACTTTTTATTATTAGAGTTTTTAACATAAATAAATTATCAACATGATTAAATTATCATTATTCTTTCTTGACAAATGTTCATTTTTCTTGACAAACGTTCAAGTTAATTATATACGATCAACCTAATTCAAAGTTTTATTAATTATCCATTTAATTACTTAACCAAGAAATCCAATTTGTCTATATTATTATCTATAATATTAAATTGTTTAATATTAGAAAAGGTTTTTTCACCTAAGTATGATATTCTTAATTATTTAAATAAAATTTATATCTCTAATTTTACATTTATTATTTGGAGATAACACAAAGACACTCCTAAGTCCTAACCATCTTTAATATATAATAAAAGATGAGTCTTAAATACCACATGACGAAGTAAGGTTCTTAGATGGGTTATCTTCTTTGATTTCAACCGTTAGATCAGATTGCTGATGTCATCAAAAACTATTTCTATTTTACACCCTCTTACAATACATAATTACATTTTCTCTTTCATTTACATCTCCACTGGAAAAAATAAAATATATAAGTTTATTTTACTTATAAATCGCTCAATTTAGACTATGATTTACCATATTGCTAGTCTAAAATCTCCTCATAAAAATACAAAACATGTATATAAACGTAAAAGTATATATATTATTTTAACTATAAGCAACATAGGTAAAAACGTAAACGTATATATGTTATTATACGCATGACATTATCTTCTCATAATAACTTAAAATTTACATAAACAAAAATTTACGAGTCAAATTTTATCTTTTTCCGCGCTATCGCGGAAAAATGATCTAGTTATCTCTATAAAAAGACATTTTTATTGTTATTTTTATTTATGTTGTAACAATTAATGTTAATTTGTTAATAAATCATAAATCGTACGAGTATTAAAACTAGTTATAATATCCGTACGATATACGATAATCGAAAATTTGAATGAAATATCGGATAATTTAACTTAAGAGAATAATTGTTCTAAAAAATTTAATTATAAATTATGATATTAGAATTTAACCAATTTGTTTCACTTATATTCTATTTGATTGATTGTTTACATAACTATTATGATTTATCTAATTTTTAATATGATTAAGATTTCAAGATACCATGAGTTTATATTATGGGAAGTGATTTGTTCACAACAATATTTTGCCATTCACAACAATATTATGTTATTTGACTTTTTTGCC
This sequence comes from Senecio squalidus, assembly GCA_910822075.1. Lineage (NCBI taxonomy): Eukaryota > Viridiplantae > Streptophyta > Magnoliopsida > Asterales > Asteraceae > Senecio > Senecio squalidus. The sequence goes on from CAJVGC010000060.1 coordinate 66,461,539, forward strand.
CTCAAAATATTTTTATCCTTAGATAACTTTTATCAATATGTTATTATTTGACCCCCTAATCTTCCGTTTTTCACAAAGCACCACAATTTTATCAATATTTTACCCTAATATTCATTCCTCTTCCTTCTCCAAGCCAACGGCCCACTTATATTAAAATTTTCATACAAGCGTAGGCTGAATCTGTCTTCACACGACCTTCTCTTTGTCTCAAAATCATCTCGTACAACATCGATTTCACTTATGGAGACACAGGTAATAAAAGAATTCAATAAATTTTAAAGACGATAAAATGATTGAAGTGTCATATTTACAATCGTAGGCTGAATCTGTCTTCACACGACCTTCATACCGGGTCCAAACCGGTTCGGTTCCAAAAACCGGTTAAAAATCGGTTTGGAATATTTAATAAAAAAAAAGCGTAATGTGCGTAACCGGTAGTTACGCGGCGTAACCGATAGTTACGCGGCGTAACCGTTGCAAAAGTGCAGCGGGACTTTACCTACATACTTATAGTAAATTTGGAATGGCAAAATGGAAAAAAAAAATGTAAAAAAAGGGTCAAAAAAGCCTCTCCAACGGCCATATTAACGGTCATATGAATTTTCTAACGGCTAGATGGTATAAACCGGTTTCAAACCGGTTTTTGTAACCGGTTCCAACCCGATTAAAGCATACACCGGAAAACTCTTCAACGATTTTGATTTTTATTATTCATTTATGGTCACTCTTATATCATGATTTGTTTTAAGAAGGTAAGGGATATGATTGCAATGATAACTTAAAAAAGTGTGAGTTTTAAATAAATGTTACACAATATATAAAGGGTTAAATGTAAAAATTAAAGTAAGGGTAAATTAGTCCAATAATATAAAATTTGTTGTGTATGGCTAATGTTGTTGTGAACAAATCACTTCCCTTATATTATGAATCGGTTTACAGTTGGTTTAAGGTTTCAAACGTAAATATTTGGTTATTTTAAGACAAACATTTTATTTAAAGATGATAATTATAAAACTTATTTAGATATTGTTTGAATATCAATTATTTATCCAAATATTGTCATGTGTTATTTTAAGAAATATGTCTTGTTAAAATTGTTTAAATCCTGAATTAGTTATATATATAGATATAGATAGATAATTATTTTGAAAATTAATCTAATATCGTCTGTAAAACTGATATGATAATTTTGAAAAGCATAACTTAATTTTAAATATTAAACTCCTAGAGTATTATAATTAAATATATTTAATTATTTATAATATATTTGATATGCGAATATGTGTAACTATTTACATTTTAACGTCTCACCAATATTTAAGGAATGAAAGTCTTTTTATTCATAGTTTATATAGTAAATAGTAGTCTTTGACTCTTTGTCCCTCAAACTTTTTAATTTTTTGATTATATATATGAACTTTCTTTTTTTTTGTATTTTTTATCTTTAACTTTTTATTTTTTGATATATATTGTCCATATGTCAAGTTTTAGTTAATGTTTTTTTATTAAATACTAACGGGACTAACTAAAATGTCTAAAAATGAAAAAAAAAAAAAAAAATTATATTTTTCATCTTCTCTTATTATTTCTACCTCCAAAAAGATTTATTTTATATATTTATTTAATATTTTTCATCTAGTCCGCATCTTGTATTTCACTTTATTTAATTCTTTTAAACACAACTGACGGAGCACCGTCGCGACAATTGATCAAGCTCAACGAAGACTGTTAAATAAGTATCGGTGGCCGACAATGACAGTCGAATAAGCACCAGCGGCCAAAGTCGGACAACTGTTGAAAAGCATGCGGAAGGACGAAATCGATGACGTATGTGACTATTATTGTTGCTACTTATTATAATTAATAAAACAAAATTTTTGAGATAAATCTGATGAAATTGTAGATTTAAAAATCTGGATTTTATCGCCATAAGGAAGGAGAGAATTCACATAGAAATTGTTTTTTTTTTTTTAAATTGAGAAAAAAAGTGAGATACGAGATGTGACGGAGATGAAAAATATAAAATAATATATTAAATACATTTATTTAAAAGTAAAAAAAACTTAAAGAAGATTAAAAATATAAAATAAAAAAATAATATAAAAAATTGTATTTTTGGTATTTTAGTTAGTCCCGTAAATATTTAACGAAAGAAACTACCTGAAACTTGACGGTGATACAAAGAAAATCGAAAAATAACAATTTATGGATAAAAATTACAAAAAAAGAAGTTGAGGGACAGAATCGGCGAAATAAAAGTCCTAAATGAAATTCATTTTGATGTGCTCTCAGTTATAATTTTATAAATTATGATCTATAATTTATTATAAAATTTTCTGATAACCACAAAAAGTTGAAACATTTTTTATAATTTGAATTAATTTTGTTTTCTTTTCCAAATCAACGTTTTGTTACGTTTAAATCACAAGATTTTGTTTTACGGAATATGCTTTGAACTACAAGTAAAAAGAATTGATTAGCTAAAAACTTAAATTGCACTCAAGTCAAACACTGTAACCGATGTTATAATTAATTATCAAATTAAGTTGGCTTTAGCTATAAGGCTATAATGATTACTTTATTAGTTTTTGCTAATTTGTTTGTATTATTATTAAGGATTTTGATGATAACAAATGAAATTTATAAATGCAAATATTAAATATTTGAAAAAACAAAAATTATTATGATATGTATAACAAAAAATAAGTCACATTCTATATAAGTAACCAATCTATTAATTATAAATTTAATTTGAGTTATGATTTGTTAAAAATTTAATAATATATTCATGTTTATTAATGATAATAATTTATATTTCTTATAAATTTAATAATATATTCATGTTTATTAATGATAATAATTTATATTTCTAGACCTTATTTATTGTCATGGAAGCGATGAATATCAAAATCGATTATTAATTGGTTCTAATTTAGAAAATACATAAATATTTATAGAAATTTAAAAATAAACAAAGCATTTAATTTCTTTTGGTGACCACCATTATATCTTTGAGTTTCAAAATCCTTATTTATTTATTTATTTAACACAATATTTTTGAAGATTAAATAACTTTAAATTTCCGTTCACTACAAAAAAAATTGTCTTTATTAACGACTCAAATCTAGTCACTAATATTATCAGTGATCAAAAATTTCGTCATTAACATCTTTAGTGACAAATATTCCGTCACTAATGATGTTAGTGATCAATTTTGAGTGGTAGCTTTTTTATCATTATAGGCCCATCACTAATTTTATTAATAACAAAATTAGGTTAGTCGTTTTTGATAAATAACTTTGTTTAGTGACAACTTTTCTAATAGTGACTAAATAAGGTTATTGGTAACAAAAAATAGTCGTCACTAAATTTTTTTTGTTTTAGTGGTGGTTTTTATTTATATAAACAACATAGAACAGAAGTCTTAATAATAAAATATACGAATTTCTTTATTTATTTGAATTTTTTTCTCAATATTATTATTTTTTTCTAATAAAAAAGAAGAAAAAAGTAGAAACCTAATACTTTAAAGACAATTAAATAGGCCCACCCAGAAACTGTATATAGAGCCTGTTAGGCACAGAAACAGAAAGTGAAGAGAATTGCAATCCTACTAATTATGGGCGACATGTTTGATACTCACGTTAAGAACACTAACGGTGTTTTTAAGGTTTCAATGTGTGGTGGTACTAAACAACTCGAACAGATGTCTAGAGAAGGTAGTCAATATAGTCTCACCACTGCTATCTTGCCTTCGCTTGGTGCTCGTAGTAATCGTCGTGTTAAGCTTCGTGACTTCATTTTATCGCCTTACGATCGCCGTTACAGGTATGCTGTTTTTTGTGTTTTGTTATCGGACGATAAAGAGGGTGTTTGGGAGTGCATATTTTATTTTAAAACGTAAAACGTAGTTTAAAGTTTGATATGTTTTGATGGAAAATAAATTACATTAATGGTTATATCAAAAGTTTACCTTAAATACATTTTTATGTTTATTGGTAAAATTTCATACTATTTTCTTCGAAAGACGTATAACATCACATGATGATTCTTACTATTATTCTTATCGGACTTGAATCCACAATCTTTTGGTAATAGGTCTACCTATATACCGGTAGACTTGAATTAGTGAGTTAACTCATATATCGTTTCTTAAATTTACTACTTCGTGACCAGAATAATCACCTATCCCTTACACTTTACAAAAATAATCACCTGATTCGTGACGAATTTCTCGCGACACTTAATGGTCACGAGAAGTACATAAAACAAAATCAGACACATCGTCGCGAAATGAATACTGACGCGAGAAATGAATAGTGTCGCGACAACGTGTTAAATTTTTATTTGTATGATTAAAATAAGTGTACTTTCACGACGATATCAGAAATATATTTTTCTGAAATTGTGTGTCACATACAAACGTGGCACTTGTATTTTTTTAGTACCGAATCTTGAGTCATGCACCGTTTACTTATTTTGATTTTATACTGTATTTAACTATTAATAGTCAATGGGCATATTTAATTGTGAACTGCATAACATGTAGTTTCTTGTGAACATTGGAACCTTTTTATTTAATAAGCAAAATCTTTTTTGGATTATTTTGTGAATAATTTCTAGTCGTGTTTTGTTGAGGGGAAATTTAAATGGAATTTTTCGAGTGATTCGAAGATTTGATATGTTTTCGGCTAGTTGACTTTTATCCATCGAAAATTTGATATGTGGACTTGTTTGAATTCATGAACATTAGTACAAAAAACTTGAATTATGTCGAAAGTTGAAGTTTGATCGTTACAAAGTGTACTTAATAGGCAATCTTCGTCGTTTCCATGATTGATTTTTCGACCTTTTGTATGTGTCGACTTAAGTAGTTCCTTGTTTCTTTCTCCTTTCGTTTCTATGGAACAAGACAATTAAACACTAATTTAACATTAATCGAAATTTCATGTTGGTTTCATCGATATCTTAGTCTATAGCATTCATTCATTTCTGCTGAGGACATTTACCGGCTAAAAATGAGTATTATTTGAATTTTCCGCTTTAACTGAATTTTCTTGTTAATAGTTTTACTCATTTTTCAGGGCATGGGAGACATTTTTGGTAGTTTTGGTCTTGTATACCGCTTGGGTATCCCCATTTGAGTTCGGATTCCTTAAAAAGCCACGACAACCACTCTCGATCATTGATAATATTGTCAACGGTTTTTTTGGTATTGATATTGTCCTTACCTTCTTCTTAGCTTACCTTGACAAAAGTACGTACCTTCTTGTTGATGACCGAAAGAAGATTGCTTGGAGATATACAAGCACTTGGTTGGCATTCGATGTCATTTCCACAATTCCTTCTGAAGTCGTTCACAAAATCTCCACCGGTAGTTTTCAAACCTATGGATTATTTAACATGTTGCGACTCTGGCGTTTGCGCAGAGTTAGTGCTTTATTTGCTAGGTACGTATTTTTTGCACATATTTACTAGGATACGTTTGAATGATAGTGTTTAAACTTTTCTTTGCCCGTTCCATAGATTGGAGAAAGATAGAAACTTCAACTACTTCTGGGTCCGATGTGCCAAGCTTATAGCGGTAAATATTACTAAATTTTTTTTTATTACGAAAAGAACATAATTTGAACTATCTGTAATAGGTTACACTTTTTGCTGTACATTCTGCTGGTTGCTTCTACTATTACCTTGCGGCTCATTATCCTAATCCAGGAAAGACTTGGATAGGGTACGGTAATGAGGACTTTGAGAAGGAGAGTTTATGGATCCGTTACGTGACTTCCATGTATTGGTCGATTACAACTCTTACTACTGTGGGATATGGTGATTTACACGCCCAAAATAGAAGAGAAATGGTATTCGTCATATGCTACATGCTTTTTAATCTCGGAATGACTTCATATTTGATAGGAAATATGACCAACTTGGTTGTCCATGGAACTAGTAAAACTCGGCAATTTGTAAGTATATACATATTTTTTTGTCTTACTAACTAAGAGATGAGCTTATTAAGTTAACAAGTTACGACTTATGAGAGTTAAACTTCAACTTTTTTTGTTTTGACAATAGAGAGACACCATTCAAGCGGCCTCGAGTTTTGCTCAAAGAAATCAGTTGCCAGTTCGTTTGCAAGATCAGATGCTTGCACACTTGTGTTTGAAGTTTAGAACGGATTCAGAGGGGCTTCAACAACAAGAAAGTCTTGATTGCCTTCCTAAAGCTATTCGGTCAAGCATTTCTCATTTCCTTTTCTACTCACTTTTAGATAAGGCTTACTTGTTCCGTGGCGTGTCAAACGACTTGCTTTTTCAGCTGGTACGTATTATTAGTTAACAAATAAATATATATTTACTATACGACCTTAAACTTATTATTGGAAGTTTGGAACTGCCATGTCTGAAGGTGTCTGAAATGAAAGCCGAATATTTCCCTCCAAAGGAAGATGTCATTTTGCAGAACGAAGCGCCGACAGATTTCTATGTTCTTGTTACAGGAGCAGTTGTAAGTCTTGAATCTCTTCATTTTATTTTCTTTCACCTAAGAATAACTATAATTTATCTTTGTTTGATGGTTATTTTTTTTTATCAGGAATTCATCGTTATGAAAAATGGAACTGAACATGTAAGATATCAATCGACTATAATACGTATCTATGTCTGTTTGTTCCAAATACATGTACACTTCCAAATAATTTACCAAATTTCGTGTTTTCCCCTTACCTAAGTCGTTAAAAAGTCTACTTCCTAAAACTAAGTGGACAGACGGAGGGAGTTTATGTTTTCTAAGATTTAAAAGTTAATGAAGAATGTGGAATGTAATAACTGCAGACTGTTGGAGAAGCTAAACCTGGTGAAATTTGTGGCGAGATTGGGGTTCTTTGTTACAGACCTCAACTCTTTACAGTCCGAACTAAACGATTAAGTCAGTTACTTAGGTTAAACCGTACTACATTCATGAACATCATTCAAGCAAATGTCGGTGATGGGACCGTTATCATGAACAATCTCCTTAAGGTTCGTAACTTTGTATACTCTTCACTTTAAGTTAAACTATATTCATCATTCAATTAAATCTAAATATGCTTGTTTTTCGTGGTGAATGCTACAGCATTTGAAAGACTTAAATGATCCGCTTATGGAGGTAGTTTTGATGGAAACAGAAAAGATGTTGGCTGGCGGTAGAATGGACTTACCTTTGAGTTTATGTTTCGCTACACTTAGGGGAGATGATCTGTTACTTCAGAAGTTGTTAAAACGAGGTCTTGATGCTAATGAATCTGATAGCAATGGAAGAACAGCCCTGGTATGTTAATAAATGATTTTATTTACTTTGACTTAAAAAACTGTTTTCACAAATAAATGCGTATTTAAACTGATTATATTTTGTTTTATGTAATTTGCAGCATATAGCAGCGTCAAAAGGAAACGTTAACTGTGTACTTTTACTGCTAGATTATGGCGCTGATCCCAATAGTAGAGGTAATTTCCTTTCTTCGGAATCTAGAATATTGCAAATCAAGAATAAGTGTTTCAGGTCAACCCAACCTGACCCGTTCCAGTTTAACTGACCCGCCCATATTGCCAACTATAGTAGAGACCATGTTGTGTCACATTAATGATATATTCAAATTCAATGTATCGGTTTTGACTTGATCAATCGACAAACCGTCAAATTTAATATAATGTTTAATTTCCCTCAAATAATTGCACGCTTCTTGCCACCATTCTTACTGATGCAATTAACTAACTGTATTTAGTCAAGATTCATATATTTTTTTCCAAATTTCAAAACCACTTGTTGGTCAACTAATATGAATTATTACCAACAATGTAGGTACATCAATGTCCCATTTTTTCTTTTTAAAATGCTAAATTAAGTCGACGGTTTGAACGTCGACTTCAAAAGTCTTTTCCGCCCTTTCCGTGTCTTTGTTACTGTTTTTTGATTGCATAATTTGACGAGTGTTTTAGAAAGACAAATAATAACAACACACCACATAATAATTTACATGTGTCCCTTAACGGGACCTGAACCCGCAACAATCTCATCTTACCATCAGAAGTGTAAGACATATCTTTTTTGAGGATTTTTTTTTGTCATCAAACGAACGTCTCGTTATCTAGGCGTCACGATCCACGTCTCTATAATTAGTCAATAACAATAATGAAGTTATTTATGAATAATTGAGCAATAGTAAGTCGTTTATTTTATTTCCATGTTGGCATCAAATCGGCATCAATCATATTGACATTTAGACTGTATAGAATAATTGCAAATAATTTCATCTCTTTTGACTATGCAGATTCTGAAGGTAGTGTTCCAATATGGGAGGCCATACTCGGAAACCATGAACCCGTTATCAAAATCTTAAAAGACAACAACGCTACATTAGTATCCGGTGACGTTGGACAGTTTTCTTGCATTGCTGCTGAACAAAACAAATTAGACATACTAAAAAAGATAGTTAGTCTCGGTGGAGATGTCAAGCTTCCTAAAAGCAACGGTTCAACCGCTCTCCATGTGGCGGTTTGTGAAGGTAACATTGACATGGTGAAATATTTACTAACCCAAGGAGCGGAAATTGATAAACCTGATGACCATGGTTGGACTGCTCGAGACTTAGCTGACCAACAAGGGCATCATGAAATAAGAAACCTTTTCTTGTCGGTTAAGTCAACTGACGACTATACTCAGTTGACTAAAACGTCGTCACTCATGCCATTTCAACGAGCTGAGTCACGACACGTTCAGTTTCTTGGAAGGTTTAAAAGTGATCCCATGATTAGACCGGCTACACGAGAAAATGACGAGGGCCATTTGAGTCAACCTCGTCAAAGACGGAGGGTTAATAACTTTCATAATTCTCTTTTTGGAATAATGTCGAATAATCGTGATGGTGAGAAGAATATTGAGTTGGTTTCATCTAGGGTACAAACTGCGAAAGAAAATCCTAGTCGGGTCATAATTAGTTGTCCGAAGAAAGGAGATGTGCAAGGGAAGCTTGTGCTTTTACCACAAACTTTCGAGGATTTACTCCAAATTGGTGTTAAAAAGTTTGGTTTTAAACCTTCGAGAGTTTTGAACAAAGATGGAGCGGAGATTGACGAAATAGAGCTGATTCGAGATGGTGATCACTTAGTTTTTGATTTGGTAGATGGTGAAAATATGAGATAACACAATTAGTTATCGGTCTTTTGTACTTAAATTTATTTCCTAATTACAAATGTCGAAATCAAAAGCAAGTAATGAAAATATACAGATGCCAACTTATCAAACAAAATGTAGTCTATTATCGTTCTTGAAATTAGTCTTCATGGGTTCACGAATTCATATAATGCAGTCTATTATTGAAGTATCATATCGTCTCTGAAATCAGGGCTAACGGTCTTGTTATAAAAGATTAAGCATCTGTAAGCGTTCCGTGTGCTTTGGATCCAGGTTCGCAGGGGTGTAACACCCTTTAAGATCCTGCACTAAATACTCCTGTCAAATAAAAAGCTCAAGTATTAGCAACCATTACAAAAGACGTCAACATGGTTAAAACTACCGATACATCATCTGTCATGTCATTATCGTTGCCTGATAATATAATAATACCTCTGTAAGTTGTCTCTTGGTGAAGACGTGGTAGTGTCTTCGCCAGCTACTCTGTATGGCCATTTCGGCAACAGCAAAGGCAGTAAGGATACCAAGCAACCCTGCCAACACGAGTATGTCCACAATAACTATAACCAGACTAAAGCATGCCTTTACTAAAGACGGAAAAGAGTCAAAACCACCACGACAGTTGTGCCATACGTCAGCTCTTGAATCGATATTAAGGCAACATTGCCATATCATCAAAGAAAACCCAAACAAGTAAAATAACGAAAAGAAAACAAGGACCCCTGCAGAGAATAAGTTGCAAATGCTAAAGAAGACGTTCGATTATAATAGCAATGAACATAAAACACAGTTACGACTTATGTTGAATGATTATATAGGAGAAAACGTACCTATACAATAGTAGAATGGAATAGGGTGCCTTGACAATATATGGAATCGACTGTCATCAAATGAATTTTTTAAACCCCCGAACTCAACAGCAAAACATGCTACTGCTCCCATCAGTCCAATCGCCTGTTTTAACCAGTATATTTTGAACTACTTATAAGTCGGTAACTAAAAATTCATATATGGTAAATATAGTTAGAAGACTCAACTGTTTGAACTTTTAAAAAAACCCGGAAAACATCTCTGGCAACAAAAAGTGCAAATTTTATTTTGCGCCACGAGTGTTCTTCTAACTTGACAACTCGAAGATGAAACTGGGCTTTGCAAGTGGTGCAATGGGAAAACGCAGTTTTACTCATGACAGACCGCCATTTATCAAGGCATGAGCGATGTACAAACGACTGTGTGCCTTTACACATGCATGGAGATATCAAATCTTCATCTACACAAAAGAAACGAAACTTTAGGAAATAGAAAATATGTACAACTGCGTTTTAGCTTATTTTTCGCATATTATTTAGTTCGTTTATTATTCATGCTTACTTTCTGGTTTATGAGCTTATTATGACTTAAAACTAAAAAAAAACGACAAATTCAGTATGACACATTATTTAGTTTTACCTTCGTCTGTATCGGATTGAAGGCAGATACGACAAGTAGCTATCGAACCACCTTCACCGTCTTCTTCAACTTTTATCTCAACCTTCTGTAATTTTACGTCCATTTGATTCTTTGTGAATGTTCATTACCTTTTTCTTTCTTTATGAATAAATAAGGATTAGTTTGCTAATAGATTTATTTATGGAAATAATTAAACTTACCATATTTTGTCAATAGTTATTGAAATATTTAGTTTAAACATAGAAAGTAAATATTCGTTAATATGAAAGATTTAAACATTATTTCAATAAGGGTTTTGATATTTTCCGTCCCAAGACGATGAATAGTAAAAACCCTTTAACAAATAGGTGTTTCGTGTGAATGCCCGATAGACACACACAGGATAAACCCGAACATTTCTTGATTAAAATTGGCTAAAGTAAAACAAGCAATACATATATAACGATACCAACTTAATTATCAAACACAACGGGTATATGTTAACACAAAAGTAGTAATGACTCGTTCTTAAAATGGACCAAAACGGTTTCATATATGCATTAGGTTTAACCTATATCAGGACTACGATTGTACTATCTCTGGATTCAGGGCTAAATATTATGTTAAATAGAGCTAATTTGAGATGGTGATACAACTGGTTTTTGCTTAATTTTTGTACCAGTTAAACAAAAGTTATGGATACACAATCCCAAATCTAAAAAAAGAAATTAAGGACCGATTAAAAATTTAAATCTAGATTAGTCATCTTAGACGTCTAATTAACCAAAAGAGACGGTTGAAGTAGATTAAAGATAACCGTATCACATCCATTTGTACCACGTACAAGCCAGCATAATATAAGCAGAGATGCAAATTTGCGCGCCGTTATAGCAATCAGTAAGATATCAACAAATCATTAAAAGTTGTTCCCATCAGCCTATCTAAGTGCCAGGGCATGACGTATACATACCAAAACAGACCGGAAGCACGTCAAAATAACCATATCACATTCATATATACCGCATATTCATGTCATTATAATAACATCGGCAAAGTTGCAACACATAACATAAATCGTAGTCGATATAAAAGTTGTTACATGTAAAAACCATGGGAACCTGCAAGACAGAATTAGCGAATAAGTTACAGATTGAAGTGTTTGCTCTTTCTTGAACTGGACCCAAACAGCTTCATCTCTAGGGTTCATGTCTAACGAGTTATCTTAGTTACAAAAGCTTTAACATCTTTAGGCGTTCCATGTGCTCTGAATCCAGTTTCGCAGGGGTGTAACACCCATTAAGATCCTCCACCACATATTCCTAACAATTATTTTTGAGTAAATTGTTAGCGGTCTTTTTTACAAAATAATCAGCCTAGGGCATACGTCTAGTTTTATTTCTTAAATACTCTGCCACAATGGTTTTCGATGTTATAAACTGTAACTTGGATCTTCCTTTTTCTACTCATCTAGTTTCATTCTTGATAGGACTTTGTTGGTGATTTCGGGTTCGCTATTTAATTGACAATATATAAAAATATATAACTATACATAACTAAGATACCTGTGTAAGTCCTCTCTTGGTGAGGATGTGGTAATGTCTCTGCCAAATCCTCTGAATCGCCATGGTGGCAGCAAGAAAACCATACGCAATACCAAGAATCGCAAATATCACGACAAAAACTATAACGAGAGCAAAACATGCCTCCATGGATGCTGGAAAACAGTCCAAAACACCCCACCCGTAGCAGCAATTCTGGCACCCACTGATCCTCGGATCGTTATTGAAGGATGAGCAGTGTAGTATGATCCCAAAAAACCCGAGCAACACAAAGAAGACAAGAACTCCTGCAGAACAACTAATCAATGAGCACAAATCACACTTACATCTTTGGTTCGGCTCAAATGTATGAGGGGAAAATTACCTATACAGTAGTAGAATGGTATAGGGTGTCTTGACAATATACGATCCCAACTGTCATTAAATGAATCTCGAAAGGATCCGTCTTTGTCAGCGAGATATGCTAGACCTCCCATCAATCCAATTACCTGTTTTAATGAAAGATTGAAAGTATTTGAATTACTCATAAGTCGGTAACTAGACATTATACTTGCATTTAAAGACAAAAAGTGAAATTATAACGATGCTCAACTGTTTGGACGGCCAAAAATACAAGGCAAACATCTCTGGCAACAAATAATCTGAATTTTATTTTGTGCCACGAGTTTTCTTCTAACTCAATAACTCGGAGATGAAACTGGGCTTTGCAAGTTGTGCAATGTGAAAAAGCAGAACCTTCCTGTTAAGATAAGAAAAAGTAAATTTTCTTTAATTCCCTTCGAAAGAATGCAAACAATCAGTTGTCGTAGTACTTACTTTAACAGATCGCCAATGATCAAGGCATGATCTATGCACAAATTGCTGTGTGCCTTTGCACATACACGGTGATATCAAATCATCATCTACAAATAAGAAAATAACAAACTTTTTTCAACTAATTCAACTCGAGCAAGTAGTAATAGAAGTTCAGCAACTACGATGATTTGTTACTCAAACTAGTTTACTATATGAACAATCGCAATATATAATATGATCCTAATCGTTATAAACAGTTGATCTATAAAGTAGCAATAAGTGTCTAAAAATAATCAATTTTACTCCGAAATATATAGTATGCATCCAACTTAAAATGTGTCTATCGTAAGAGAGTCTACCCTTAAATACTATACGTTAAATTATTTTCGCACAATCTATATAATTTGGCTCTTGCACTTGTTCACAAGCTTTTAGTTGTTCCAATACATACAATAGACCCGTTATAATTTGTATACATACAATGGATTGGTACATTTGTGTGGAAATATCTCCAAATTTACTCTCATATCTATTGCATGTATATAACTTATATATCCAACTTTCAAATATTGTTATTATATGTATTTAGATATACGTGACATCCATATAAGTCACCACACGTGGTGCCAAGTAATTTGCTTACAAGTACTTAAGACGCGTGTTAATATGTATACTTACAATGGATTACTAAAATGTCTAGAAATGTATTTAATTTATTTAAGAGACGTTATTATGTGTATCTAACTTTCAAATATCGTCATAGTATATATCCAGCCAATTAAAAACATGTAAACAAGTAAAATAATTCACAACCTTCTTCTCCGTCACATTCGAGACAAATACGACACGTAGCGATCGAACCGTCTTCGACATCTTGTTGTTCATCATCTTTAATCTCACTACAACTCTCCTCTGCTACCTTGGGCAATTCAAATTCGGAGTTTTGATTATTCGGTAGCAAAGGATCTGAATCGCTAGGGTTATCTAAACCTCTAGCTTCTCCTAGCTGTAATTCTCCCTTCATTTAACAAAAAAATCACAAACCCTAGAAAATTAAAAAAAATATTGATTAATTAAATTAGTAAATAATTATTGAAATTAAAACTGAAATGATGAATTTGTTGTTGATTAGTGATGATAAGATGAAACCTGGTAGTGTAATTTGCTGTAAGAAATTGAGAATTTTTTGATTGAAAATTTGGGGAAAAATTGATTTTTGGAAATATATGAGGGGGTGTTGTTATCTACATGGCACGTGGTGGGTATGGCGCGTATTTGTATAACCATAGGTGAGTTAAGAAAATGAGTGTTCGGCATGTTTGATTTATGTTTTTTTTTTTTTTCTTTTTTTAGAGGGTGAAAATAAGGTTACAGACAATGTAAGGCGTGATGTGGCGTGACGGTATTAGTAAGCCTAATGCTTTGTAAGAAATGGCGAGACATGTCGCTTTTTAAAGTGTGACAAGACTGCAAAAGTTTTTAATATATTTTTTAATTTTATATATACTTATATATATTTTTTACTATTATTAAGTTATATAAATATCAATAAATTATCAAAAACTTTGTTTTAACATTTAAGTATATATATATTTTATATCAATAAATTATCAAAAAATATGTTTTAACATTTAAGTATATATATATATTCTAAAATAGTCACAAATTTACAATCAAATGATTTTTATAGCCATTTTTAACTATTTTTAAACTTTTTTTTTTTTTAATTTTCATAACGCGTTAAGGCGCGCATGACCACATTTTTTTGCAGCCACGCCTAACAAATACGTCTTGCATGTTTTCGTAATTTCTCTCCGCGCCATGACGTGTTATTTAGAACCTTGGGTGTAACTGAAGCTTAACTTGTAAAAGTGTTTGATTCGAGTCGAGCCTAAACGAGCTCGAGTCAAACTTGGAAATAGCTTAAAGTTCATTTATTAAATGAGCTTGAGCCCGAGCTTCGTACATTGAGTCTTCAAACTTAAACGAGCTTTTGTTTATATTAATAAAATAAAATATTTATAAGTTAATTTACAAAAAGACCGATTAATAAGATGATATATGTTATACTTAAATAAGTCGAACCCGAACCAAGCTGGAGCCTGGTGTATATCTTACGTGCCAAGCTCAAGTTTTATATATAAGGCTCAAAACGAGTCAACCTCAAGCTTGAGCTTTATAAAAATTAAACGAGCATGGTCGAGCTCGGGCTCGTTTACACCCTTAGTTTTTTGTTTTGTTTTTCTTCTTTTTATGAAGATATAAAATGCAAATACTTTAACAACAAAATTGTTTATGGTGGTGCAAATGAGTTGAGCCGAGCTCGAATTCGATAGTACTCGATTTTTGTTCAATGATTTCATCCTAAGTTCGAGACTCAATAGCATGAAAAGATTTCAATTGGCAAGCTCCATCTGTCACTAAAGTACTAGACAACAGCTTGAAAAGATTAGACATCAACTTGAGCTTGCTTGGTTCAAAAAGCTCTTAAATATATGTATATGAGAGTTATATTGTAATAACCGCAATCATATAAAATATTTATTTTGTTTATTTTTCGCTCAAATTGGTTAAAAAAAATATATGTATTGCATCTACATATTACATTAGACTCAACAGCAAGCGAAGAATTCATGATTTTATATTAGTTGGGGCCAGTTTTGTATTATTGAAACAACACATAAAACACATGTCGATGAGGAAGGTTATTATGTATTTTTTAGGTCAAAACTAGACATTTTTATAAAAATTAGGCTTATTAGAGGGAGATAAACACCACTTCAGTCCCCCTTATCTCCGTCGTTACATCGGCTTATATATTTCTTGCTAGTGTTAAGGCATCTTAACACACATACACGCAAACAACTAGTTAAACAAACAAATATGTAGATGACCATACAATAAGCAATTGACCATACAAGATGGGATGTAGCCCAAAATATAGCAATAGGATGATTAGCCCAATATAAGACATAACAATTTATTTAGTGCCTTATTTAATAATTATGTGGGCTAATTAAGCTCAAAAAAACATTAAGCTAAAATATATTATGGTGGTGTTTGAAGTGACAAATTCTATTGTGGTGATTTAATACCGCTATAACATGTTTCTTGGTGAGGATTTAAATGGTGTCTATATAGGATTTTCTCGGTAAATGATACCAATCATTGAAAATAAGCAAGACATGCCTCTCCGAATGCGGAAAAACAACCCAAAACACCCGAACACAGTAACAAGAGTTTTGGCAGCCAACCATATTTGGATCGTCATTGAAGCAACAACATTTAGTATCTCCAAAAAGCCCGGTCACACTAAAAAGACACGTGTTATATAACAAGGACCCGTGTGGAACAAAGTTACAAGTACTTAAAGAAAACGAACATAGCAATGAAGATACATCACTTTTAAAGTTGCGAAGATAGAGATACAGCACCAAATGTATTACGTTCAACATCTTTCAAAGTTTAACTTGTAAATTAAGCGATACTAGAGGTACTAGCATTGAAATTTATTATTGCTTCCAAATTAGCATTCAATACTACTAACAACTTTATTCTATTTTTATTTTTTATATTTATTATTTTGAAAACTAGATTATTGTCCCGCGACAGCGCGGAAAAAAATAAAAATTGAATTATAAACTTTATGTTTATGTAGATTTTAGGTTATTATAAAAAGACAATGTTATACGTATAATAACATATATATACCTTTACGTTTATAACATGTTGTTTATAGTTATAATAACATAAACACTTTTACGTTTATATACATGTTTTAATATTTTTTATTAGGAGATTTTAAATAAAAATAATGTAAATCATAGTTCAAATTGAGTGAATTTTTTTTTAGTAAATTGGAATTTTGTTTTTATTTAAGTAGAGATTGAAATTAAAGAGATAATGTAATTACTAATTATGTTTTGTAAAAGGGTGTAAAATGAAAATAGTGTTTGATGACATCATCAATTTGATCTAACGGTTGAAATCAAATAAGTTAACCCATCTAAGGGTCTTTGCTTCGCCATGTGGAATTTAAGGCAACACCCGATTCATAAATAGGGTCGGGTTTCGGATAGAATAGTTCCAGTTTGTCGGGTTTCGGGTTTGACCCGATTGACCCGAAAATTACCGTCGAACTATATTTTAATCCAAAGGCATATGCTATATATAAGCTAGAAGTCTGAAAGAGTTTCATACATGAAGCGATGTGGGACAAAGTAGGAAAAACTAAAGGCATATGATATATATATGCTAGAAGTATGAAAAAGTTTCATACCTGAAGCGATGTGGGACAACTAAAATGAAAATAGTGTTTGATGACATCATCAATTTGATCTAACGGTTGAAATCAAATAAGTTAACCCATCTAAGGGTCCTTACTTCGCCATGTGGCATTTAAGGCCTCTCTTTTATATTATATTAAAGATAGTCAAACTAGTAGTATTTTTTTTATTATTTATATATATATAGTATTTTAATTTAATTTAAAATATTTTTATTAACTAAACTTATTTTTTTATTGTAATTTACAAACTCTTCATACACCGTATTACCTTAAATTAAAGTTACTTAGCATTTTTTTTTAAAGAAGAAGCACATGTATCTAACATGTTAAATGATAAAACAATTTTTCTATGTATGTCATACTAAGTGCATTTCCATCAAATGAAAATTAAAATTTCACAATGTTAGTTTCGGGTTTTGGGTTTTGGCGTGAACCCGATGGTCTACCGTCGTTATAAGCGTCATGGTTCTGGCGCGATGAACATTGCGTGCGTGACGACGAGTCTTGTTGTGTTAAATCTTGAACTTCTTGATGTGATAGATTATAAGATTTTTCAATGTGATACGATGTTCAACGCTGTTATTATTTAATAAACTTTTTATATATGATAAATGTTTTCTTTTGTATAATAGATAATCGTTTAAATAAAAGCATTTCCTAAAGTATAAAACAACTCTTAAGATTTGAGATGAGTAAAAATAATAAAATATTATTATAGAACTAGTATCAGTACCAATCGAATACAAACATTACTATACTCAGACTATATTTTTTAAAAGTTTGATTTTAAATAATCGATAATATTTTTATTGATTTATATCAGTTTTTTCAATATTTTAATATTACCATACCAACTAATAACGAATCAATTTGTTTAGAAACAATAACAACCAATACAATATCAGTTTTATCAATCTAACAATACTAACGTTATATTATTGTTAACGTAAAATGATAACAACAGTCTTGATTAAAGAGGTGAGCGTACTACTATACTGCCTCTTTAATAAGACTATTGTTATCATGTTCGTTATCATTTTACGTTAACAATAATATAAAGTTAGTATTTGTAGATTGATAGAATCTATAGATTAATCAATCATAAATATTGGAATAAGAAGATGATAGCCCACACCATGTGAATCCACATCTTCATTAAAGAACACCTTTACTTCTCACTTTCACACTCACACTCACACTCACCGCACACCGACACTCTTACACCCACATGCCGCCACTCCGATCATCATCTTTATTAAATCATCTCACAATCTAAATCTTAAAAAAAACCAGACATTGATTTTACTAAACATGGCTCCACTCTACCATGTTAAGGTATTCTTTTTACTTGTACTCTTTGCTTTATTACTTGTACAACCTTCTTCTACTTCTTCTGTTGGATCAAAAGGCCAAGATTCAGATGGGGTTTTAGTGTCTGTGAAGAAGAAGTCTAGTAATGGTACTACTCCTTTTGCACAAGGTACAACTATACCAAAAACAAAAATATCATCAAAATCTTTGAATTCTACTAAACCCAATTCTAAAATTGCAAATTTAACAAAACCCATTTCTAAAAACACAAATTCTACAAATCCCATTTCCAAAAACAGGAATTCTACAAAACCCATTTCCAAGATTACAAATTTATCAAAAACGACAAATTCTACGAAAGCCAGTACCAAAACTACAAATTCTACAAAACCCATTTCCAAAACCATAAACCCTTCAAAACCCACTTCCAAAATCACAAATTTAACAAAACCCAAATCCAGTTTTACCCAAAAGTCAACAGATCTTGAGAAAAAAAAGTCAACGAAGCCAGTAAAAAGTTTGACTTTTCAAGAAAATGATGACGAAGAAGATGATTTTGTGTCAGATATTCGTGATTTACCATCGAGATTTCAAGAAACTTTACTTCCAGATTTAGAATTACTTTCAACTACATCAAAAGCTTATTTAGATAAAGCCAGTAAAAAGTTGTCAAAAGGGTTTAATCCTTATGTGGGTAAAAAATATGCACCGTTAATTGCTTCATTTATTTCCTTTTTATTCATTTTAATCCCTTTTCTGTTAGTTTCCCTCATTTTTAACCGCATCAAAGCTTACTTTTCACTACAGAAGTTAATAATTTTTATCCAAATTTACCTAGCTATTTACTTCTCCATACTATCACTTTCCTCATTAGTTACCGGGCTCGAACCGTTGAAGTTTTTTTACGCGACTTCGCAGTCGACTTATGTTTGTATACAAGTATTGCAAACGCTCGCGTACGTGTTATATCTTGTGGTACTTTTGATGTACATTGTGTTGGTTTTTTCGGATATGGAGTCGAGTATTGTGTCTAAGTTGTTAGGGCTTGGACAAACGTTTGTTGGGTTTGCGGTTGGGTTGCATTATTATGTCACGGTGTTTCATCGAGCCGTGCTTAGACAACCACCTAAGACGAGCTGGAAAGTGCACGCGGTTTACGCGACTTGTTTTCTTTTGATTTGTTTGTTGGGGACTGCTGAGAGGAGGAAGAAAGCTTATGTTGTTGAAGGTAGTGAAGAAGGCAAAAAGAGCTAATTACTTGTTTCGAATGTTTTTTTTTTGGTGGTATGATAAATTTATGAATATTATACATCGAAAATGTTATATTTTTAAGTTCGATTGTATGATATAAAGGTGAAATTATACCTTTATAATAGTAGAATGGAATAAAATGCCTTGATAATATGGTTATTGAGATTATTTTTAAACATGTTGCGTTATTTTATAGACGATTAATGAAGGTTGAAACTATGGTTCAAGGACTCGAATTGCTATTGTATGTATCGTGTTTTAAAAATTTCACTTCTTTTGTTTCGAACACTAATTTTGTTGCTATTGTATGTATTTGAAGTCCAAGCTAAAGTTTACAATCCGAACACAACTTTTCTTTAGATAAAAGCTCCGTGTTGAACATACCTTAAACGAGTTTCTCAATGACCCGTTTCTATCGACAACTAATGTTAGACCTCCCAGGCTCCCACCATTCTTAACTACAATTGTACAACAGAAAATACAAAGAAAACATCTCTAGCAACAAATTGTCTGAAATAAATTTTTCGCCACCAGTGAACCGAGGAAATTTATGATCATACGAGTAATAGGTAACAAAATTGGTTCAGCTGTGACATCTTGACCCAACTAATAGACATATACATTTATCAGTCGACAAGCACAGCAAGGCTTGCTGAAGCTCAAACGTAGAACTCATTACGCGTTTTGCCATGTGATCAATCGATGTGCTTCTTTATGAATTGCAATTTATTTATAACGACAATACTTCCACTTGACGATGATTACCAATTTCTTTAGGATTGTGTTTATTCTTATAGTTTCTGCATTATTGCTAGCGTTAACATAAGTAAACATAACCACGCGACCAACAAGTCATAGAAAACCAGTATGAGCATAAGTATGAGTCAAGCACTCGTATGATATGTTGATGACACCTTGAATCATTACTAGCTAGCATTGTATCGACACACATGGCCTCTTGTTTTTGTTCTTAAATATTTATCGATAGGGCATGGTTTTTAATGTCAACTTCAGACGTCATTTCCCTGATTTAGTTGCTATTACTTACGGAGTAATTTTCTGTGACGGACTTGTCTATTTTTAGATTGCATTATTCAATAACAACTCCATCACCTCATCAGACATCTTACATGTAAAAACGCGTTGAAGCATTCATCCTTTAATTTCATTAAAAATCTTGTTCAAAAGTGTAATGACTAATTAACTAGTTATCGACCCTGTTCGAAAAGCTTTAGAGTCTTTAAGCGTTCCATGTGCTCTGAATCCAGTTTCGCAGGTGTATAACACCCGTTAAGATCCTCCACCACATACTCCTATAGAATAAAAAGCAAAATATTAACAATTATCGTTAAGTAAACTGTTAAACGACATTTTACAAGTTTTCAACCAACAACATGTTTAAAAATTGCGTTTTACAAGTTAACCGTATGCAAAAAAAACAATTTTGTTTGACCCAAAAACCCGGTAAAAAAGAATGTCAACATGGTAGTTTTCATCATAACTTTCTAAAGTTTAAACGTTAACAAAAAAAAAAGATAGTTACAATTGTATCGGTATAAAAAGTCACAAATTCTTACTTTGTGGCGATCTAGCGATCATGAGGATGTGGTAGTGTCTCTGCAATATACTCTGGAAATTGACGGTTGTAGCAAAAAGAGCATACACGATACCAATAATCACGAATAGGATCACAAGAATTACGACACAACAATAATTCCTTCCCCTCCATCTCCAGAACCAAGGCCGCACCCATCAACTTGAAAGAAACAAAAGGTCGTGCCACCCGTCCCAGGATCACCAGAGCAGCAACGACAACAATAAAGTATGGTCCCAATAACCCCAAGCAACACAAAAAAGACAACAACCCCTGAGGAACAAAGTTTCAACTGTTTAAAAAACGTATTATTATCAATCATTCGATATTAAGGAGAAACTAAAAAACTTACCTACACAATAGTAGAATGGAATAGGATGCTTTGACAAGAAACGCTCCCATTTGTCATCAAACGAGTTTCTGAAAGACCCGTTTTTATCAGCAAGGAATGCTACACCTCCTATTATTCCAATCAGTATCTGTATGATGTATCGCCAAAAATATAAGGATAATATCTCTGGCAACAAATAGTCTGAATTTGATTTTGATCTTTTGTTGCAAGGCAACAACGCGAAGATGAAACTGTGCTTTGCAAGTTGAGCAATGTGAAAAGGCGAAACCTTCCTGTATATGTCTATTCGTTGATATCCAATAATTTAAGCCTTTTTTTGAATTGCAAATGAATTAAAGGTAGAACGAAATACATACGAAGACATGGATTAGAAATCCGGTCAAGAAAATTAAAATTTTCATTGGAAGAACGATTTGATATCCACAAAAACGAATCAAACATAACCTCGTCCACCATCTTTCCTCACTTCTTAAAGCTAAAAACCATATCGTTTCGATACTTCCAGATGGACCACAAAAGCGACTAAATTACACCATCAAGCTCAAACCAAAACAACTTTTACCAGAAACATAGTCACGAAGTTGAAAGACATCGTTCACGGATTCACGGGATCAAGACAAGTTCCAAAATTTGATAATAAAATCCCACAATTGAGTTGCGAGATGGCAACTAGCAAACAAGAGGTAAAACGATTGAAAGAGCTACTTTGAGAGCATCATGCATAGCCAACGAATAGACATATACACTAATCAGTCGACAAGCATAACTACGAGACTTGCTGAATTATGATTATATGTAGCACAAACGCAGTACTTATTCTGCGTTTTAACCTGTGATCAAACGATTTCTTTCTTTATGAATTGTGATTCATTTATAAGGACAATAATTTCATTCGATGATGATTACCATTTTCCTTAGACTTGTGATTATTGTAATAGTTAACATTGTATCGGCACACATGGCCTCTGTATTTGCTTATAAAAGTATATCGAAAGGGTACTCTTTTCAGTGTCAACTTCAAACGTAATTTCCCTGATTTGGTTGCTACTACTTACAGAGTAATTTCTTGTGACGGATTGCATTATTTAATAACAAATCCATCACCTCGTGACATCATCTTACGTTCAATTCTGTAAAACACAATTCTGTATCTCCAAAAATCGATCTCATATTACATCCATATGTACTCCAACTTTGCCAACAAAATATCAATAGTTCTGAATGTAACACAATAAAAAGGCGAAAAAACATGAAAGTTGTTGCCCATGTAAATTAATGGGCAACATAACAAAACATCAATCGTGTTCAAAAGTCTGTGACTAGTTAACCAGTTATCGACCTTCTTAAAAAAGATTTAACGCCTTTAAGCGTTCCATGTGCTCTGTATTCAGTTGCGCAGGGGTGTAACACCCGTTAAGATCCTCCACTACAAACTCCTGTAGAATAAAAAGCCAAATATTAACAATTATTATAAAGTTTTTACGCTGATAAGAAAAAATGGTTTCAATTGTATCGGTTTCAGAAGTCACAAATTCGAAAGTTGTTGTGATGTAGTGATCGCTGTTTCATTATAAGCACATAATTTAATACCTCGGTAAGTTCTCTCTTGACGAGGATGAGGTTGTGTCTCTGCCAGATGTTTTGGAAAATGACGGTTAAAGCAAAAAGGGCATACGTTGTACCAATAACCATAATTATGACCACAAGAAATACGAGCACAAGAACGCCTGCTTCCGGGCTACCTCCACAAGCTTCCCCATCGCATGGACAAATACAGCCGGTGGTGCGACCAGTCCTAGGATCCAAGCCACAAAAGTAAAGTATGGTCCCAATAACTCCTACCAACAGAAGGAAGAAAACAACCCCTGTGGAATAAAATCGCATCTGCTTAAAAAAAACCTTGCTAGTATATATCATACGATATTAAGAAGATATTAGAAAACTTACCGACACAATAGTAGAACGGAATAGGATGCTTTGACAAGAAACGCGCCCATTGGTCATCAAACAAGTTTCTGAAAGACCCTTTTCTATCAGCAAGGAATGCTACACCTCCTATTATTCCAATCACTACCTGTATCGCCAAAAATACACGGATAATATATCTGGCAAGAAACAGTCTGAATTTGATGTTGTTCTTTCGTTCCAAGTCAACAACGCGAAGATGAAACTGGGCTTTGCAAGTTGTGCAATGTGAAAAGGCAAAACCTTCCTGTTACGGGTTACAACAGTTAATAAACAAGAGTTATGTTCAGTTATGTGCTACGAGAAAAGTATAAGCAATACATACCTTGACAGATCGCCAATTATCAAGGCATGATCGATGAACCAACTGTTGTGTGCCTTTGCACATACACGGAGATATCAAATCTTTATCTATACATAAACCAAAAGAAACGAAAACGTAAGAAACTACTAATCAAAATCATAAACGTAAGGAAAACTACATAAATATGTAATGTGACAACATGCATGCACAACTTGTAAAACTTTATACACAAAAACAATAAACATGTAAGTAATAAACAGTTTGAAGTGTTTAGATCGTACCGTCGTCTCCATTGCATTCGAAGCAAATACGACAAGTAGCTATCGAATCAACTTCAACATCAACATCTTCATCATGTTTAGAATGAGGTTTTTGATGATTTGAATTAATAGGGGTTTTCAAACCTTTGTCTTCTCCTTTCATGTTACTTCTTTTCGTTTCCTTTAATTTTAGACTCGAGAACAGAAATATATGAATTATAGATGGATGTTTTATATGTCCTATAAATATGAAAATATTTTATAACTCCTAATTCAACGACAACTCTATTTCTATTTCTTTTCTTTTTTTTCAAAATCTAGAAAATAAATCAAAAACTTTTTTAAATTAAATTTGATTATAAGTATAAATAATTTATTGGTTTTGCTAACGACTGAAATAATATTTTTCTTTAAAATATATCAATTTATATAAAATATTAGTTTCAATATCCGTACAATATACGGTAATCGGATCTTAATATTATCAATGTTTAAAGAAGAAGAAAAACGGATATGTTTTTCGTTTAGTTTTTGGATTCGATATAAATCTTCAACCTTAACCATATATTAATTAACGAAGTATATTTTATGTACAAAGTATTTTGCCCCTTTAGTTATCTATTCCAACTCCATCTCCACATCCAAACACCATTTTACATGTGGTCATATAATTACTTCAATATGTTTGATTGTTTGATTTTGTGGCTTTTTTGAACTTGACAACTGAATGTTTATAAAGTATAATAACAATTGAGGCCAAAGGAATTGGGAACATCGCCTTAACAGATATTTGTTAGTTGTGATCTATGTTGCACGGAAACGGAAACGGGAATCCGAAACGGAAACGATAGGGGAATGGGAAACGGGAAAAATCAAAAAATCCCGATACGGGAACGGCATAGAAACGGCAATTAAAAGCTATAAAAAAAATAAAAATATACTAAAGAAAATCCAAAATAGATTCATGTAAATTGTCAACTTAAAAAATACTACAACTTAAAGATATTAAAGTTGGAGGACCAGTTTGTACATATGGAAGTATGAGGTGCTGAAGTGTAAATTCGGAGTATATATAATCATTATGTTGACTGCTAGGGTTGGTCATTACAATTTCATAGCCTCTTTTTCATCTCTCTAGTCGTGACTCTCTCTCTCTCTCTCTAAATTTGTAACTAGAGTTTCATTTTGTAACTCTAAAATTAGTAATCAGTATTGTTTATCTTGATCAAGTGTTTGTCTTGTAAGTCTCAATATTGTTCTCGGTGATTGATATTAATACGAAGTCGTTCTGTTTTGTTTCATTTGAGTTTCGATTCTTCTTATTTTCAATGAAACGGTCAACGAAACTGCATCGAAACGGTCAAGGAAACGTTTTAAAAAAGCCGAAACGCGTTCGGCCGCGTTCGGCCGCGTTTCCGTTTCGGGGGCGTTTCGGAACGGGCACGGCACCCTTCTGGACGTTTCGGTGCATCAGAGGTTGTGACAAATATAGTTGTCACAAATATTTAGTAATTTAATAATATAAGTAATGCCCCTTGGTTGCGGGTTATATGTGTCATGTTGCATGTATAGGGGCAAACCTACGTTGAGGTTAGGGGTAGCTATGGCTGCCTTTCATATTCAGGTATAAAATGTCAAAAAATTAGTTTTTCTAGATTATATAAGTGGTTATTAGTGATTACATAAGGAAAAATAAGAGCATAACCGTCATTGTTTGTAGTTTTTATTTAGTTTGGGAACGTGTCGTGAAGACTGAAATGTATCTAGATCGAGTTGTAAAGTATCACTACATTTATGAAACAGTTACACTAAATAACCATTGTTACGCCAGCGTAACTATGCAGTTACGCAGCGTAACTGTTCAGTTACCTAGTGTAACTGATCCCATCAGTCTCGCTAGTGTAACTCTAAGTCGGTTAAGAGTTTCCCTAGTGTAACTCTAAGTCGGTTAAGAGTTACGCAGCGTAACTTTTTAGGTTTTCATGAAACCTATAAATTACAAACATTGGGATCATAAATGTAAGCCGCCACGAATCCTTATGAACTAACAGATACGTTGGAAACTTCATTCTCATCGTAACTGTTCGTGTGTGAGTTTCAAGTCTTGTAATCGAGTTTATTGGTATTATTCGTAGGTGTAAAATATTACGTAAGGTTTATAATACCAATCATGTGGTTATAATCGTTGTTCTTCACCATACATATACACATATTAGTTATTCGGCGACTATTACGTGTTTGGATTCAAATATACATCTTAAGGTAGGCGACCAACAAGTGGTATGAGGGCCTCTATACATCTTATAGAGTTTTTTGGATCTATTTGGTAAAGAATAAGAAGATTTGGAGAAGATTTGGTGTGTTTGGATATTTTGGGTTTTGAAGATTTTTTTCTAGATCTACTCATTTCCGGTGATATTTTCGACAAGTAGCTATAGAGCCACATTCACCACCTTCTCCGTCTTTTATCTCACTAATCGTCGTAGATTGTGATTTAGAGTCATCTTTTGATGATTTGAATCCGTAGTGTGTTTGAAACCCCTAGCTTTTACGTGTAATTCTTGGTCCATTTATTTAACTATTCTAAAAACAAACGATCAAAATTATTGACGTAAAATATGAATATATTCGGTATTCTTTGATATCAGAAAATAATGAAAATTTTACTTGTATTGGTATTATTTAAGGAAAGTAAATTACATAAGTGGTCCATGTAATATCAAATTATGACTTTTGTTCTTAAAGTTTGTTTATTACAACGATCAAGCTTAACGTGTTGGAAAGTTGCAATTTTGTATATAGTCTATGTTAAATATAACTGTCAGTTTTTACTGGGTGTGGCAATTTATGTCGTGTTTGATATATCGTGTTGAGAGTTGGCGGATTCAAATATCCCAACTAAACCCGACAACCCCCTTAATAATTGTGTCAAAAAGTTGAACCCAAACAGTTAATAAATAAGTTTGTCGTGTATACCTCAACTAGACCCGACAACCCACTTAATAATTGTGTCAAAAAGTTGAACACAAACGCAAACCCAAACACAAAACGTTAATAAATAAGTTTGTCGTGTATACCTCAACTAGACCCGACAACCCACTTAATAATTGTGTCAAAGAGTTAAACCCAAACTCGAACCCAAACACAAACCGTTAATAAATAAGTTTGTCGTGTTGATCGGTTTACAACTCATTATATTAGAAGCTACATGATAAAAATTACAAGTAAAAACTTTAACACATACCCCTAAAATAAAGTCACCACTAATGATACAACAATCAACTAATTTGGTTGGTTGGAGAATTGGAATTCACCTTTTTAAGTATCAAGAACTCGGTTTCAAGCTTAACTCAACACGAACACAATTCCAAATATTTATAGTGCAAACAGAAATTACATTGCAAAGAAACAATACAGTAAGTCTCGAAACAACCTAAGGTTTTCAGTTTTCGGAGGATAATTCCTAAATGGAATCCCACTTTCAACATGTTATAATAAAAAAACCCGTAAACATTTATTTCCAGAGTTTGCGAAGTGACATGTTTTTCTCGGTTTCCTTTTTCATGACTTTAGCAACTGCCATTTCGAAGTCTTCTTGTGTCACGTGGACTCTTCTTTCTCTCAATGCAAACATACCTGCTTCTGTGCAAACCGCCTATAAAAGAAAAAGATAATTCTTGTAAGTTAAGTTGTAAGATGGGATTAAGTCGATTTAACTAAAAGAAAATTCTAAATGTAAAACCAATGACTAAAACCTGATTATTTTTCAACTTTCACTTAAAACATAGCAAGCAAATGATTTACAGGAAAGCAAACATAACGATGCTAACAAACGCAGAAGTGGCAATTTTGACCCGTTTACTTAGGATGAGGTCAACTGTTTTGATTTGGGTCATGTTTGCTCTCTATTGGGTCAAGCGGGTGATAAAAAATAGTTTAATAAGAAACGGGTAAAATAAACTGAAACTCGCCGGAAACAGTATTTTCAATGCATAAAATTAAATCTCCTAAATAAATAATATAACTGGGATTCGAGAAAATAACTAACCTTAAGTTCTGCACCTGAAGCACCATTCATCTTCTCAGCAATTTTTTTCAGATCAATGCCACGCATCAAGTTCATTCTTCTTGAATGAATTTTCAAGATATCGAACCTCGACTGTCAAGCAGATAAACAACATTTAGAGAGAACAAAATTTTTGAGATAAAATTAACAGAAGATAAAAATATGCATAAATAAAACTTACGTCTTCATTAGGATTTGGGAATTCAATTTTCCTGTCGATTCTTCCTGGCCTAAGAAGGGCTTGATCAAGGATATCAATACGATTTGTAGCCATTAAGACCTGAAAACATTAATAAAGATGCTTTAAACAAAAAAAAAAATCGAAAATTATATAAACATGAAAAAATACCTTGATCTTGTTTGATGCTTCGAATCCATCAAGTTGATTGAGAAGCTCGAGCATAGTTCGTTGAACTTCACTGTCACCATTCCCACTTCCAGACTCCATTCGAGCAGATCCGATACTGTCTATTTCATCCATGAATATAATCGATGGGGCATGCTCTCTGCATACACAAAAGATGGACATTATAAATACTTAATGTATTAAACAAAATTAAAAAATAAAGCACGGATTACAATTTACAAACCTGGCCATAACAAAAAGTTCTCGAACCATTCTAGAACCTTCTCCGATATATTTCTGAACAAGCTCAGAACCAGAAACTCTAATGAAGGTACAATCAGTGTGATGAGCAACGGCTCTGGCCAACAATGTCTTCCCAGTACCTGGTGGTCCGTATAACAGAACTCCCTAAATGAAGAGGTAAAATAAGTCAGTAAATTCGTAGAACACACAAGGGTAAAATAGATTTCTAAAAATACAGGACATGACTTCACCTTTGGTTGAGCGATTCCAAGACTCTCAAATAGCTCCGGATGCTTGATTGGAAGCTCAATAACCTGCAATTTAATTTAGATAATAAACGATGTGTTAACCAATACCCTGATTTTGAATACAATATAAATGAAAGTGTCATCTAATAGTAATCAAGTTTCAGCACTGTTCAACTGTCGGTCGAACTTTATTTAGAACTGTAAGAACCACTCGAGTGTTGCTTTCAAGATAAAGGTCACTGTATAGTAACCAAATTTTGGAACTGTTTTATAAAAGTCATTCTGTTTGAAAAGTTATGAAAAATTTCATGACAGCAGAACAATATTAAAACTTAAGTGGTTTTCACAGTTGAAAATAAGTTCGTGTGACTTTAGTGGAACAAAACTAATGACTTTCCAACCAAAGTACCAATGGAAGAAAAGGAAGAATTACGAACCTCCTTGATCTCTTTAATTTGTTGGTCAAGCCCACCAATCATGTCATATGTAGAATCAGGAACCTTTTCAACTTTCATCAGGTTGACTAGTGGATCAACTTTGCTTGGCAAAACCAAATGAAGAACATAGCTATCGTTCCGAAGGGCAACCCTGGTTGTCGGTGTGATCTTAGTAATGTCAATGCTTTTATCAATATCAACCAGATATTTCCCCTCTGGGTGCACCTGCAATTTAAACAATCAAAATTCAAAGTTAAATCATTCCCGTACATATACAATAACTCTAGTTAACTCGCAAATTTCGCACAATTATAGTTGAGAGAACTGACCTTGACTAGAACTTTTGTTTTCCCCATTACTTTGACAACTTCGCCAACATAAGATCCAGGCTCTTGAAGCAGCTGCAACTCTTCCTTAAGCATCCTTACTATACGTATAACAATTAAAATTTAAAATATAACTTTATCAGAAGTGTAACAAATCATACTCATACTAAGAACACTGAACACGCTTTAACAGTTTTTACAATAATATACGTTAATTCATCAGTTTATGATTAATTATATCATTCATACTTACAAACCTATTTACATCCTAATGAGCAATTTACATATGAACACACTTTCTCGAGATATCAACTTGTCCAGAAAGTCACACCTACACACCATTATAAATCGAACTTCATTCCGAAGTAACCTCACACAATAAAACTAAAAAACTTTCTATCCTGTTTTTAAACTATCATAAATCTAATCACAACACCAAACAAGTCGATAAAACACGATAACACAGTA
Organism: Senecio squalidus; assembly: GCA_910822075.1. Taxonomy (NCBI): domain Eukaryota; kingdom Viridiplantae; phylum Streptophyta; class Magnoliopsida; order Asterales; family Asteraceae; genus Senecio; species Senecio squalidus. The sequence continues at coordinate 66,491,948 of CAJVGC010000060.1, forward strand.
ATCGTAACACAAATCGATACGTTAACTCAACAAAACTCAATACCTTAATCTAAATCCAAACAAATCCCTAAATTACAACACATCAGTCGCTCTAAATCATATAAACACATCAAATCACAACATATATCAACAATTAAAAAATTCTAGGGTTTCAAAAAAATCATAAAAATTAGGGAAAATCAAAAACTACCTCTGGAATTAAGCTCGTTACGCTGCGCTTCAAGTCGGTTAAGATTATGACTCCGTTGACGCACCTGAAGCTGCGCATCATGAATATGTTGCATATAATACTGTTTCAATCCATCACCAGATTTTGCCGATGTGTTATTCAGTTTACAGATCGCCTCTTTCTCGCCGGAATCCGATGGTTTCATTGCGATATCTGCAGTCGCCATTGATGAATTTTTGAGAAGCTTGATTTAGGTTTTAATGGTGGATTTTATTTATAAGAGATTGGGATTTTAGAGTGTTGTTCAAGAAAATTGAAATGGGTTTGTTTGTTTTAACGGAGGACGTTATCTCCTTTAACGTTTATGATATTATTTTTTAAGCCCTTTATCTTTTTTATGTTTCGTTACTTATATAGATACCAATGTTTAGACTCGTATTGTATACGACGGTATTACTACTCGAGATTTTGTTTACTCTTGAAACACTAATTGTTATGAACAAATCTCATGTTTTAATAAATACAGAGTAGTAAATTGTAACTTTTGTCCCTTAACTTATTTTTCGTATTTTTTGTCCTTAAATTGTTATTTCTCATTTTTTGTATCCTTGTTAAATTAAAGTTAGTTTCTTTTGTTAACTGTTAACTGTATTAATTGAAACTTGACGGAGGAAAAAAAATGAAATATAACAAGTTAAGGAAGAAAAACACGAGAAAAAAAACTTAGGGGTAGAATCGACGAATTGAAAATTTTTGAGTGACAACAATTGCAGATATATTTATATATAATATATAATGTTTTATATCTAAACAAAATATTTAATTTTACTTGTCAGTTTGACACTGGTTTAGATAATTATAAAATGTTACCTTATGTTGTTTGTGTGTTTAGATATTTATAAAATGTTATTTTATGTTGTTTGTGTGTTGGTGTGTCTAAAGACTAGTAAGGATGTTCACAACTTACAAAAAATATATTTGTATTTTCAAAAACGTAAAGATCATTTTCGTAATTTCATATCTTTTTTGTCAAATTTGGTATAAATGACAGAAAATAGTGTACATATATCGGTGACCTATACGAATATGAATGTTTAATGTTTAATAAAATGGTATATGTATTATAAGTTGATACCGGTAAGTTCATATTCTACTAACTATGAAGCTTAATATGTTCGATTCGTTTATATAATGACCGGAAGTGTATTTGGGTGACTTATATGAACGATTTAACAAAATTACAGCGTTCATGAACAAAAACGAATAAGTCATATTGGTAAATTCGAATTCTACCAACTATGAAGCTAAATATGTTCTATTCTTCTATGTAAGGACCAAAAGTGTATAATGTATATAGTATAAAGCAAACCAATTTCCCTATAAACATACGTAACTCATAACTCGACCTACTTACGATTCGACAATCTCTTCCGGCGATTTTCACATAGAGTAAAAAAATGTCGGGCAAAGGAGCAAAAGGTTTCATTATGGGGAAAACGGTCGCTCTAAACAAAGACAAGGATAAGAAAAAACCTACCTCTAGATCTTCTCGTGCCGGTTTACAGGTTCGTGTTTTTGTGTGTATATTATGTGTACGTTCGCATGTAATCCTACGCTTTTTTGTGCATTGCTTATTGATTTGTAGATTTAAGGGACGATGATTGTAGACTAAGTCCTTATTTGTTGATTTGTTTTAATTATGTATAAACGTGTTTTAATTATGTATAAACGTGGTTTGTTATACAGTAAGCAATTTAAAGCATGGTTATAAACAAAACTACAAGTAATAAACCATAGTTATAAACAAAACGAGTAATAAACCATAGTTATAAACAAAACCTATGAGTAATAAGTACGAATTGAATATATCAAGTTAATTGAATATATCAAGTTAATTGAATATATCACGTTAATTGAATATAACGGTATAAAGTTGAATACTGAAAACCAATCAAAGAAAGCAAAGAAAATTAATAAAATATAATGGTTCTTTACAAAACCAAATTAGAACAAAATTAGAACAAATTAGAAGTAATTGGTTAAGAAAACTTGAGTCGAGTCAGATCAACTTTAGCAATTTGTAATATATCTCTATATAATTAATGTAATGTGGGTCAAAATCTATATATTGGTTCCGATTAGATTAAACGGGTCATCAATTACATCTTACTTTTATTTATCTTATATTGTCACATATTTGTTGTAATAAATTGTTGTAGAGATGATTGTAAAATCCAATTTAACATATTAGGGATGACATTTTTATTCTTAGTTGATAACTTAGTTTATTCTTAGTTGATTGTACACGTGCAAAAGTTCAAATGACGTGACGCTAAAATATTTTGTATTGTTATAATGTATTTTGAAAAAACTATGTAATTCGGAATATCTCATGTTCTTGATACTAACAGTTTAGATATCCCTATATATCACTAGATAGGGGAGTGTTTGGGATTGCATATTTTAAAAGTGCGTTTAAAATAAGCTCAACCTCAAGTACTTAGAAAAAAGTGTGTATTTTCTTAAAAAAATAAGCCAAAACGCATAATTACTCAAACACTTACAACTGTGTTTTGCGTTTTAAAAATACAAAATATGCAATGTACACCCAAATATGCAATCCTAAACACCCCTACATTTCCAACCCGTGCGACACTTGCAAATCTTGCTATCAGCGATGGAAAGTAAGCATTTGAAGGATGGAAACTAGGATGATAAAAAGAAGCGAGGATGAATGAGAGAGTCTTGGTCTTTATATAGTCGAGGCATACACATGTTACTAGGAAACAGTTTAGAAAAATATACTATTCTAAAGATTATTTTAGAACTAACATATGGAAAATATTCTAGAAAATACAGTGAGTGATATTTTTAGAGATGAACGCTCTAGTTTATTCTAAGTGTTTCGCTGTCTGAACATGTTTTATTGGGCGGGCTTAGCTACATTAGCTGTTTCATGGGAATTCATGAGTCCAAAAGATTTATTCCAGCATATACTTGAAAAACAAACCTATCTCCGAGTTTCACGATCAGTTCTGCACAATATTAAGTATGATTTGCAGAGTGTGAGTTATGATGTGTGCATTGGTTTGTTAGACGTGATATATCAAGTTATGATCTTCATAAACTTTTAGCATAGAAAACCGTGAAATATATCTTATCGGCTACATTAGTTTACTGCTATCATGAGTAGTGACTAGTTTTACATTAATCTAAGTCGTTTTCACTTCAAAAACAGATTATTATCTTAACAGTTTAGTTTTATATTCTTATTTAACTACATTACTTTTTTGATAAAAGTGAAAATTTTGACAAAATGGGACGGGTCAACCCAACCCGACCCGTTTGCACTTGTATACAAATTACTCATTTGTAAACTTTTCTTGTTATGACAACATATGGCCAATATGTGACCTGCAGTTTCCAGTTGGACGAATTCATCGCTTACTGAAAGAAAGGACGACTGCTAATGGGAGGGTTGGAGCTACTGCAGCCGTCTACTCAGCAGCCATTTTGGAATACTTAACTGCAGAGGTTTTGGAGTTGGCTGGAAACGCAAGCAAAGATCTTAAAGTGAAACGTATATCTCCACGACATTTGCAACTTGCAATTCGAGGTGACGAGGAACTCGATACTCTTATCAAAGGAACTATTGCTGGTGGTGGAGTCATTCCTCACATTCACAAGTCGCTCATCAACAAAACGACTAAAGATTAGAATGATTATTTGATTTAATTTCGGTTACTGTTTGAGCACCTTTATTTCTCATTAATACTTGGTGTTACATGGTCGTTTTCTATTTTATTTTGAGTTCTTGTTAGAAACGGTCACTGTTTTTATTTTGTTTTGGAGTTTTTTGGTTTCGGAATATTTATTTGCTCACAACAGTTTGACCACCAAAAATAGAATGCATCTCAAATTGTGTCGTAAAGGAAACTATGATCCGTGGTAATTACATGAAAGATAAATGGTAGCGTTCTAATGCTATAGTATATTCAATATTCAAATCTTGTTTGGTAAAATATGATCATGATACATATATGATGGGTATATGCTTACAATGTTTCTATCATCCACTCTAAGCAACGAAAAGTTTTATAAAGATCGAACCTTGAATAAGTGATTGATCAAGGACAGCGAAACTAGTCCAACGAAAATTCCTCGAGCCAAATAAGAACCTCGTTCCTCTTCATTTTCACAATTCAACAAACATATAAAAGTGTTAGAGATTGTTGTCGATGTTATCAAAAACTGGAACCGAACATAATATTGCCCATTTCTAGCTAACCCATTTGTGACCCGTTACCCAACCCGCCCACTCTATTAGTAAAATTGATTAACTTTATCCAACACATTTAAAAAACTTACCATCATAAAGCTTTTTGTTCTACCAGGATCATTGTAGCGAGCTAGTAAACATCCGTCTTTAGGTTTGAGACCATCTGAAAGAAGAGTAGACCTAAGTAATTTTTCTTTCTCACGAACAATATCTTCTGTTGGTTTGCCACTGAACTTTATTACAGCTGCAAATCCTCCTTGAACGCTCCTCAAACTAACATCTTCTTTGTTTGGATTTGGTAAACTGGAGAGCATAAAACGTATTAGGTCGTATCCATTGTGAATTTCTATGAGATCTACTCACAGGTGACAGGTGGAGTTACAGATAAAAACGGGTCGGGTTGATCCAAGAACACTTTTTGTTCATTCTTACAATATGTTATAATTACTTAATTTGCTAATTTTAATAGAGGTTTAGGAGCTTGTTTGCATTAAGAAATGGACTTCGGAACTTTCAACCCATTTGACCCGTTCACAATTTAGCTAATAAAAAATTGTTTGACCCGTTTGAGATTACTTCACTAAAGTATCTGAGATTCACCTCGTCAAGTCTTTTTCCGATGGAAGAACAATTTGGATAGACATTTTGGACATCTCGGGATCAAATGCTTGAGTGAAAACTGGAGTAGTCATAGCTATCTTTTCCTCCCTCGAGTTCTTCCCAAATATGTACCTGATTGCAGTTTGCGTCTATTAGCATACTTTGACAGAACATTGAGCGTTGACACATGTCTTAAATACGCTCCACTAATTACATTATAATTTTCAAAGGATTCTAAATAACAAAAACTCACCCGGCTACATCATTAAATCCTGTTGAAGTAGCAAGCTTGTCGCTTTTTGTTTCTACGATTATAAAGGGGCTGTAATTTCGTACCTGGATATATACTTTCGGTAAATTCAACAAAGCACCATGATATATTCTTGTATTACCAAAATTTCCGGTTACATCAACAAACCTCATACGTTGCGGTTCTTTTGAGTATCTGGTATTTGGGTGTTTCCAAATCAGGAGTCTTATAAATTCGCAGCTGTAACAAAACAACAAACTCCTAACTAAATCTTTGAACATATTATATGGGTAAAAAATGTGAATATATACCTGTTTTACTAAATCCACGAGAGCTTCTGAAGAAAAATAATCGTTATTCTTTACTGAATCCCAATAGTCCTGTGAAGTTGATAAAACAAGAAGTAAATGAAAATAAATCATCAAATATTTCAAACATGATGACGTTTTGAGACTATGGGCGTACCACATGACTGTTAAATTTTCCGTTTTCTGGATTTATGCCCATAACGGAAGTTCCAGTGAACACCAGCAACGGCTTCCATGGTAGAAGAGAAAATGTCATTTCCATCGTCCATCTTGTAGTTATTTCGTAACTTCCTGTCTATTTAGAAAGCAGAAAACTAAGTAACACGGAGATCTAATATCAACCATGTTGTCAAAACACGGAAGGAAAAATAGTTATACTTGAAAACATTGAGGAATATTAAAGACAGAAAAATGGACAGGTTACGTAACATGTCAAAACAGGTAATTTTTAATACATGCCAAAACAGGTGGTTAGGGTTAGCCCGAGATACTTTATATCCAAAGTGTTAAAACGTTTTATAAATTTATTAGTGTCACATGTACTTTGGTTGCTTTGTTACGTGATTTACCTGCCATGCTGGCTTTGAGACCTGTTGGTAGGATACCCTTTTATACTTTTAGAAAGGCAAAGACTCAGATAACTTACACATCACAAATCTATACAAATTTGCCCTTAACGGGACTTAAACTCACACGTCTTTTAAAAAAAAAAACGGGTCGTTCACTACATAATTGCTACACAATCAATATGTATATTTGCATTTTAAACCACAATTATTGAACGATACCTGTCTCGCCCAATGAAGTTGAAATTTAGGAGTAAACACAAGCTTCAACATCGAGATATTAAACAAGTATCCACTTATACTATCATGTTTCGTAATGGGGTCCCTAAACTTAACTTGCTCATCATACGCACTCCGATCAATCCCTTGATCATCGAATAGATGCGGAAGGTCCTCATATAAGAAATCCACTAATTGTTCAACTTCTGTTTTCTTAGAGTTTGGTTGAATTTGCTCTACTAAACTCAGTTTAACGCGAGTTCTATTGTTTTTTGATTGTTTGATGAAGAAAGTCGAGTTTCCGGGTGGTTTTAGTTTTCGATAAGCAACGAGGTTGCCTGAATTTGGCCGGATAATGGTGCCGGAAAGATGTGTGGTGGTCATTTCTTATTACATCTACTCAAGAAATATGGGTTTGAGTTTTTGTGGAGGGAAATTAAGTTATTTCTTGTTGGGTAATGTACAAGTGATGATGCATATGGTACAAGTGAGAATTTTGTTATTTACACGAAAATGAATATTTTCTAAAAATGTTGATATCCGACAATGTTGATCGATATAAACTAAGTGACCCACTAAAAGATCTTTTGCTCATACTAAAATGTGAGCATATTCGCAAAGATCTAATATCCTAACAAATTTTGGTTTCCGTTGTAATATTATGTTATAACTTAAGATTAGTAGTTCTTTTAGTTGTTTGTTGGATCATTTAAAAGTTGATTTCGGTTATATTTTTAAACACCATTTTGTTTTCTTCCAAAAAGTTGTATTTAAATGCTTATATCGTAATGATACTTAATTATAACAATATGTTTATCTTTTGCTGACATGACGCATACTTTGTTGAAAATTATGAGAAATTAGATTTGAAAAGAACCAGCCGAGACATGCTTTATGTTTTATTCTATTTTCAATAATATGTAACAATATACATCATTTGCGATATTATTGTTAAATATGGTTTTTAAATAAAACAATGTTCAGAAGTGTAATCAAAACCAACTTTTAAATGTCTCGACACGCAACTAAAAGTATATTGTATCGTCTCAATTCGACAAATGAAAAAGCAGACCGAAAATTTAGGTAATCAACACTATAGCTTATGAGTACGAATGTTACTATGTTAGTCTTGATATTCATTAAGGATCTAAAACAAGTACCTTTTTAACCCAATGTATCTCTACATTAGGAGAAAACAACACCTTCAACATCGCGATGTTAAATAAATATCCGATTATATTATCATGCTTCGTGATAGGATCACGAAAAGTGACCCATTCATCATAAGCAGTCCAATCAAATCCCCTATCATCGAAAAAATGTGGAAGTTCCTCATATAAAAAATCCACTAATCGGTCAACGTTGACTTTTGATGATCGTGGTAAAAAATGTATTTGTGAATTGAGTCTATGGTGAGTTTTAAAACATGCTAGAGTTGTGTTTAGGGAATGTTTAATGAAGAAAATGGACTTACGTGGTGGTTTTAGACCTCGGTGAGAAATGTGGTCGTTGGAAATTGATCGGATCATGGTGACCGGGAGGTTTGTAGTGGTCATTTTCGTGTTGTGTTTTGGATCATATAAAACACATATGAAGTTTTTGTAGTAGGACAATGGAACCCATGGGAGGGAAAGAGTACATAGTACATTATAAAGGAGAAAGTATAAGTGATGAAATATATGGTATATCTGAATAGCTAATTCGATTGGTACTAAAACGAAAAAAGAGAAAGAAAAAAAATCGCTTTTGCAAACGACTAGACGGGTACCAAACGGAATAGGAATGTGGACATGTTACCATACTTGATAGTTTAGTGAAATAAGATCTCTTATGTACCTTACTTACTACGTATGACACAACTTTGGATACGTTTGAGAGCCGTTGATGTAGGTCTATTTAATTTAACCTAACAATTCAAATCAAGGTTCGATTTGGTACGCAAATGTATGTTATTTATCTGATCCTCATAAATTCAAATACCAAACCCGATACGCGTTAATGAATGAAGGTATTGCAGTTTCGTAAATATATTGAACTACTAACATGTTGATGCAAAAACATATTTCAAGACATAGATGGTACGTTTATAACCAAAAATAAAGATGTTATATCACACTCATTTACTAAATATGGAGCTATTTGATTTGTGTTTCGTAGAAGCATGTTAGGTCGTAGTTGACAAGTAGCATAAGCTTAAAGAAATCGTTTCGTTAACTATTTAGTCCGGTATTGGATTGGTACGGAACTCAAATAGGTTGAAAATTCGCATTATGTAATATGATAATAAACAAATAAATAACGTGTTAAGATTTTTTTAAAATATTTTTTTGAAACAGTAGACTAAAAAGTGTTTGTAGATCAACCCACCTCAACCCAATTCATCTATTTCTAAGCCATTTACAAAGAAACAAAAGTAAGCAATTATATATCCGAATTCGTTAAAGTATAGGTTTTTTCATATGAATCAACAAGTGCCCCAACATCGAATTTATAGTCTCCCATTGAGGATGCCACCGATCTCCCGAAGCAAACCCCCAAACTTTCCCATCAGCCTCAATCACACTACACCCGACTTCCTTTTTCGTCTTTTTACTTCTCATCATTTCGTGAACTCCCTCAACATCAACCCATCTTTTATCAGTCGCATATAAATTCCTTAACGTAATATAATTCCCATCGTTCTCAAATTCCTTTCCGTAAGTTTTTTTTAATATCCTTTCAGCACGGTCAATATCCTTAGCATAACCACACGCAGATAAAAACGAACTTAATATAATATCGTTAATGTCATAAGGCATGTTATTCATAATCTTTTCCGCTTCATTTAAACAGCCAGATCGTCCTAAAAGATCAATCATGCAACCGTAATGTTCGATTTTCTGACTAATTCCAAATTCTTGCATTGAACTGAACCATTTTTTTCCTTCTTCCACTAGACCGCTATGGTTACAAGCTGATAAAACCGCAGTCATGGTTATCTCATTCGGTTTAATTCCATTTCTATTCATATCTAAAAACACATTTATCGCTTCATTTCCATATCCGTTAACTGCTAAACCATGTATCAAAGCATTCCAAGTAGCGGTTTCTTTTTTAACCATCGAGTCAAATACTTTTCGAGCTTTTGTAAATTCGCCACATTTAGCATACATATCTACTAATGCAGTAGAAACCTTAACTGCAGTATTCATTTTCTTTCTTATAACAAACTCATGAACCCAGTTACCCAAATCCAAAGCTCCCAAATCAGCAATCGCAGGAAGAACACTAATGATGGTCACATAATCTGGTTCAAGCGATTTTACCAACTGTAATTCTTGAAATAAATTTAATGCCTCATTCGGTTGTTTATTCTGGTAATACCCTTTGATCATTGAATTCCACGAGATTAAATTCTTATGAGGCATTGCGTCAAAAAGCGTTCTAGCCATAGCGATATTTCCTTGACTACAATATCCATCAACCATAATAGTCCACGAAACAACGTTTTTTTCAAACATCTCGTTAAACAAACTGCTAGCTTTACTCATATCTCCTATCTTAACGTATGCATCAATCATTGCGTTAAATGCAGCCGTGTCTTTTTTAGGCATTAGATTAAAAAACATTCTCGCGTTATCTATCTCCCCACACTTCGCGTAACCACCAACTAACGCAGTCCAAGAAACTAAACTTCTCTCACTCATTCCATCAAACACTTTCTTCGCACAAACCATCCGTCCCAACTTCGCATACATATCAACCAACGAAGTCGACACATACAAATTACATCCAAACCCTTCTTTAACAATAACCCCATGCACTTGCCGACTCCCCACCACATCCAAACTCGAACTACACAATTTCGCCAACGTCAAAAACGTATACGCATCCGGCTTAAACTCGACATCCCTCTTTAACTCCTTATACAAATTCAAACACTCATCGAATTGACGAATACCCAGATGAGATTTCATCATGGTATTGCTAATAAACGTGTCGTCTCTCTCAGGCATTTGATCGAACAGTTGGCGTGCATGGAAAATGAGACTATTTGCTTCATGGGTTGAAGTTGTGAGTCGTTTTACGGCGATTGCCGAACATGTGGCAATGAATTTGGCGACGAGGTTCTTGTTGTTGTCGAGTGAGTTTCGAAGCATGAATGCATGGAGTTCGAGGAGAGTGGTTTTTGTTGAGGTTTTGTGTTGGAGAAAATGAAGACATGATCGCTCGGTTGAAGTCCATAGTTTCTCACTCATATTCATATCAATGTTTTGGCAATTTGTAAATTTAAGGTGTGAATGTATGTTGGTTTGGGTCGGTTTTTGGTTAAATAAGAGTCCGAATCGACATTCGGCTCCGGAAATCCATTCTGGATTTTTGGTTATCGTGTTCGGTTTTTTATCCAACGAAAAGATTAAATTTGATAAAATGTAACGAACTTTTTTAAAATGTATATATTTTGTTTCTATATATATATTTTTTTCATATTAGTCACTAGCAACCTAAACCCCTAAAATAAGCATTAGTTTAGGGGAGAGAGACTCGTTAAAAATGTAAACGAAGAAATGTAGTTTAACAGTCACTATGATAGAGTTAAAATTAAAGTTGATTTTCAAATTTACCAGGGAACTAAGATAACGACTTGGGTGTGTTTAGTTGAAGAAAACTATGAGTGTTTTCTAAAAAATTTTTCAAGAAAAACATAGAAAACAGAAAACGTGTTCAAATGTATTTTTCACAATCATTTTCCATGAAAAACTGAAAACTCACTTTTATGGTTTTCGAACTATATTCCATTTCTAAAATGGAAAACTCCTTGTGTGTTTTTATTTGACAACTAAACAAGTTTTCAAACTTTTTAAAGGTTTTCTAGAGAAAAAAAACTTTTTTTATTTTTTGGAAAACCAAAAATGGACAATTAGAAAACGTTTTCTATAAATAAATACAACCTTAGATTTTGAAGTATGAAGGTTTTCATCAAAAGGAAAAAAAATCCAAAAAAATCCTCTAATATATATAATTAAAGGAGGAAATATATATAATTAAAGGAGGAATGAAATGATCCATACTCCTAGCAACAAACAACTGATACGTTTGTTGTGGTTTAGACCATGTAATCAATGACTCCATATTTCTTTTATCGACCACACATGATTTAACCCACAACTACACACAAGACGCGGGTTAATAGTAACATTAATCCTATAAACTCAAGCTCTCCACTTTCTTTTTAGCTCGTGATTTCTTATTCCTAGTGTTTCTCCCCTTTTTCATTTTCACTTTTAGAGCCACCAAGTAGAGAAACCCTACATGTTCCATTTGACCCACTCTTGGTTCACCAATAGCACTTATAACAACTATTCTGATTGTACATTGCTGACATGTCTTTTGAAATTTTTGTTTCTTGAGTGATACCATGTCACACCCCGCAAAAATGGCGGAACCGAGGTGTACAGTGTATACGGTATCAGAGATTCAAAGGTTACATAAACATAAGTAAGCCATACATCATCAACATAGATTAAAGAGTTTGAAAGCAGAATCCTTATTACAATCATCCGAATAAATATAAAATACGGCTACAGTGTTTGGGATACTAAGGAATTACAATAGCAAAACAAATTCCAAGCAAAAGATCCACGTAGCCAATAAAGCATAGCATCATAAAGTGTAACCTCAAATCCCTGAAAAGCGTTAAAATACGACGTCAACATAAAGTTGGTGAATTATTCGCAATAGTAAATAAAAACATATTAGTATAAAAGTTTTCAATAGGTTTTGACCCAAAAATGATAAGATTTGAAGATAAGTCATTTGAAAATGATGTTTCAAAATATACGTGAGGTTTACAAAACCTTTTGATAAAATACTCATACTTATATCATAAAATACCATAATCATTTCATAAAAATACCATACTCAATTCATAAAATACCATACCGGATAGATAACATAATACCATACTGGATAGAATAATAGCTTTAGGAACATACAATACACCTGAACCATAACAATACTGGCAACTAACCCCACCTAGTGTCTTAAGCTAGGTTGTCCTCGAAATCAACGGTCATAACATTTCTAACACGGACAGGGCGCATCCATCATCCATCGTGTTAGAAATGAGGGTTTGTTAGACCCATATAGCGCTATATATACGAACCGGCAGCTAAAAGCTAACAGGTGTGTATACGGGGCCTTGTACTACCACAAAGGCGGTACAAGTTTGGGTAAGACCATCTAAAGCATTCATATCCAAAATACATACCATAATACATACTCATAATACATAATATACCATAAAAATACATTTATACAACGCTAATCGTGCCCAAAATGTAAAAAAACGGTAAAAAGGGCAGCGAATAACTCACAGAATAGCAAAACAATCCAAATCACGATATGTCGGGAAATACTATAATACCGTCAAGCTCCCACGTCTAAGTGCCCTAAACATCACGTAAATAAACATGTCTAAGTATCTCTAAGTCTAGTGGATTATGCCTTAACGATTAACGTTTTATACGGGATTACAAACGTTTCGGAAAGTCTAGCAATGAGTTACGCGACAAACAAGCCTCTTACGTGCACTACAAGTCACGTAAGTGACTAATTACGTGTTCTAGCAAGTTACGGGACAAGAATTACGTGTTTAACAAGCAATTACGTGATTAGGACTACTTTCGTGAACAATTACGGAACTTAGGGACTAGATATGTAAAATAAGCAAGAGTTACGTGAATCATAAGCCAATTACGTGACCAAGAAGGATAATTACGTGATCAAGAAGGATAATTACGTGATCAAGACCTTACTTACGTGCGTAACAAGGCAAAAACGTGTTTAGGACTAATTTCGTGAACAATTACGGAACTCAGGGACTAATTACGTGAAAAAACACCATAGTTACGTGAATCTGGGCCTCAGTTACGTGATTTGGGCCTCAGTTACGTGATTTGGGCCTCAGTTACGTGATTTGGGTCAGTTACTTGATCAGTTACGTGCACGTAACACAGTTACGTGACGTAACTGGGTTTTTACGAAAAATAGCATTCGGAAATCGATTTCTGAGTGTTTTAGGCATCTAAATGATCCCATATTGGAACCCTATGTCCAGAATATGATTAGGAACAATAATCTTAAATAAAATTCGAGTTTTGACGGTGAAAAGTGGTAGTTTCGGGTTTGAATCAAAATAACAAAGTTTAAAACTAAAACAGAGAAATACTTACCCGATCGTAACGAAAATCGGAGGATAGATGAAGATGATAACGGTGATCAATAATCTGGTCTCGGATTTGGATTTCAACGGTCGGATCGCCGGAAAATGTAGAGAGAAGGAGGAGGGTTTATGTGTGTGTGTTGTGTGTGTTTTTTTTAGAGAGAGAGAGTGAGTAGGTGAAATGATAGAAAGAGACAAAATCTGATCTCTAATGAGACAAAGGGGTTGGTAGGGACGATTTTTGTAATAAAAATATGAAAAGGACTAAAATTGTAATAGAATTTCTCCCATAGGACTAGTTTTGTAATAAAATTTCCGAAAGGACTAAAAATGAAATACTTTTTAAACGTTAATCTTAATCGTATAATTAAGGCATAATTCCCCTAAACTTATCATAAGAGCATACTAGACTTATACTAAAGGCACTTAAGACTACACGTTCCCGACATAAAGATTCGAATCACATAACATACAAATACGATACTTAATAAATACGGGAAATACGAATGCAATACTCATAAAATACGAATACGATAAAACATAAAAGGAATACAATAGGGTCAAAACATAAACGTAACTAAATAAAACAAATACGTGACGATAGAGATATACCTAGAAATTCGCGAATGTCACATGACACACATTTTAGTTATAACTACACACTTATACTCATGGATAGATGTTCCCCACTCTCTCCTTGTAGCCATAAATATGGCCTTTGAGTTAGTTTTTCATTTCATACTCAAACTCACAACCAAGACGTACTCTAAACTTTCATCATTACCATCTTCAAGAAGCTAAAATGTCCTATGTTAGCATGACAAATGAACCATGGTGGTGTATGAGCGATGCAAACGAAGACAATGATAGTGAGGACCGTGGTTACAACAATGCATCAATTGCTAAGTTAGAGGGAGACGGAGATGATGATGATGTAGATTATGACTATGCTCCAGCAGCATGAATGAAATGATTAGCGAAAGAGTAACATCGACTCTAACTTTGAGAATGTACCGACTAGAGCATCGGGTTTTCATGGATCCAAGTTACTTAAAATTAGTCATGGATTATAGTCTAATGCTTTAGAGTTTAAGGTCTCTTAGTTATATAGTTTTATTGAGGTTATGTTTTGAAATATATTACGGAATGGAGTTCAAAATTTTGACTTTTGAATGTAATGTTATAACTTAACAAACATTGTCGTCTCTGAGTTTTTTTTTCTCGAAGTATAAAAAACAAGGTCCTAAAATTAAAGGTTTATGTAACAATACTTTTTTTAATATAAAAAACGTTACCCTTCTAGATTTGTTATCTCTTGATTAGTGAATTAACTCATATATTATTAGGGAAAAACGTGATCTAGTTATAGAATGCCTATTTTTATAATAACGTTTGATGTACATTATTTAATCAAATTCATTGTAGTTACACTCACCTGTATGTATGCCCAAATATTTTCAAGAAGACCTAGAACTCTTACATATATACGTGATATTGCAGTATAATTAACATAGTTTTAAACAAATAAAATGAATTAGGATTTTTTTATGCATCGAAAATAAACTTTCGGGTTCTTTCAAGTCATAGGACCGGCTCCCTCTTTGTATTTTTTAAGTTTTTCAGTTCTACTTATTTGACCGTTCGGAGAAAATTTAACATGAATAAGTTAAGTTGGTCCAAAATGTACATGTAAAGTTTCCTACATAATAACATTGAACAAGGATATTTTATATCTAGTACTTATGAATTCAGAATTTCTCAAGTTTACTTTGATAAGCCCTATCTATATTACCGCATTTTCGCCCGCCTCTTGATCCTAAAACAAGATAACTAATTCATAATTTCGAATTGGCATGATGAAAGAACAAACATTATGTTTGCGTTTTCTTCAAGTATCCAAGTAAAACCTTGATACAATTGGTCAATGCTCACGCTGGCCCGTAAGAAACTAGCTAGTTCTAAATTCACGAAATCAAAGTCTTAAGTTTAAATTACACCTTAACTAGATATCATTTAATTAGTGCATGATACACTACATCATATACTTTGTATATAAGTCGATCACTATCTTTTGATAGTTAATAATTAGTTAGAATAGATCTTTTCTATTAAGTATGAATCAAGGTTGTTAAGATCCCGACCTTGATCTTAAGATTTTATGATTTTACGATCTCATGTACCAAAAACGATCCGATCATGTGTAGGATCTATATAAGCATAGGATTTTAATAGGATCTCGATCTTGATCTAAAGATTTACGATTTTACGATCTCACTTGCCAAAAACTATCCGATCCTACGTAGGATCTATATAAGCATAAGATCTTAGTATGCTCTCAATCATGATCTTTATACGATATGATCATATTTTTGTTGAATTAAAGAACAAAAAACCCATACATAAATTAACATGTTAAAATAAACCATTAAACAAATCGTTTAGCCAGTTAAGATCGATAAAGGTAATTTCAAAAAATATATTGCTTCAAACCTTCAACTAATGAACACATGTAAAATCAACATCATATATGAAATTTGTTAGACACGTTAGACAATCAATGATTTTGACATATTATTAGTAATTGATATGAATTATATATTATATTAATCTGATAAAAACAAATAATAGTAGGATCTTACGATCTCGATCATATCTTACGATCCTGATCTTACAAACACAAAACCGATCATATATAAAATCTCGATCTTAACAACTTTCGTACGAATATTAAATAGGTATTCCTTGAAAAAGGAAAGAACAAATCTTTTATCATAGTTCAAGCTCCCCATTTTCCTTTTCTATCTTTCTTTATAACTAGTGATATCTTATTCATAGTGTTTCTTTCCTTTTTAGTTTTCACTTTTAGCCACCAAGTAGAGAAACCCCACATATGTTCCCTTTGACCCATTCATGCTTCATCATTAGTACTTGTAGCTATTTTGATTGTACATTGCTGACATGTCTTTTGAAATTTTTGTCACATAAGTGACACCATGTATGACACACATTTTAGTTTTAATTACACACTTATACTCATGGAAATATGTGTTCAGTAGATCTAGAACCCCAACTCTCCTTTTACTACCCATAAATATAGCTTCTGAGTTAGTTTTTCATTTTCATACTTAAATTCACAGCCAACACTCTATAATTTCATTATATACAATCTCTAAGAATTAGCATGACTTCTGTTAGCAAGACAACTGGAGCGTGGTGGTGCATGAGTCATATAAACGAAGACAATGGCGGTGATGATCATGGTTGCGACAATGCACCAATGGTTAGGTTAGAGGGAGATGGTGGTGATGATGATGATGGAGATTATGACTATGCTCCAGCGGCATGAATGAAGTAATCAGCGAAAGAATAACACTGACTCTAACTTAGAGAATGCACCGACTAGCCTCGGTTTTTAATAGATCTATCTTTCTTAATTAGTCAAGAAATATAAAAGTCTAATGCTTCGGAGTCAGGGGCGAGTTTAGGTTGGTCTAAGGTAGGTCCTCGGACCTATCTAAATTTCAAAAATCATTTAGAAACGATGTCGTAATTTCTAGTAGGACATGCCTAAAAAATTAGAAAGGACCTAATAAAATGTTTGTTTTACAACTTCTAACCAAACATTAATCTTGGTGGAGTGGTTTCCAAGCCTAAGTTTAGAGTTTCAGTTCTAATTAACCACGGTTCGAACCATGTTAACACCATTTTTGATAAAATTAAACCCATTACCCATGTTACTTAATTTGTTTTTTTGCTTTTGTCGGGTGCAATTATAGGAACTTGTAATTTTTTTTACTTTTGTCGGATACAATTGTAAGAACTATAATTTCTTTTGCTTATATATGACCCATTGACCCGATCCGCTAATAGTTTTTTTACTTATTCATAATATCGGTTTCAATTAAATAGTGACCTACGTACATTTGAGTTCTAGACTCGCCACTGTTCGGAGTTTAATGTATTCTAGTTATATAGTTTTAGTGGGACAATATGTCACACCCCGCATAGAAATGGCGGAACCGAGGTGCGCAGTGTATACGGTATCAGAGATTCAAGGTTACATAACATAAGTAAACAATACATCATCAACATAGATAAAAGAGTTTGAAAGAGAATACTTAATACAATCATCCGAATAATATCAAAATACGGCTACAGCGTTGGGATACTAAGGAATTAAATACAGCAAAATAAATCCACGCAAAAGATCCACGTAGCCAAAAGCATAGCAACAAAAAGGTGCAACCTCAAATCCCTGAAAAGCGTTAAAATACGACGTCAACATAAAGTTGGTGAATTATTCGCAATAGTAGTTGAAAACATAATAGTAAAAAAAAGGTTTTCAATAGCTTTTGACCCAAAAGTGATACGGTTTGAAGATAAGTCATTTGAAAATGATGTTTTGAAATATGCGTGAAGTATACGAAACCTTTTGATAAAATACTCATACTTGTACATAAAATACCATAATCATTTCATAAAAATACCATACTTAGTTCATAAAATAATACCAGACTCGGTTCATAAAATAATACCATACTCAGTTCGGAAATGATACCATACTCCGTTCATAAATTATACCGTACTGGATAGAATAATAATAGCCTTTGGTAAATACGATACACCTGATCCTCCACAATAATAATGGCAACTAACCCCACCTAGTGCATTACGCTAGGTTGTCCTCGATAATAATACTCGGTCATAACATCACTAACACGGACAGGGCTCCTCCCTTATCATAATAACGTATTAGGATGAGGGTTTGTTAGACCCATATAGCGCTATATATACTTCCGACGGCAAAAGCTAACAGGTGTGTATACGGGGCCTCGTTCTACCACAAAGGCGGAACGAGTTGGGTAATGCTAACCTAAGGCATCCATATCCAAAATACATACCATAATACATAGACATAATACATACATACCATAAAAATATATTTGTTTAACGCTAATCATGCCCAAAATGTAAAAGCGGTAAAAAGGGCAACGAATAACTCACTGATAGCAAAGCAATCCAAATCTTTATATGTGTCGGGAAATACAATAATACCGTCAAGCTTCAATGTCTAAGTGCCCTATACATCACGTAAATAAAACATGTCTAAGTATCTCTAAGTCTAGTAGGGTTATGCCTTAATGATTAACGTTTTATACGGGTTTTAAAATAACCGAAAGATATATCGATATAACGGAATAACAAGTGTTTCGGAAAGTCAACGGACTAGATACGTGAACCTTATACTTACGTGCACTATAAGTCACGTACGTATCAAGTTACGTGTTATACAAGGGTTACGTGACATAGAATGTTACTTGAGCCAAAAGTTACGGGATTCAAACAAGGAATTACTTGGATAGACAAAGAACTACTTGACTTATATTTAATTACACGTTAGGTGATCACATGAACATAATATGTGATATGCATGTTAATTACCTCACATGCTCACATGTTAAATACATGAGCAAAAGGTATACATCACATGGCTTACATACAAACTGTTAGGTGGAATGAATCATGATCACGTGAATCAGCAAGGAGAGTAAGTGATATGCATGTTAATTCTGGACATAAAAAGACTATTACGTGCATGAAGCATTAATTACGTGAACATGATCAAGAATTACGTGCATGATGATTGTTACGTGGTCTACGAGAATTACGTGAGCTATATGTCACGTAATTGAGGAATTACGTGACCACAAGACTTGTTACACGAACAGCTAGTGAATTACGGGCATAATAGCACTATTACGTGATGTTTAAGCTTATTTCGTGAGCGTAATAGCCTAATTACGTGAACGTAACATGAGTTACGTGAATAGGAAGCAAGTTACGTGCCATAACGAGATTTTTACGAAAAATAACATTTAGAAATCGATTTTGGAGTGTTCTAAGTGTCCATACGATCTATAATCATAACCCTATGTCCAGAATACTATTAGGAACAATAATCCTAAATAAAATCTCGATTTGGACGGTTAAAAGTGTGATTTACGTGTTTGGCTAAATATGGAATAAAGTTTAAAATCAAAACGGAGAGATACTTACTTGATCGATATGAAACTCGGAGGGTAGATAGAGGTGATGATGGTGATAAATAATCCGGTCTCGGATCTAAATTTGGACGGTCGGATCGCCGGAAAAGCTAGAGAGAAGGTGGTGTGTTTATGGTGGTTCTTGAGAGAAAAAGGGAAGAGAGAGAGAGTGTGTGTTTACTTGGAGAAGAAGTGTGAGGGGATAGAGACAAAAAAATCAGAATTATAATAAGACAATTAAGTTGGTGAGGGACTAAGGATGTAATAGAATTTCATGTAGGACTAGTTTCGTAATAAAATTTCCGAAAAGACTAAAAATGAAATACTTTTAAACGTTAATCTTAATCATATAATTAAGGCATAATTCCCCTAAACTTATCATAAGAGCATACTAGACTTATACTAAAGGCACTTAAGACTATACGTTCCCGACATAAAGATTCGAATCACATACTATATACCCGATAAACGTAAATACACATAAAATACAATTACGATACTCATAAAATACGAGAAATACAAATACAATACTCATAAAATACGAATACGATAAATCATAAAAAGGAATACAATAGGGTCATACATAAACATAATAAATAAAACGAATACGTGACGATAGAATTATACATCGAAATTCGCGAATGTCACAGTCTCCCCAAATAAAAAGAAATTTCGTCCTCGAAATTATCACCTGGTACTACTTCCGGGAGAGAGGTGAGGATACTTCCGCAGAATTTCATCTTCGCGTTCTCACGTGAACTCAGCTCCAAAACGAGAATACCAACGAACCTTGACAATCGGAATCTCACTTCGTCGCAGATACTTAACATCACAATCAACGATCTCGATCGGTTCCTCAATGAAATGAAACTTATCGACAAACTGGAGTTTCTCAAGCGGAACTAATAACGTCTCGTCAGCCAGGCATTTCTTCAACTGAGGTACATGGAATACATAAAGTACGCTGCTCAGTTCTGCCGGCAAATCTAGTGCAAACGTACGAATCTCTCTATCGGATAATTCCCACGAATCGGTAGGAAATGAGTAGACTTCGACAATCGATCACGGTAACCCAGATACTGTCATAACCACTCGAAGATCTCGGAAGCTTCGTAACAAAATCCATAGCAATACGCTCCCATTTTCAATCGGAAATCTTCGGTTGTTGGAGTAGCCCAGACGGTTTCTGATACTCAATCTTCACTTTAGAACAAGTCAAACATCGGCTAACATACTCGGCGATTTCACGCTTCATACCCGGCCACCAATAAAAGTCCTTCAAGTCATGATACATCTTGTCGGAACCCGGATGAATGGAATAATTAGACTTATGGGCTTCGTCCAGAATCAA
The DNA here is from genome assembly GCA_910822075.1 of Senecio squalidus. Taxonomy (NCBI): domain Eukaryota; kingdom Viridiplantae; phylum Streptophyta; class Magnoliopsida; order Asterales; family Asteraceae; genus Senecio; species Senecio squalidus. The sequence goes on from CAJVGC010000060.1 coordinate 66,512,938, forward strand.
CTGACGGATACTAACCGGAACCCAAATACGCTCGAGGAGATACAGAACTCCATCCTCCTTCGGTTCTAACTCCAACGCTAACTTATACAATCTTTCATCTTTAACACGGTCCGCTGTCATAATACCCTCTGGTGCTTGAATAATTCGAGCCTTCAAGCTCGTCTGAATAGATATCACCATAGAACGAATACGGACAGGTTTGATCGTTTCCTTACGACTTAGTGCATCAGCAACAACGTTCGCCTTACCAGGGTGGTAGCGAATGTCGCAATCATAGTCGTTTAAATGACTCAACCCAGCGCAGTTGTCTCATGTTCAGCATCTTCTGATCGAAAATGTGTTGAAGACTCTTGTGGTCGGTAAATACAGTACACTTGGTCCCATACAGATAATGTCTCCAAATCTTCAACGCAAGACGACAGCTCCCAACTCTAGATCATGTGTCGTGCAATTCTGCTCATGGATTTTCAACCGACGCGAAGCGTAAGCTATAACTTTACCATTCTGCATAAGCACACAACCCAGACCTTTGTGCGAAGCGTCGCAATAAACCACAAAATTCTCGGAACCAACTGGCAGACTAAGAATAGGAGCGTCGCACAACCGCTGCTTCAGTATCTGAAAGGCTTTCTTCTGATCGGAACGAATGGTTCACTCTTCTGTGTCAACTCTGTCATAGGTGAAGCGATCTTGGAGAAGTTCTCGATGAATCGACGATAATACCCAGCAAGACCCAAAAAATAAATGAACGGATTTTGGTCGGTGACTTCGGTGTAACCCAACTTTTAACAGCTTCAATCTTAGCAGGATCAACGTGAATACCCTTCGCGCTAACCGCGTGGCCAAGAAATTGAACTTCGGATAACCAGAACTCGCACTTAGAGAATTTCGCATACAACTTCTCTCTTCGAAGCACTTCTAGAACAAGACGCAAATGCTCTTCATGTTCCTTGCGACTTCGGGAATAGATAAGAATGTCGTCGATGAATACGATAACGAATTTGTCAAGATACGGACGACAAATACGGTTCATTAGATCCATGAATGTTGCAGGGGCGTTTGTTAGACCAAACGGCATCACCATGAACTCATAATGACCATATCGAGTACGAAAAGCGGTTTTTGGTATATCATCTTCTTGAACTCTCAGTTGACGATAACCAGAGCGAAGATCGATCTTAGAGAAATAGCAAGAACCCTGAAGTTGATCAAATAAGTCATCAATACGAGGAAGGGGATAACGGTTCTTCACAGTCAACTTGTTAACTCCCGATACTCAATACATAAACGCATGGAGCCATCCTTCTTCTTAACAAGGAAGACAGGAGCACCCCACGGGGAGAAACTAGGACGGATAAAACCCTTATCGACCAGTTCCTGAAATTGTTTCGATAACTCGAGCATCTCGGAAGGAGCCAAACGATACGGAGCTTTAGCAACAGGTGCAGCTCCAGGAATAAGATCAATACGAAAAATCGGTTTGTCTCTGGGGAGGGACTCCAGGTAAAACGTCGGGAAAAACGTCAGAATACTCGCGAACAATCGGTACACCATCAATCTTTATCGCAGAATCTTTCTTCACCAAATGAGCGAGATATAAGAAACAACCTTAACGGACATACCCGCGAACTTTCAGACAAGAAATAACTTTAAGGCGTTTCCCGGCCTTGTCTCCGTGTACAATCAACTGATCTCCATCCGGTTTCTGAATACGTATAAGCTTCTCATAACAGACTATTTCGCTCTTATGCTTAGCTAGCCAATCCATACCGACTACGACGTCGAAACTACCGAGTTTCATAGGAATAAGGTCGATGGAAAAAGGAATATCGGCTAAAACGAGGGGAATATCACGAATAGCTTCTCTAACACAGGCACATCTACCATAGGCTATTTCTACAACATACGCAGGCTCTAAAAGACTAGAGGCACGGTTTACTAAGGGACGGAAGTCACTAGAATTAAAGCTTCTATCGGCATCCGAATCAAAATAGAATAAAAGCAGAATAATCATAGACAAGAATTGTACCAGTGACTACGGTAGGATCCTGATGAGTTTCGGTAGATTCCATAGCAATTGCTCGGCTCTTAGCAGGATTCCCTCTATCACTAGCACCAGCACCAGGAGTAGGAATGGAAGTAGATGATGCAAGCTTGGGACACTGCTGACGGCGATGACCCACTTCTCCACATTCGTAGCAAGCTCCAGCAGTTCTTTTGCAAAATTGCTCAGTGTGGCCTAACTTCTTGCAGCGTTTACAAACCCAACACGCTACATTCGCCGCATGAGCACTACCACAAGTGTCACACTTAGGGCGCACGCCCTGATAACCAGCTCCAGGACTCGTCAACGCATAAACTTGAGAAGCTTTAGGTCTCTGATAATGATTACGGCTTCTCTTCCTCGAATTACCCATATCTCTCCTTTCATGTCTATCAGCATCTCTTCGGTTCGCAACTGGCTGGAGAGTACCACCTCGAATCGCACTTGCGGTCAGTCGACCCGCAATATTAACCGCACCCTGAAGAGTACCCGGAAAGTGAGAAATAATGTGGTCCCTCATAGCCTGGGGCAACCCATGAGTGAAGCGTTCGATTCTTTCAGTCTCCGTGCGGACCAACCGAGGAGCCAAAACACACAAGTCATAGAATCTGTTCACATACCCGCGGAAATCAGCACCTTGCATAGTTAAGTTCCACAACTCGTTCTCCAACCTCTGCGTCTCAGGTGACGGCACATACTCTTCTTTCATAATAATCTTCAAACTTTCCCAAGTCATCCAGGCAACAGTAGCTCGGCCCCGAACTTGTCTCACCGAGTTCCACCAAGTGAGTGCCTTACCTTGAAATAAGAACGTAGCATACTTAACCTTGGTCTCCTCAGCACATCCCGAGACATCAAACACAGATTGAATCTTTTCAAACCACTGCAGAGTAGCAACCGCATCTTCAGTACCGTTGAACTCAGTAGGTTTGCAGCCCAAAAAGGTCTCATACGAACAACCTCGGGGTGGATCTTCAATAATAAAACTCGGTCTACCTACTCCTATGTGCACTGTTCTTCCTTCATCAGAACCATCGCGCCCAGACGCCATACCTTCTGGTTCAAAGCCGTGCATCTCAGGTTCTTCCAACCCTAAGTCGACATTCCGCACCGGTGTCTCCTTAAGCTGTGCCACAATCACTGGTATAGCTGCTGCTATCTGCTCCGCAATCATCTGACTGATGTTCGAAGTAGCGGTGTTAGCATGGGGGACAGCAGTGGTGTTCCGTGACGTAGCACTCGCTCTCACACTGGCGCGAACTCGTCTTGCCGACCATCTCCTAGCAGTGACGGCATGGGTAGACCTAGTAGAAGTTCTCTTAGGCGGCATCTTCTACGGATATTAAACGGAATAAATAAGAACGATAAACTGTACGTGCGACTAAAACAAGCAGGCCTCAAAGCATAAAAAGCAAAATAAAAGCACATATAGCATACGAATCACATACAGGCCCACAAAGAAGTAAAAGCGCACATAGAGTAAATCAGATAGGTCCAAAAACCTAGGTCATAGTCTAAGTGATTCCGTAAGGTCACTTAGTTCGCTATAACCATTGGCTCTGATACCAACTTCTGTCACACCCCGCATAGAAATGGCGGAACCGAGGTGCGCAGTGTATACGGTATCAGAGATTCAAGGTTACATAACATAAGTAAACAATACATCATCAACATAGATAAAAGAGTTTGAAAGAGAATACTTAATACAATCATCCGAATAATATCAAAATACGGCTACAGCGTTGGGATACTAAGGAATTAAATACAGCAAAATAAATCCACGCAAAAGATCCACGTAGCCAAAAGCATAGCAACAAAAAGGTGCAACCTCAAATCCCTGAAAAGCGTTAAAATACGACGTCAACATAAAGTTGGTGAATTATTCGCAATAGTAGTTGAAAACATAATAGTAAAAAAAAGGTTTTCAATAGCTTTTGACCCAAAAGTGATACGGTTTGAAGATAAGTCATTTGAAAATGATGTTTTGAAATATGCGTGAAGTATACGAAACCTTTTGATAAAATACTCATACTTGTACATAAAATACCATAATCATTTCATAAAAATACCATACTTAGTTCATAAAATAATACCAGACTCGGTTCATAAAATAATACCATACTCAGTTCGGAAATGATACCATACTCCGTTCATAAATAATACCGTACTGGATAGAATAATAATAGCCTTTGGTAAATACGATACACCTGATCCTCCACAATAATAATGGCAACTAACCCCACCTAGTGCATTACGCTAGGTTGTCCTCGATAATAATACTCGGTCATAACATCACTAACACGGACAGGGCTCCTCCCTTATCATAATAACGTATTAGGATGAGGGTTTGTTAGACCCATATAGCGCTATATATACTTCCGACGGCAAAAGCTAACAGGTGTGTATACGGGGCCTCGTTCTACCACAAAGGCGGAACGAGTTGGGTAATGCTAACCTAAGGCATCCATATCCAAAATACATACCATAATACATAGACATAATACATACATACCATAAAAATATATTTGTTTAACGCTAATCATGCCCAAAATGTAAAAGCGGTAAAAAGGGCAACGAATAACTCACTGATAGCAAAGCAATCCAAATCTTTATATGTGTCGGGAAATACAATAATACCGTCAAGCTTCAATGTCTAAGTGCCCTATACATCACGTAAATAAAACATGTCTAAGTATCTCTAAGTCTAGTAGGGTTATGCCTTAATGATTAACGTTTTATACGGGTTTTAAAATAACCGAAAGATATATCGATATAACGGAATAACAAGTGTTTCGGAAAGTCAACGGACTAGATACGTGAACCTTATACTTACGTGCACTATAAGTCACGTACGTATCAAGTTACGTGTTATACAAGGGTTACGTGACATAGAATGTTACTTGAGCCAAAAGTTACGGGATTCAAACAAGGAATTACTTGGATAGACAAAGAACTACTTGACTTATATTTAATTACACGTTAGGTGATCACATGAACATAATATGTGATATGCATGTTAATTACCTCACATGCTCACATGTTAAATACATGAGCAAAAGGTATACATCACATGGCTTACATACAAACTGTTAGGTGGAATGAATCATGATCACGTGAATCAGCAAGGAGAGTAAGTGATATGCATGTTAATTCTGGACATAAAAAGACTATTACGTGCATGAAGCATTAATTACGTGAACATGATCAAGAATTACGTGCATGATGATTGTTACGTGGTCTACGAGAATTACGTGAGCTATATGTCACGTAATTGAGGAATTACGTGACCACAAGACTTGTTACACGAACAGCTAGTGAATTACGGGCATAATAGCACTATTACGTGATGTTTAAGCTTATTTCGTGAGCGTAATAGCCTAATTACGTGAACGTAACATGAGTTACGTGAATAGGAAGCAAGTTACGTGCCATAACGAGATTTTTACGAAAAATAACATTTAGAAATCGATTTTGGAGTGTTCTAAGTGTCCATACGATCTATAATCATAACCCTATGTCCAGAATACTATTAGGAACAATAATCCTAAATAAAATCTCGATTTGGACGGTTAAAAGTGTGATTTACGTGTTTGGCTAAATATGGAATAAAGTTTAAAATCAAAACGGAGAGATACTTACTTGATCGATATGAAACTCGGAGGGTAGATAGAGGTGATGATGGTGATAAATAATCCGGTCTCGGATCTAAATTTGGACGGTCGGATCGCCGGAAAAGCTAGAGAGAAGGTGGTGTGTTTATGGTGGTTCTTGAGAGAAAAAGGGAAGAGAGAGAGAGTGTGTGTTTACTTGGAGAAGAAGTGTGAGGGGATAGAGACAAAAAAATCAGAATTATAATAAGACAATTAAGTTGGTGAGGGACTAAGGATGTAATAGAATTTCATGTAGGACTAGTTTCGTAATAAAATTTCCGAAAAGACTAAAAATGAAATACTTTTAAACGTTAATCTTAATCATATAATTAAGGCATAATTCCCCTAAACTTATCATAAGAGCATACTAGACTTATACTAAAGGCACTTAAGACTATACGTTCCCGACATAAAGATTCGAATCACATACTATATACCCGATAAACGTAAATACACATAAAATACAATTACGATACTCATAAAATACGAGAAATACAAATACAATACTCATAAAATACGAATACGATAAATCATAAAAAGGAATACAATAGGGTCATACATAAACATAATAAATAAAACGAATACGTGACGATAGAATTATACATCGAAATTCACGAATGTCACACAATACTCTCTGGAGTTTATGTTTTTATATACTAAATTAATGTTAGAAGTTTTGATTTATTGCATCAGATATCTAGATGATGTCAAGTTTTATGCATGTCTTTTTTCTAAATAACGATTGAAGTGCGATATTTAATCAAACTAATATGTATGCCAAAATGTTTCCGATCTTTTCATATCTTCGTTCTAAGAAACTTGTTGAAACCAGAAATCTGAAACCCTGGCTAAAAGGAAGAAGACGTAGTCCATCCAGTTGAAGGTGAAATTAGAAGTCAAATATGATTACCAAAATTGGGTTATTTCAATAATCATATAGCTGTTTTTGAATAAAACGATTTAATTAGGAGCTTTGATGCATCAAAAATACACATTTGGGTGACTTTCGGCCCATTTAATATGTGTCTTCTTAATTCTAACTTTTTGAAATGTTACTGATTTAATCCATTAGAGATAAATAGAACACAAAAGAATTGACAAATTTGCTTCTTCTAAAACTACTCATAGGTAACACAACAACATAGAACAAAGATATATACGTAGTAACTTGCCTCTTGACCCTAAAACGAGATAAGAACTTTGATTCTTAATAAGTTTAAAACTTCACATGAGATAATAAACAATCAAATAATGATTTCCTACTGGTCGGGTATTGTCCGCTCTGCCAGTAGAGAAATTTGATATTGATTGTTGTACTTTTCTTCGTAATAATGAAAATCTACTGCTCATTTTCCTTGTTTATAGTTCAAAAGGAATTTCTATTGTTTAGGATTTCATTATTTTAGAAATATATCGCTAATATCACACAAGACTAATATCGAGATATGTCTTGATGATGCATAGTATTTGTTAAATCTATTTCGTTCTTTGCGGCTCACATGTATCTAATGACACAAATTGTGTGCCACAAAATACTTATAGATTTTTGTGGCATTAGATATAGTACCACTAAAGCCATAAAATCATGCAGCAACACAACAAAAAGTGTCATTAAATACCTATAGTGGCAGCGTTCTTAGACACTTTTTTTTATATACATATTCATATAACATATAATCGCTCTTTTTGGCTGTAAATATATGTCAAGAAAGTACTCTTAATGTAATTAAATGATTTGTTAATAAATATGTGCCAAGAAAGCATCTACATGGCATAATATGTCATGCACACAAGTTGACAACACACTTCTCAGGCACAAGCACACAAGTCCTCAAGGGAATCACACACACTCTTCCCATAACAAAGTCCTTTGTTTTATGTTAGCAAACAAAAGTGATTATAAATGAAGAATCAATATTTTCTTTTTGTGGATGGCGGTAGGAGATACTCGAACATTATCGAAAAGGACTCGTCGAATGTATTCGTGTGTTACCACTAGTATGAAACGCTATGGTCATTGTCCAACGATGACATGACTCTTGGCACGCACTTTACGTGTAATTACACACTTATACTCATGGATATATGTGTTCTATAGAATCCCACTCTCGGCCTCCTACCCATAAATATGGCTTCCGAGTTTCTCATTTTCACACTCAAAATCAAAACTCCAAAATCTCATCATAGACCAACGATCTCCAATAAAGTAAAATGTCTTTTGTTAGCAAGATAGTTGGACCAAGGATGTGCATGAGCCATGCAAACGAAGACAATGATGGTGATGAGCATGGTTCCGAATATGTACCCGTGGCTCTGTTAGAGGGAGGCGGTGATGATGATGATGATGATGGAGATTATGACTATGCTCCTGCAGCATGAATTAAGTAATTAGTGAACTAACACTAACTCTAACTTTGAGAATTCATTGATTAACATTGAGTTTTCATGGATCGCGGTTTCTTATTATGTAAGAGTAAGAGAACTTAGATTAGTCAAGGATTATGAAAGTATAATGCTTTATAGTTTAATGTATCTCTTTTTCTGTTTTTGCTGATCAATCTACCGAGGTTATGTTTCTAATTTATGTTTGTAGTTGCAAATTTTGATTGGCGATATATATAATATATTATACCTAGAAGTATGAGAATAGTTTTGCTTTAATCTATTAGATGTATTCAAGAATATTTGTGAGAAATTAGTAAATCTTCTAAAAGCTCTATTTGGAAAATAGAAAGCCGAAATCCCAGAGGAATCCGAAAAGCTGTTTTTCATTCTTACAAAAGTTAAGTTAAAATATCAATGATGCAATATCAATAGCTAAGGTAGCTAGCACTAACCATGTCAATCATGACGATAAATTTCTCCTATAATTAGATAGCACATGCTCAAACATATATGCAAGAAAATTGTTTAGACATGGCAAAAATGAGTGGGTCAGAAAGGTTGGGTTATTGGTAACCTTTTTAATGCGGTTTGAAAAGGGCTTAGGTACGTGATCGGGTTTTCTTAAAACATTCTTGTCCTAAATTTGTTTATTTTTAGTAAAAACTAGTATTCAAAATATGATAACAAAGTTATACAGAGTAGTATATAATTCAGTAATAATACGTACAGGTTTTTTAAAAAGATAATTAAAGTGGTTGAATGCACTAAAAGCCACATTGTTATACTTTCGAGTTTCAACCCATTTGACGCTTATCCTTTGTACTTCATTTTTTTAAGTTTACTCGTTTGAACCGTATACATAATTAAATTTCAACTTATTAGGAAATGATTTGAAATTGCAATCTTTAAATATGCTTATATAGACAAATTAACATAATACAAGGATATGCCGTTCAAAAAAAAAACATAAAACAAGGATATGTTGATTTAGTAACTTATGAATTTCCCTAGTTTCTGCGATAACTGTCCATATTCTAATATTTCCCCATGCCTCTTGATCCTAACCCAGAGAACACGGATTGATCTCAAGATAAGTTTATACTTAAGCAGGTAAGACACCAGTTCTAGAATAACAATATATCAAAATCTTAAGTTTATAGTAAGCATACTACACTACATAATACTCGTTAGAATAAAGATAAACCAAATTAATGAATTTCGCAACTCTAATTTCAAATGTGTTGTCTACTTATATGGATATGTTTGTATATATGGATATACAATCTTTCTAACGAAATGATCGTAGCTATGTCAGACATTACATTTAGTATGTGAAGGAAAAGTTAGCATTAGAAGTATGTTACATTAATAGTAATTTTAATCAAGAAATGATATGATTAATGCTTTTTATAATAAGATATAACAATTAAGGTTTCATACAGTAATTTCAGAACATAATATTTCTTTTTGGGTGTGAAGATATGCCAAGAAACAATTCCTAATTTAATCTAGTGATTTGTGAATAAAGATATAAAGCATATTTCTTGGCACAATAAGCCGTAGCGTAACACACTTCTGGGGCAGCATCACACATTAATATTCCATAGTACTTTACTCCGTTGCGTGGTCTTCATCTAATAACAGTCTTTCGATTTTTTGTTTGGGCAGTAGCTAGTTGGAGATGCTCGAACATTATGGAAAAGACTTGTTGAATGTATTCGTGTATCTCCACGCAAGAGTACTTACTTATATCTATACTGATTGCACACGTACAGCTGACATATCTTTTAAAAATTGAAATAGGTACCACCATGTAAGGCACACACTTCACTTGCAACTACACACTTATACTTATGGATAGATATGTTTCACAAGAAGCCCACTCTCCTTCTCCTACCCATAAATATGGCTTTTGAGTTTCACATTTCATACTCAAAATTAAAAACCAAAAATCTAAATTTCATCTTATACCATATATCTCCAAGGAAATGTCTAGTGTTAGCATGACATTGGGACCGTGGTGGTGCATGAGCCATGCAAATGAAGACAGTGACGATCATGTCTGTGACTATAAACCAGTACTGTCTAGGTTAGAGGGAGACGGTGATGATGATGATGTAGATTACGACTATGCTCCAGCAGCATAAGTGAAGTAATTAGCAAAAGAATAATATTTACTCTAACTTTGAGAATGTACTGACCAGCATCGGGTTTTCATGGATCCAAGTTTCTTAATTCATCAAGGATTATAAAAGTGTAATGTTTTAGAGTTTAAAGTATCTTAGTTATATAGTTTTAGCAGGTTGATCACTATAAGCTTTGTGTTGAAATACATTACATAATTGACGTTTGAAGTTTTGCCTATTGATTATAACAAGGATTTTACTAACCCGTTTGTTGTGGCGGATATAAAATTGTATAATTTTGACTGCAGACTTAAAATTTATAATAAAATAATGTTTTTGTGTTTTTTTTTCCAGATCTCAATGTTCTCTTTTAAGAACGAAAAGATTATACCCACATTTGTTAGTTTTCTCAACAATAACAACAACAACAACAACAATAATAATTTGTGATATAATACCAATACATAATAATGTTATTAAAAAAGATTAATCGTTAAAAATATTAACAATATAAATTAAAGTTAAAACAATAAAGTTATTTATTAAAAATTAAAAGTATAAATAATAGTACTTGTGGATTAAATATAGAAAATAATAATAGTAAAGGGTTAAAGTTCAAAAGAAGAAAAAGATGTGGAGGATGTTAGAACCCATTACCTCTCTCACATATGCAATAACTATCTTGACAAAACCACGATTTATAAACTATCTCTCCGTATATTGTTTATATATATTAATATAAAAAATGTTATATATTAATATAAAAAATGTTACTGTTCACTAGCTACTTAGTTTGTAAATTGAATATATTGATAATGTTATTTTCTTTCAATCTACTTAGCACAATGGGTAGGTCAGCTGCAACTGAAACGGGTCAACTTGGGCTGACCCAAATACCTTTTGCTTTCTTCTTTATCCTTAAAACCAGATAAGCATGCCCATTTTTAATTAGTTAAACACTTACCAAATTCAAATGCAACAAAAACAAGAAAATTTGCATTTCTTTATAGATCTAAAGGAAATTAACCGTAATGCACTTGGTCAATGCTTGGGTAAGATACTAGTTCTTGAAGAACATTAAATCAAAATCTTAAGTGTTAATATACACCTTCACTCTTTGTACTTATGAATGATAATCCACAGTTTACTGCATCATAATACTTAACTTTAACTACATTGATGTGAGTGTGTGGTTATGCATATGCATATTCAATCATGATGCAGAAGCAACTTATTAAATAGGGACACATACATACATATACATATATAACATATACGTATACTCTCACCAAATGTCAACAAAATTCATTATACAATAAGACATGAAAAATGCTTCATCATGTAGATTTGTCATCGAAGTACTCTTGATTCAATCCAATGATTGGTGATAAAAGATGTATGTGTCAAGAAAGCATCTACATGGCAGGATATGCCATGCGCAAAACACACTTCTCAGGTAGTAGCACACACCTCCACATAGGAATCACACACAATCTTCCCATAACAAAGTAATTTGCTTTGTATACGCCAACGAATATGATTACAAATGAGGATTCACCTTTTTATGTGGACAGTGGACCGGTGGTAGGAGATACTCGAACATTATAGAAAAGGACTGGTGGCAGTAATTAAGTTAATACCGTCTATACTAATTGCACACTGACGACATGTCTCTTGAACTTTTTTCACACGGGTTCCACCATGGACGACACGCATTTTACTAATAACTACACACTTACACTCATGGATGTATGCCTTCTATAGAATCCCACTCTCTTTATCCTACACCCATAAATAAGGCTTTCGAGGTTCACATATTCGTACTCAAAATCAAAACCAGAACTCTAAATTTCATTTTAGCCCATCTCCAAGATAATGTCTTGTGTCAGCAAGAAAATTGGACCATGGTGGTGTGCAAGACAGGCAAACGAAGACAATGATGGTGATGATTGTGGCTACGACTATATACCAGTGGATAGGTTAGAGGGAGATGACGATGATGACGATGATGATGGAGATCATGATATTGCTCCGGCTGCATAATTAACTAGTGAAACCTGACTCTAATTTTGATAAGTCACCGACTCCCATTTTCCTTAGATCCCAATTTCTTGTAGTGAGAGAGGATTTTAAATAAGTCAAGGGTCATAAAACTTCAGCATATTTGAGGGTATGTTTTAAACTATATTGATAAATTGAAGGTTAATGCATGTTATCCCTTTTAATGGCATTGTTATTTTCTATTAGTTTAATTAATTAAGAGCAATAGATTCTATTTCTATCATGAGTTCTTAGTTCTATACTTCTATATTATGTCTAATTTCTATCATGTGTTTTCTGGTTGACCAAGAACTATAACCTATGTATATGATGACCATGATTACGTGATGATACACCAAAAATGATGATATAATTTGACTCGAAACTAACAATCTATCGTTCAACCTCATGATATATATATCGAGAAGGTGAAATTAGAAGTTATATCCTACCCTCAAACCCAAGTTTCGCCTCTTGGGTCTCCCTTTAACGAGACCTGATCCAACCTTTTTCATACCGCCGATATGCCATCGGGACACGCTCACCTGTTTGTGGCCAATTGAAAGAACCGTTTAGCCCAACAACATACTCAACATATAAGACCAATGAGGTTCCTTTTTCTAAAACTAATTGGCCATAGTGGGAAGAGCCCATTTTCTTATATGTCAGTATTTAGTTTATCTTTTTACCGACATGAGTTTTCATCCAATACTGCTTCTAGGCAACAAGCTGTCATAAATTAAGCATGCATATATATACGATTATAAATTTATGATTTCGATTATAAATTTATGATTTTCCGCCAGATTGCATTAAATTAATTTATGATGATAAGAACAGTGATTTTTAACAAAATAAAAAACAAAAAGAACTACATAACTGACAACTGATTTTCTTCTAGGCTGGTGAAAGACCAAATGCAACATAAGGAAGATAATTTTCATTTCTTTATAACACTGTTCGTAACAGACTTGGACGATGCGCAATAACACTTATTCAATATATTGTTTAAACTACATCTTAACTAAATATCATATAATACTGCATTGTACACTGCATCACGATACTCTGATATGAAACAAACTGGAAAACTAATCGATTAGAACTAAAAACAAATAAATATCTCCAAAGTGTTTCTAGGATTCAAGATACAAGCTCTCAAAAAGTCTAAGACTCCAATTAATCGGTAAATTAAACCATGAACTCTAATTACCTATTAATACAATTAGCTTAACTTGTTTTCCAAGACTCTTCTTGACCAATAAGTAATTACAATAAACGGAAACTAATATGTGATAATAGACTACAATTCCCCCCTAATAATTGCGAATAATACCCGGATCCCTTTCAAAACAGACTGTTTGTATCATACTCAGAATTAACAAAAATATATAAATCAGATTTCAATTAAGTTTATGTATATGCATATTCCATCTTTCTTATCTATAACTACATCAAAATTACATCATATACAGAAACAAGTTAATGTTTGTAGTAGGTAATATCGATGATAATACTTTTAATCAGAAATGCTATTATTAGCTTACATAGATTTTACAATTAAATTCAAGTGATAAGAACTAACACAAAGCGTGCATACAATAATAATTTTTTTGGTGATGGTGATAACGACGATAAGGTAGAGACGAACATAGATATCTCTCTCACCAAATATCATCCAAATTCAGTTTACTAATAAGATATAAAACATAATGCATAATGTAGTCATTTCAGAATCACCCAATCTTCTATTAGTTGTAAATATATGTCAGGAAAGTACTCAAAATTCAATCTAATCTGCGTATCTGTTAATTAAAATCTGCCAAGAAAGGATCCACATGGCACGATATGCCATATGTGCAACACACTTCGCGCGCAGCAGCACACACCTCCCCACGGGAATCACACAATCTTCCAAAGCAAAGAGTCTTTTGTTTTGTGTATGCAAATGTAAGTGGTTAATTACAACGCAAAAGATTCGCTAGTTTTTCCTGTGGACGGCATTAAGAGATACTCGTATATTATGGAAAAGATATCGCTGATATGATGGTATTCGTTATCACTTTCGAATCATTTTCTCGAGTCCTCTATGTATTTATTAGTTATGTACCAATTAATCATATCTTCACCAAACATAAGTCATTTTAATTTGTTATCAAAGAAGCTTTATAGGGAGTTATTTTCTTGTGTTTACCCTTCATATCTCTATATATATCTTCACAAAGAAGAAGAAAATGCTTCATGGTCTTAAGATGTGTAATCTGCATGATGATGAATATGAATATCATATTCATCATCATAATCATGTTTTCGACCATGCTTGTATATATTGTGATCCCCGTCACACTAATGATAATGTCATTTATGGCGATGGTGATGATGACGATGATGATGACGATGGAGACTATGACTATGCTCCTGCTGCATCCATGGAAGACAAGGGAAACGTTGATGGCAGCATCGCTCCTCATGCCAATTGATATGATCAAGAATGTTGATCAAATCAAGTGAGAAACCTAGTTTTAGATCTTAAAAAAATCTCAAATCTATGTTGCCCTCTCCACAATAGGTAACTAAAATATAGATACATTGTTGTTTATGTTGAGTATAGAAGGAAGTGAAACGGCCAGCAATAGTACCACTTAATTCAATAACGCTTGCTGCCATTAAGGGTTTTATATGACAAATACTAGCTTGAAATATGTCATATATTTATCCCGCTTATCAATGTATTATCCCATGCAATCATAATTTGCCATAGTTCTTGTTGATGTGTTTGCAAGCAGATTAGTTTTTTTTTTAATGTATGGCAACTACTAATTATATTAAACTAGCAAGACGCTAGATCGAGAAAAAACAAATACCAAACATGGGGAAATGAAAACTCTTAACCTAAAAGCATACCCAACCACGACTCGACACGACATAAGATGAATAAAAACCAACTCCTATTAAACATGAAAATATAAACACGTTTAGACAAATCCCTACAACCCGAAAAACACCTAAACGAAACAACAAATCAATTTGAGTGCTATGGATGACCTCAGTACCTCAGTACTCGTTTTTTAATTCCATGAGTGACCGTTTCAATTTCCCGTAGTTGTTTATCTGAACTAGCTTGAAAAGGTTCATAGTTTGAATTTCTTCAATCGAGCATTTTTTCCTCGGTCGACAATGCTTCGAGTCTTGAGAAATTTTCCAGTTGACGAAGAAAATGAGTTTTCTTTTGGAGTTTGGTCTCTATGAGACAACATGACATTAAATCCATAAAGTGACGGATTTTGAATATACTCATGTGTTACATCGCCACTCATGTTTGTTAGTATCACCTGTTTCCTTTTCAATCTCCTCTTTCATCAAGTTTGCATACACTTCCCATTTATTCCACGAACACTATTATTCTGAATATAATTTAATCCACGAACAAGATGTTCGCAGAACAATAATATTAACGAACTAAAACAATCGACGAACTAAGCCGCCGCAACAATGAAAAACCCTAATATTTAAGAAACCCTGGATTTCGATTCTTCTTCTGCTGTTTTGCCGTAACTCCAAATTAATTTCAAAGTATTCTCAAAAATGTAGATCTAACCTTGAAGCAATCTCGATAAATAGCAAACAAATCGTTGGCTATAATACCAATTGTAGGTCCCTCGTAACGAATCAACAAGATTAAATCAGTTGAGTATGAGACGGAATCTCGATAATCAACAATCAATACACAAATAGAATACTCAGAAATAAGAAACAATATAATAATCACAAACACAAATACTTGTATTAATATTGAATCACTCAATCTTAATACAATCAGTATTCTTCAGTGTTTTTCATCCGTAAGTCTCAACCCTAAACTTAAACAAGTTAACTAATATATAGGTTAACATGTTCACGGGCTTTCGGGTTTCTATGGGCTTATTAACAATGCAATGTTCATGCCCACCAAAAATAGAATATAAAGCCCACGAACAATACAATGTTCGTTAGATACTACTGACACATATAAACTATAAATACAGACTTACATAATCTAGAACAACTGTCTCACAATTTGTATCAACATCCTAAAAGGTAATAACCTACTACTGTTGTACAATGCCTTAAACAAGACTTGGATTCTAAAACAATTCTAAATATGGAAACTAGACAAGTAAAGTAACAATAGTGCCATAAGTTACAAGGAAATAGATAAGACAATGTTAAAGTGTCAAACTACATATTAGTGCTAATAAACAAAGTTTTTGGAATTTATAATTTATAAATCATGTCAATTTTGATGTTGATAGGTCAAAATGGAATGTAATCTCAGTGAACAAAGAATTATAATAAAGAATAGAATCTTAATTACAATAACTAACATGCACACATCTACATCAAGACATCCAACTAACACATTGCATAAGTCATGTTTATTTGGGAAGAGATAGGAGTCAAGATATAGTGCATTTATTTTTTATTTTAACTTTTGAGAAAAGAAAAGTTAAATTATAAACAATATTCGTCTCAGTTTAATTAAAGATTAACAGAACAAAGAGATTATAAGATTAATCAAGATACAACTTGGCCGAGATAAATAGTTTAATTCTAAGAATAAATCTTAAGAAAATTGACCTTTATGGCTAGATATGGTTCCTTGAGAATGTAAACTGCAATCATATATACTACGTTTACTTTTTGCAATTGCCCGACAAGGGGTCAAGATTCTGTCGTGAGCAACATTTGTATTTCTACTTCAATGGACTCGTGCACATCAGGAGTTTATCGTTAACTTGACATACTTTTTCTTGATAGTGGATCACTTGATTCTTAGAAAGCATCTTACTTTTTCTTGATAGACATTTGATTCTTTGTGGTATGCAACCGAAACACACACTTCAGGACTAGTGGATTTCGTGAATTAGCTGTGCAAGCCGTGCGTAGCGCTGACCTGGCACCTGAAAATCCTACATGGCAGGTGACATGGAAAGCATATTATGTCATTCACATCTTTTTCTAATAACTTCACACTTCTACTTATGGATGGACTTGTGCCAAAATCTGTGCAATACCAACATAATTTTTCCTACAAATACCCTTCTCTGGTTCTTACTTTCATACTCAAAACCGAAACAAGCTTCTATACATCGTAAAGAAGAAATAACCCCCAAAACCTTCTTTGTTGGCATTCCACAGAATTTAGAATTCTCTTGAAATGTCTTTGACATTTAGTAACTTTGAAGGATGGATGTACCAGAGCTATGCTGATGGAGATGACGACAACAGTGACATATACTACAATAACCCGTCATCTTGTTTAGAAGCAGATGGTGATGATGATGATGGTGATTATGATTATGCTCCGGCGGCATAAATTGATTTATGAATTAATAGCATGAACTGAAGTTTAACATTGAAATGTAGTTACTTTGTTAGAATATGAGGGAGAACAAACCCGAATCATCGGGTAATTTTGATAAGGTATTGATTAGCTAACTAGGTTGCTAATTAATCTTACTATAAATCCTGTTAGTGGTGATGGGCAAGCTAATTTTGTATTCACCAAATGCGAATTCAGTTTTTTTTTCTTCATATAATTCTACGTATAGTTTCATTTTGCATTTTTGCCCATTCTTTAGTAATTTCTGTTTAATAATATTAATATTTATCATATTTGATTACTTTACGAGATTTATAAAAAAAAAATAATAGACAAAGGCCTTCCAAAGGCGGATATTCTCTCTGCGTGTAGTAGTTTGTATGTTTATGGTTTATAAGTTTTTGAAGTACAACTCAAATCTTGTATATAAACGCACAAAACATATCTCCAACTACGATGTGTAACAAGCTTCTTCACCAACCAGTTTTTGCTTCGTACACCCCTCCTTTAACCGTCGATGTCGAATTCACCTTAACTCTGTTTTAGATGTATGATGTATTGTTGTGAATCTATATTTGAGGGTTATAACATCTCTATATAATATTGTTCATAAATACTAATTATGCTATACATTATCATAGTCCAAACACTACACCAGAAACTGGTCCCGAAAAACCTTGTTTGTAGTCCCGAAAACCTTATTGGGACGACATGTTGTCCCTTGAAGCGTAATCCCAGCTGCTCCGTCCCATTAAGTTGTTGGGACTACATTTTTGATTTATCGGGACCACACGTTGACCGGCCATGACGATGGTTTTTGTTGGGATGGATCTTTCGGGACTACGTCTTGTCCCCTGAAACTGTTCAAAAACGTCTTTTGACATAACTTTCGGGACTACAATTTGTCCCAAGAATTTTGATTCAAACCTCTAGGGATAAGGTTTTCAGGACTACAAGTTGTCCCAACAATTTTCGCCTAAACGTATAGCGATTACATTTCGTCTCAACAAATTTGGACAAAACCTTTGGAGACATATTTTTCGGAACTACATTCTGTCGAAACAATTTTTGTCAAAACCCTATTGGGACACACTTCTATGGACATTGTGTAGTCCCAATAGGTCTTGCCATTCTTTTTTAAAAATCAGGTTTTAGGGACATCATTTAGTCCCACTATGTATTCAGTTTTAAGGACTATACATAGTCCCTAGTGGTCCTGGCAATATATTTCTATAACATTTTCTCGGGAAAACATCTAGTTCCTAAAAGTAGTAGTCAACTAAAACTTATCGACCCGTTTTACTGCATTTTCCCAAAATAGACTATAAAGCCCACGAACAATACAATGTTCGTTAAACAATACTGACACAAATAAACTATAAATACAGACTTACATAATCTAGAACAACTGTCACACAATTTGCACCAACATCCTAAAATGTAACAACCCACTATTGTTGTACAATGACATGAAAGTAACATTAGTGCTATAAGAGCACTCAGAGTGATAATGAGTGACAATGAGTTTGTGGTGGGTTGTGGGGAAAAAGGTGATGACGTGGCAGTGAGAATGAGGGTTGTGAGTTGTTATGATAGGGAGGGTTGTGGGATTATTTTATTATTATTAATTTTTTTTCTTAAAATATTTAAATAAAATAAATAATACATTTATTAAAATAAAAATACAATACAATAATTAAAAAAAACACACAATACAATAATTAAAAAAAATTACAATAAAATAATTAAAAAAAAACACAATACAATTATTAAGAAAAATACATTTTTATAAAGTTTAAAACAAATTATCATTTATGTAAATAAAACTTAAAAACAAGTTAAAAGTGTAAAATAAACCAAAGTTTGTGATAAACATGTAAATAAACAAAAAGAATAAAATAAACCTTGTCTTCTTCCTCCTATAAACCTGCAACAAAGCAAATCCAAGAAAACCTAACCCGATGGAAAAACGAAGAAAAAGCAAATCGAAAAAAAAACATCCACAAATACTTCAAATAGATACTAAATAAACAAATCGAAGAAAGAAAAAAAAAAAAAAAAAACAAAAAACAAACCCACAACGGACCGTTGTTGGGACAACGGTTGGCTCACAACGAGTCTGACAACGAGGCACCCGGAGTGGTAACGACCACAACGGTCGTTGTGAGTTCGAGAACGGGCCGAGAACGCCCCCACTCCGAGTGCTCTAACTTAACAAGGAAATAGAGAAGACAAGGTTAAAGTGTCAAACTACATATTAGTGCTAATAAACAAAGTTTTTAGAATTTATAAATCATGTCAATTTTGATGTTGATAGGTCAAAATGGAATGTAATCTCAGTGAACAAAGAATTATAATAAAGAATAGAATCTTAATTACAAAAACTAATATGCATACATCTACATCAAGACATCCAACTAACACATCACATAAGTCATATATATCTAGGAAGAGATAGGAGTCAAGATATAGTGCATTTATTTTTTATTTTAACTTTTGAGAAAAGAAAAGTTAAATTATAAACAATATTCGTCTCAGTTTAATTAAAGATTAACGGGACAAAGAGATTATAAGATTAATTAAGATACAACTTGGCCGAGACAAATAGTTTAATTCTAAGAATAAATCTTAAGAAAATTAACCTTTATGGCTAGATATGGTTCCTTGAGAATGTAAACTGCAATCATATATACTACGTTTACTTTTTGCAATTGCCCGATACGGGCTAAAGATTATGTCGTGAGCAACATTTTTATTTCTACTTTAATGGACTCGTGCACATAAAGAGTTTATCGTTAACTTGACATTCTTTTTCTTGATAGTCGATCACTTGATTTTTAGAGAGCATCTTACTTTTTCTTGATAGACATTTAATTCTTTGTGGTATGCAACCAAAACACACACTTCAGGACTAGTGGATTTCGTGAATTAGTTGTGCAAGCCGTGCGTAGCGCTGACCTGGCACCTGAAAATCCTACATGGCAGGTGACTTGGAAAGCATATTATGTCATTCACATCTTTTGCTAATAACTCCACACTTCTACTTATGGATGCACTTGTGCCAAAATCTGTGCAATACCAACAGAATTTTTCCTACAAATACCCTTCTCTGGTTCTCACTTTCATACTCAAAACCGAAACAAGCTTCTATACATCTTAAAGAAGAAATAACCCCCAAAACCTTCTTTTTTGGCATTCCACAAATTTTAAAATTCTCTTGAAAATGTCTTTGACATCTAGTAACTTTGAAGGATGGATGTACCAGAGCCATGCTGATGGAGATGACGACAACAGTGACATATACTACAATAATCCGTCATCTTGTTTCGAAGCAGATGGTGATGATGATGATGGTGATTATGATTATGCTCCGGCTGCATAACTTGATTTATGAATTAATAGCATGAACTGAAGTTTAACATTGAAATGTAGTTACTTTGTTAGAATATGAGGGAGAACAAACCCGAATCATGGGGTAATTTTGATAAGGTATTGACTAGCGAATCATGGGGTAATTTTGATAAGATATTGACTAGCGAATCATGGGGTAATTTTGATAAGGTATTGACTAGCTAACTAGGTTGCTAATTAATCTTACTATAAATCCTGTTAGTGGTGTTGGGCAAGCTAATTTTGTATTCACCAAATGCGAATTCGGTTTTGTTTTTCTTCATATAATTCTACGTTTCATTTTGCATTTTTGCCCATTCTTTAGTAATTTTTGTTTTATAATATTAATCTTTATCATATTTGATTACTCTACGAGATTTATAAAAAAATAATAATAAACAAAGGCCTTTCAAAGGCGGATAAGTTTATGGCTTATAAGTTTTTGAAGTACAATTCAAATCTTGTATATAAACACACAAAACATATCTCCAAATTCGATGTGTAACAAGCTTCTTCACCAACCAGTTTTTGCTTCGTACACCCATGCTTTAAGCGTTGATGTCGCATTAATCTTAACTCCGTTTTGGATGTATAATGTATCGTTGTGAATCTATATCCAAGGGTTATACATGTATTGTTCATAGATAGTAATTATGCTATACATTATCATAGTCCAAAGTTGATGAAAATACCATTTTCATCGAAGTTTTCCACAATAGAAACACCGAAAGTTTGACTAGTAACTCATGTACCATAGTGTTTCAAGAGATCGTTTTTTTGTGTTTTTTTTCATTGTTTCGATAGTCTATTTATAACCTGCAACTAGGGGTGTACGTTCGGTTGGATCGGTTCAAACTGAACCAATTAGATGAAACCAATCGGTTTTCGGTTTGCAAAGTATAAAACCAAACCGTCCAAACTACCTTAAAAACCAAACCAAACCAAACCAAATTGTAATTCGGTTGGTTCGGTTTGACAATTCGGTTTTTGACATAGGTATATTTAATCATGCAAAAGTATAAAAACAACAATAAAAAAATTTTGGAATGGCCAAAGTACATCGATAATATTAGACTTCGGTCATGTAATTACAAAACGACAAACTACTATCCGTATGAGTACACGAGTTTATCCATAGAGTTTCTTTCTGGCCATACATACATAAAACAGATTTGTGAAGTTTTCAATAGAGTTTCTTTCTGGCCATACATACATAAAAGGAGGTAAATATAATAACTTATTAAGAATGCTTTTAGATTACATATATATTTACTAAATAAAAACTACTAAATTTTTATTCGGTTTTTTTGGACTGTTCGATTCTTAACATATTAACCAAGACCAAACCAAAATCCAAAATAATAATTCGGTTAAGGACCAAACCAATCCAAAAATCCAAACCATATAGTCCAATCTAAAATGTCCAATTGGACAATTCGGTTTTGTCCGAATAGTGAACACCCCTACCTGCAACTATGTAAGAATGAATTCCTAAACCAAATACTTGGAAAGAGTTTACATTAGTGCCATTAAACAAAGTTTTATGGATTTAAAAATCATATCATTTAATTTGATGTTGATAGGTCCGAGTAATCATAATAAAGAATGAAATCTAGATTACATAAACTAATACACATGCATAAACATAATTAACTTGCTTGCATAAGTCTACATAAAAAAAAATCCAACTAACACACCACACAAATTAAATATGGCCCTACATCACATTTGGCGTTAAGTACTTGTGATAAATGATTGGTATAGTTAGTTGCACTCAAGGTTATGTGTATGATAAATCTATTAGGTTGAACATGTATGATTATTTATTATATTTGTTACACTTAGGCTAAGTTTTGTTACCCGTTATTCCTAAGATTTTAACCATTAGATAATAAGAATAAGAGTCTAACTCGTGACCTTAAAATTAGTAGAAATTATCCGTGTTTTTAGTTACATGAATCTTTAGTGCAATAAGAAAAGGGAAGAAAACAAACTTGTAACAATTCAAATGAATTTGAAAGAAAAGGTTCGAAAACATATTTATTCTGACTCAGAGAGCGAAATGTACTGGAATACCGCCATAAATAAACTTGAACACTCAAGAAATCTGTTGGGAGACGGATTCACATCTCTTACAAAGTACACAATCCTCTGTTTTTGGAGCAGAAGCTTTTAACTTATACATAATCAATCTTTTATTCCGTCGATATTCCAATTATGATCCGTGCAGCTAACAACGTCATATTATTTCTAACATAAAATCAACGTGTTTAAGTATAGGTCGGATGTTAAACCGTTTATTCAAAATTTATGGTCCACCTGTTCAACTGGTTTGACCGGTCCAATATAGAAAAGTATACGTTATAAAAGATTTTTCACGTGTTTACTTGCAAAAATAAAAATTATTTGTTATAACTACTTTATGACAAAATGACACATTTTTTGTGGAAGAGATGTGTTGCTACTTTTCTTTTTCAGTGGCTTATATGACCCACATATGAACTATGTACACATGCACTTGCTTCACCACTAGTACTTAAACCTAAACATCTTGTACACTGCTGACATGTCTCATGAAATTTGTGTCATAATGTGTGCAAGAATATAAGACACACCCTTTACTCGTAACTCCACACTTACACTCGTGGACCAACGTGTGCTTAAACAAGCCTAGCCCGAGTTTCTTGTCGATAAATATGACTTCAATTCTCATCACTTTCATTCATAATCGACATATCAAGATTAAAACTTAAACGTTAAGTTTCATATTCGTCGCGAAGAACATGTCTTGTGTTTCTAAGAGAATTGGAGAGTGGTCATTCAAGAGACATGCAGACGGATACGAATTTGGTAATGATGGGTACGAGTATCCACCGTTGGAAGGAGACGGTGACGATGATGGAGATGGAGATTATGACTATGCTCCCGCAGCATGAATTTAGTAGCATAAAGTCTAACATTAATCGGTGTAATTTCCTAGAGAGAATATGAGGGAGAATGAACCCCAGTCATGGGATAATTTTGTTAATGTATTTAATAGTTAGGTTGGCCATTCTGATTTTGTTGTATTCACCGAATGCAATTCAGTTTTTTTTCTCTATCATTCTACAAATAGTTTCATTTTGCCTCTTTATTAAATTTCTGTTTTATATGTTTATGAATATTTTGATTGAGTTGTTTAATCTATATATCTATATCTATATCTATCTATATCTCTACCTTATTTATAAAAACAAGTCTTAAAAATTTGTCGCTTCTTGAAAGAAAAAGACAAAAGCTAATAAACCATAATCACTAGAGGTTTAACCGTTTATTTATTTTTCGAAATTATTGAGGGTAATCAAACACGAATTAAAGGTCCTCGTACTTGACAAAGATGGTAAGTCGATCAACACTACCACCAATGTTGTCTATGAGAAAGTTTTACAAAATCTATGAATGAAAAATATTTTTCTTATTTTCAAATGAATTGTACTACTAGTGTTAGGATCGTTTCTCAAAATAATAATTATTATAAAAGTTTGTCTTCATATTCAGATGTTTTTAAAGGTGCGTGTGTATAACACGGGTCGATAATCTAGTTTAATATAGATTAAACATGATCTATTTTATATGAAATTTGAAAGGTAAATTCTATCACTTCAGCAATAATTAGGGGTGAGCGCGGTTCATTTTTTGTTGATTTTTGCGTTGATTTTTGCATATAATTAGGTGGATTGAACCACCACATCTTGTGGAACTATTTAAAATGATTTAAACGTGCCAATATCTAATATGTTATTCAAAATAATCCGTACTAAGACTTGGTACAACCTAGTAAATTAATATATCGAGTGCACTTGCCTTAAGCAAGACTTAGTTTTGAAAGCGATACCTAAATGTGGAAACTAGACCTGTAAAATAATTATAATGCTATAAGTTAACACAAGAAGATATGGAAGACAAGGTTGAAGTTTTAAACTATATATTAATGCTATTAAACAAATCTTTTGGGATTTAATAATCATGACATATTTGATGTTGATAATTAAAATACAACCTCATTGAATAGAGTATTATAGTAAAGGTTGGAATCTTAATCTTAATTAAGTTATTAACTAGTACATATTGCATTAGGCATATGCACAAATTTGCTTGCTTACGCATACTTAAAAAATTCCATCAACCACAAACGTCATCTTTATTTTGGAAGAGACAAGAGTCCATATACTTGGCCTTTTAAATTTAGTTTGTCTTTTGGGATAACCAAAGGTTCGCAAAGAAATGGTATATCTGTCGCGTTTCACTATTACAATGGCCCGGCAGGGGATCAAGATTCTATCTTCAAGCAATTTTACAACGGACATATGCACATCATATCAAGCGCTTAGCGTTAACTTGACATTTATTTTCTAGATAGATATTCGATTCTTGAAAGCCATCTCACTTTTCACAACAAAATGTAAAGTATAGAACACTTTTCTCTATGGTATGCAACCAAAACACTCACTTAAGGACTAGTATATTTTAGTGAGCTAGCTTTTCAAGACTTGTACCTAGCAGTGACCTCGCACATGAATGTCCTATGTGGCAGGATGACCTGTCAAGCATATTATGCCATACACATCATTTGCTAATTACCCCACACTTCCACTCATGATTAGATTTGGGCCAAAATGTGCGCATGTCACACCCCGCATTTGGCGGAACCGAGGTGTACAGAGAATACGGTATCAGAGATTCAAAGGTTACATCAACATAAGTAAACCATACATAATCAACATAGATAAATAAGTCTGAAATAGCATACGTTATTACAGTAATCCGAAAACATGTCAAAATAC
Organism: Senecio squalidus; assembly: GCA_910822075.1. Lineage (NCBI taxonomy): Eukaryota > Viridiplantae > Streptophyta > Magnoliopsida > Asterales > Asteraceae > Senecio > Senecio squalidus. The sequence goes on from CAJVGC010000060.1 coordinate 66,538,758, forward strand.
GGCTACAGAGTTGGGATACTAAGGAATTAATACAAAGCAAAATAAATTCTAAGCAAGTAATCCACGTAGCCACCAAAGCATAACGTCAAAAAGGTAACCTCAAACCCCTGAAAAGCGTTAAAATTCGACGTCAACATAAAGTTGGTGAATTATTCGCAATATTTAATAAAAACATAATAGCATAAAAGTTTCAATACGTTTTGACCCAAAAGTGATACGGTTTGAAAATAAGTCATTCGAAAAATGATGTTTCAAAAACATACGTGAAGTATACAAACCTTTTCGATAATATACCAATACAAGTACCATAAAAATACCATAATCATACCATAAAAATACCATAATGGATAGGTAACAGCCTTAGGTAAATACTATACACCTGAACCATAACAATACTGGCAACCAACCCCACCTAGTGCATTACGCTAGGTCATCCTCGAATTCAACGGTCATAACATTGCTAACACGGACATGGCGCATCCATCATCCATCGTGTTAACAATAAGGGCTTGTTAGACCCATATAGCGCTATATATACGAACCGGCGGCTAAAAGCTAACAGGTGTGTATACGGGGCCTCGTTCTACCACAAAGGCGGAACAAGTTGGGTAATGCTAACCTAACGGCGTTCATATCCAAAATACATAACCATAATACATAATATACCATAAAATACATTTATACAACGCTAATCATGCCCAAAATATAAAAACAGTAAAAAGGGCAACGAATAACTCACAGGATAGCAAAGCAATCAAATCAACGATACGTCGGGTAATAACAAATACGGTCAAGCTCCCACGTCTAAGTGCCCTAACATCACGTAAATAAACATGTCTGAGTATCTCTAAGTCTAGTGGGGTTGCCTTATGCGATTAACGTCTCATAATATGCTATAATATGTTTTAGTTATGAAGGGCTTATAATCCCGATGGTTTAAAGGAAAGATATAGCATTATGTAGCAAAATACACGTTTTCGACCAAAACCGTGTTAATAGTGTATATTATAAAATTGACATGTGTTTTAGGGTTAAAGCATAAGATTTGAAAGCGTGTAACACTTTAATTACGTTATAACGTCATTATAAATGGGTTTGATCAAAAACCTAATTAGTTACGCTATGAACAGTTACTCTAGGAACAGTTACCCTACGTAACTAACAGTTACGCTAGTGTAACTATAGTTACCCTACGTAACTACAGTTACCCTCGCGTAACTATAGTTACCCTCGCGTAACTATAGTTACCCTCGCGTAACTATAGTTACCCTCACGTATCAGCAGTTACCCTCACGTAACTTAGTTACCCTCACGTAACTATAGTTACCCTCACGTAACTAACAGTTACGTGACGTAACTGAGCTTTTCGAGAAATACTTTCGAGATACGGTTTTGAGTGTTTTTAGGTGTCGAGATTATCAAATATTGAAACCTTATGTCCAGAATATGTTTATATATCGAAAACTTATATAAAATACATGTTTAGTCCGAAAAATCATATTTAAATATAGGTTTTGAAGATTAAAATGAATAGAAAACTTACCAAATCGAAGGAAAACGAGTTTGATGATGAAAGTTGATGAAATCCCGATTTAATCTTGAAAACTCAAATAAAAATGGCGATTTTTGGTGATTTTGGTAATGAAAAGTGTGTGTATGTGTGTGTTTTCTTGAGAGAGAGAGAAGTGGAAAAGTGGTGAAAAAATGGTGGGGTGTGTAGGTGATTTTTGTTTGGTAGTTGATTTAGATAATGCCAAAATCACCTACCTCACTACATGACAAAATGGTTGGTGAAGGACCAAATTTGTAATATAAATTTTGTAGGACTAAAATTGTAATACTTTTTAACGTTAATCTTAATCGTATAAATAAGGCATGAAACCCCTAAACTTATCTTAAGAGCATACTAGACTTATACTAAAGGCACTTAGAACTAAACGTTCCCGACATAAAGGTCCGAAACAAATAATAACACCCGACAAACGTAAGATACGCATAAAATTCAAATACGATACTCATAAAATACGAGAAATACGAATACAATACTCATAAAATACGAATACGATAAAACATAAAATGGATACAATAGGGTCAAAACATAATCATAAATAAATAAAACGAATACGGATCGTCAGAAGTATACCTAGAAATTCGCGAATGTCACAGCGCAACACCAACATATTTATTGCCTTTTCCATTCCCTTAAATACGGATTTGATATCTGTTTCTCAATCACTTCCATACTCAAAGTAGAAAACGTAATAAGCTTTTCGACGTCTAGAAAAAGACATAACCTACTAAACCTTCTTTGTTGGCATTCCATAAAATCAAAAGTTCTCTAGAAAATGTCTTTGACATCTATTAAAGTTGAAGAGTGGAGGTGCAAGAGCCATGCTTATGGAGATGATGACAACAATGGCATATACAACTCTTTACACGGGAAATGTTTAGAAGGAGATGGTGATGACGATGATGGAGATTATGACTATGCTCCGGCAGCATAAGTAGCCAACAAATAATGTTTATTCTAACGGAACATGTATGACTGACATACACATACGGGCATTGAAGTTAAGGAAGATGAATATGTCGATGCTAATTTTCCCATCATTGTTTTCTTGCTTAATTACATGTCAATGTTCAAGTTATTGCTAATCCTAGAGTTTAATGAACACTAATTCTTATTATATAATGTGGGACTCATATTTTAGCCAAGGGATTTAAACATTTCACCATGTCTTTACTATTTGTATTAAATTAATGTGTTTTTTTTATAACAAAGGCACACATAGATATATACAAACTTAAAATAGATATGCAATAACGCATAATAATTATAGTACTAGTAGCATATACCCCGCTTTGATGAATGAGGAGTAACATAAGTTTCCAATTTTTCAAAGTTTTACAAACTGAACGAGTGCTTACAATGTCGCCTCATCAATCATTACACTTTCCTCGTCTCTATTTGCAAAGGTTGACAAAGTTGATTTAGAGTCTTCTTCAAGTTATATGCGCGATCAAGATAGTTTAGATAATGATGACAAAAGAGATATCGAAAACTCAATTGAATGGCATTTTTTTTGTTAATTGGATGCAAGATTATCTCTTGCAATGTGACTATTCATGTCCCATAATTCAGGAACCAAGTGCGTTAGCATGAGTTGGTAGCATACACATGAATTTTCATTTATACAAGTTTCGAAGGTGCCATCAAAAGGGAGTTTTGTTTATTAAGTTTGACAATAAGGAGGTGGGTTTCTAGCTTATTTTGTTTCAGTCTCGAGTAGATTCATATAAGTTGTCTTCTCTACTTCTTATCAGGTCCATCAATGGAAGATTGAAGGGGTTTTTGTGAAAGTCTTCTAACCATTTCTCTTAGTGCATCTTCAATGTATGCACCAAACAATAACACCATTGTGAAGTAAAATGAGAATCTTTATAACACCAAAGTCATTTTCTCTCAAACGTATACACCAAATATACTAACACTAAAACTCTTTTTTAACTAAATAAATGTAGTTTCACAATAAAATGCTTCAATATGATTACTTTCTATAATAAAAATTAAGAACATAATATAATTCGATATTAACTAGTTATTTTAAAAAAATAATTATAGATAAATAATTTTTTTTAATTAAAAAAAACTATATCAAGACCATACTCGAATTAAAGATTTTAATGAGCTTGTATTAACAGGATACGTAATTTATTGTTTAGTATGATACATATTTAACAAATAGAAGATTTGTAAAATTTGGTATAATGTATAGTGTTACACCAAATATTTACAACATTTTAATGTCTTGGTTGGAAATGGATAACACTAAATTTTAAATTGTTTTGATGTTTTAGTGTATACATCGGAGATGACCTTAGAGCAATGATTGAACTTACTTCATTATATAAATAAAAGTTATTGAACATCACTACTTTCATATCATCAACCAAACTGTAAATTATAAATAGATCATGTTTATTAAACGATAAGTATAACTATCGTCAAAAGAGTGATCGTTAGTAAATTAATGTTCAGCCCTTCATAATATCAAATGTTATCGTTAATGTCATTTTTAATCTTTTGTGTGGAAGGAAGAGGCCCCGATTCATGTACAGTTGTGAAAAGATATATAAGGCATCACCTTTCCATTGTGTTGCTTTTCTTTTTCAACGGCTTAAACTATTTGTACACTGATGACATGTCTCAAACTTTTTTTGTCTCCTCATAACTCCACACTTATACTCATGGACAAACGTGTGCTAAAACAAGCCAAACGCGCTTCTCTTGCCTATAAATATCGCTTCAATTCTCATAAGTTTCTTCATATTCAAAATATAACTCAAGTCTAGATTTCAGATTCGTCGCAAAGATCATGTCTTGTGTTACGAAAGCAATATTGATCAAGAGCCAATTCGAATGCAACAATGGTAATGATGCCTACTACTACCCACTACCTTTGGAAGGTGACGATGATGGAGATTACGACTATGCTCCAGCGGCATCAGAGGGAGATGGTGACCCTGATGATGGAGATTATGATTATGCACCTGCTGCATGAATTAGTAGTATGAAGTCTAACATTAATTAATATAGTTTCCTAGTAACAATAGGAGAGGGAATAAACCCTTATCATGGGGTATTTTTGATCATGTATTGACTAGCTAGCTAAGCTAGGTTGCTAATTGCTCATTAGCTAATGCAAAATCAGTTTTATATCATTTCTTTTAAAAATCTTTATTAAATCTTTTGCTTATTAAACTCTCCCTCCGTCCCAAAATAACTATCCACAGATAAAAAACACACAGTTTAAGAAAAACATAGTTATTATTAATATCTCTTTCTTACTTTTTGCAGATGGATAGTTTTATCCCTAACTAATTAATTAATGTTTTATATATAATATGTAATAATAACTTTAATTAAAAGCAATATGGTAAACTCAATCAAACTTTTCTTTCTATATATAGTAGTGGACAATTAATTTAGGACAACCGAAAAAGAAAAGATGGACTATTAATATGGGACGGCCGAGAGAGTATATGTTTGGTGCTCGGTAACTTTCCATGACATGATAGTACATAAAACAATACTTCAATGACTTAAATGTAAAAAGTCAATAACATGACCTAAAACAGATCACAAACCATCAAGAATTTGATATGAAATCGCAATAAGTTGAATGAGGAACTCATGTACAATAGAGTAGGAAAATGCTCCCTTGTTTCAAGTTCCTGTTTTATCTTCTTCTTTATGTTGTCCTAAATAGATATGCAAACTAGACCATATTAAATACCATATATAGAAAATGAAGACAAGGTTGTTGTTAAGGTACATATTACTTCTATTAAACAAGGTTTGGATTTTAAAATTATGTCAAATTTGAGGTTGATTGGTCAAAATGGAACCTTAGTGAAACCGAGAGTTGTATTTTAAAATGGAATCTTAATTACATAAACTAACACACATGCATAAGCATTGACATTCTTATATACGTCAATATAATCTACCTAACAAGAGACAAAAGTCAAAATACTTGTCTTCTTTCTTTGACTTATACAAAGTCGTATACTTAGTGTTGATCTGGCACCTGAAATCCTATGTGGCAGGATGACCTGTCAAGCATATTATTTCATGCACATCTTTTGCTACTAACTTCACACTCCCACTCATGTAATATGAAACTTTCATATGTCTTGCCATAGTGCCATCACACTTATATGAGTGACAAACGTCTTCTAAAAAAAGTCTAGCCTGATTCTCTTGCCCATAAATATGGCTACAATTCGCATAACTTTTTTTCATAATCAAATTTAAAACCGAAACCTAATTTTAGCTTATCACGAAAACAATATGTCTTGTGTTGCCAAGAAAATCAAAGGGTGGTCATTCAAGAGCCATGCAAGCGGATACTACATTTATAACGATAGCTATGACTATTCATTGTTGCAAGGGGATTGTGGCGATATTGATGGAGATTATGATTTTACTCCAGCAACGTCAGAGAGAGATGGGGATGATGACGATGGAGATTATGATTATGCGCCGGCTGCATGATTTAGCTGGTGAAGTCTAACAATGATGTAATACTTTACGAATGAGAATATGAGGGAGAACAAACCCTGATCAAGATTCAAGGGGTAATTTTGATAATGTATGGACTACCTATTGCTAATTGGTTTTATATTCAATTTTGGTCACTTGGTATGTTCTTACACAGTTACACGTTTATTACACTTTTATTTTGTTTTAGTGTTTGATTCATTTCAGTCGTTTAATTTCCGTTATGGTTTTATATTCCATTTTGGTCACTTGGTAAGTCCCTGAAGTAGATTATGTGGTGTTCAGTTGGTCACACACAATTGACTTGGAAGTTGGAACATGCAACCATTTGATAACGAACAAATGGAACATATAGTCAATAGACTCAATACAATCATTAATTATATGAAATCGAAAGACAGAACGTTGGACGAGGAGCGCATGTACTATAGAATAGAAACACTCTCATGCTTTGTTTTATATTTCAAGCTTTTAGTCCTTTTACTTTCGAGCATGAATTCATGAACCCGGCGAATTAGAGGAAAGAGCTTAATATATTACAAATATTAACAATATCTACTGAAAACCTCTAAATGAAACCAACATTGTCTAATTTATCCTTACATGGAAGTATGTCATAAACTTGTAATGTACACTGCCTAAAATAAGACTTGGTTTTGAAAGCATTTTGTAAATGTGGAAACTAGACCGGTAAAATTACGGTAATGCCTTAAGTTGACCAGGAATTTTGATGTTTCACGATGCAACTTCAGTTAAAAGAGAATTATAGCAAAGAATGAAATCTTAATTAGTAGCATAAACTACTAAACATGTACTCAAGAAAAATGGTCTTAGTGACGATTTAAAATTTGGTCACTAATACTATTAGTGACCAAATATTTGGTCACTAATGATGTTAGTGACCAAATTTGAATGGTCACTTTTCGTTACTATAGGTCCATCGCTTATTTTATTAGAGATTATATAATGTTATTTTTTGATCACTAATTTTGTTTAATGACTAAATTTAGTGACTATTTTTTTTAATAGTGACTAGATAAGGTTATTAGTAATTAAAATTAGTCGTCACTAAAACTTAGTTTTTGATTAAAATTAATCGTCTCTAAACCTTTTTTTTTTTGTTGTAGTGATGCATAAACACAAACATGCTTACATACATCTACATCAAAAAATCCAAGATGACACAAAAGTCTTGTTAGTGTAAAGAGACAAAAGTCAAATTAAAATACTTAGTATTCTTTCTTTGACTTTTTGGAACAAAAAAGTTTCAATCTTAGTAAGATCTATCTTATTTTCAAAAGAAACCAAAATAAACAAAGATATATAAAAGATTACTCAGGACCAAATAATTTGAGGTATGATGGTTGTGAGTTGACCTATCTATGTAAACGTTGTTGGTTTACATCCCGTTAGGAACAAAAGTGTGAAAAATTGTATAGTATGATGTAAAATTTGTATTTTTAAAGAAAAAAATACTATTTTTTCCGGACAATATCTAGTTCTAAAAAAGGGAAATTGCACAGATCGAAAAGTAATAAACTTTGATTCAATTGGCATTCTATATAACCAACTTTGTTTTTTCACAAAAAAAAAAAAACATCAACTTTATTTTCGTTGTTATAGTATGTAGAAGTTAACTTGAAATCTCGTTAAATATTGAAATATAATAATTATGTGAATTCTTTCAAAGATAAATGTCATAATGTGATATAACATATCTTTATCGTGTTATTTTATCATTTTTTTATATTTTGTCTCAACAATTGATGATACGAAAAACGTTTTTTTCATTAAAAAAAATATATATATATATCAAAGAATTATTAACTTTTTCTCCTCTAAATCAATGTATATGACGATAATATAGCATATGTGACATCTAGATATACAAAAAAACTAAAATAAGTAAAATAAAAAAACTAATGAGATTTCAAGTTAAGTTTTAATACAATGACGACGTATCTAAAATTGATAATTTTTTTGAATAAAAATCAAAATTGATTATACACAATAACAATTGAGTCAAAGTTGTTTACTTTTCTGTACAGTTTTCCTTTAAAAAATATATCGGAGATACTTTTGCTTAAGATTTTAAAGTGACATATTATTATATATTACTACCTTACTTTACGCAATAGTACCCACCAAATGATCAATATATTACCACCTTACTTTAGGCAATGACCTAGCTAGTGACCAAGATTATGTCGTATGTTTTATTCCTATTATAATGGACTAGCGCGTGTACATCAAGGGTTAATTATTAACTTGACATCTAATTTCTCAATACATATTCGATTCTCGAAAGCATCTCACTTTTCACCACAAAATGTAGAAAGACGCAACACTTTTTTGTGTGGTATGCAATCGAAACAATTACACTTCACGACTAGTGCACTTAGCTGAACTATTTACTCAAGCCGTGTACCTAGGACTGACTTGGCATCCGAAAGTTGTTGGAGATTAGAGTATTTTAATAACGTGTAATAAATATTTTTGTCATATTAAGCAGCGGAAGTAATAACAACTATCTAAGACGATTTCCAATAGCAAATCAACAAGTCTCGATATACAAGTTAAAAAGATAAATAAACTCAAACGCTAGCCCGAACAAGTAAACATCAAACAGTGAACAAAAAATGGATTTTTCTTCTTGCTTGGAGAAACCAAAAAGAGTATATTCTCATTTTAATTAAATAAATAATTAATGAGTTTTGAAAACAATATACTTCGGTTTATTATTTACAACTAATTTGGTGGATTTTGTCTTAAAAATCAAATAATTTTCAAACATAACCACTAACCGACTCCAATATGTTATCTAGAAAAACATTTTTTCATTGTAAATCCGAACATAGATCTTTAAACTTTGATTAAACAATAAATTGTACATCAAAAAAGTAGCGGCGGTTAATATTAAATCCTTATTTTTTAACACAAGATCAAAAAGTTGATCGTTGATAATAGTATAAGGGTTATTGTTAGCAAAACTTTTAAATTGTATTTGTTTCATTTTAATCGTTATAAAATCTATTATTCCAATCACACACGGATTTCTTCAAAAGTCGAGAGGATGACCCATCAAACACATTATGTCCGGCATATCTTTAGTTAAGTTGATAGCTCGACACTTCCACTCTCGTGTCAAGTAATTTATGTCATATATGTTGCCATAGTGTCATCACATTGATTCCCGTGGACACAAATGGTCTAAAAGATGCCGAGCCCGTTCTCGTGTCTATAAATACCGCTTCGACACTCTCAATGTCTTCATAATCAAAATTAAAACTGATAAAAACATTCAATATCACACTTTTTTATGAAAAAAATGTCTTGCATTACCAACAGAATCGGATGTTGGTCATGCAAGAGCCATGCAAACGGATACAATGATGGTAATGACCACTTTGTATACGGCTATCCGTCTTCGGCTAGGTTGGAAGGAGATTACAACTATGCTCCAGGGGCATCAGAGGGAGATAGTGATGATGATGATGATATCGATTACGATTATCCTCCCGCGGCATAAATTTGCTTATGAACTAACAGGAGCAAGTGTCCCAGCTCTACTAAATACTAGTAAGATTATAAGGGAAAACTTAATTAATTATGAAGTAATTTTGATATTGTGGCTCTTGCCCAATTATGTATGCACAATTGATGCTCCTTCGGTCATCAATGTCGGGTTGTTATGAGACTTGTTAGTCCTGCTGAATTCGACCTTTTATCAGGGTAGCGTAGTAAGGTTAGAGGCGGCCTTTGTGGGTTTTATGATGTATCGCGTAATTATTTATACTTGAGCAATATTCAGTTATCTCTTACGTAGTGACCAACTTGATTAATTACACTTTTTCTGTTTTAGTAATTGTTTTTTGATCACTGTACATGATGATTAAGGATAAATTGATAAAAGGGGTATAAAAACCTATCCAAATGTCTCGAACAGAAATTCCGTAACTCAAATGCAATGACTGAAACAAAAAAACCATCTTGTAACCGATATGAAAGACATGAAGTTGTAGGAGCTACTCGTGTATCATAGAGTATGTACCATAGCGCAGGGAAACGCTCCCATGTTTCAAGATATTGTTTAGATAGTCCTAATTAACGACTATAACTAAGTAATGTAACTAAGTCTGTTTGGAGCATTTTTAGTTGTTTGTTGATTGCTCAATGGTTTACTGATATGGTAAGAGAGAAACTTTCGATTCTACAACAAAGGCAAAAGAACACGAGATGAGCTCTTTCAAGTGATAAGACTAAAAATCTTGTGTCCAACATCATCCAACTTGACCAAGAGGACATGCGAGTGTTAAGTTGTCAAAAAATTACAATTCATAACATTGACCATAATAAAAATAATTATGCATAGCAATGTTCGATCGTGTGTTACAATTTTAAATAGATTTTAACACCGAAGAGCTTCTAACCTTGTGATATGTGAGTTGTCTCACAAACCTAGAAGTTACGTTATATGTTGTATTTTGTAAATATTTTCCGTTCTAAGAAAATATATTGAAACAATGTTTATGTGGTGGTAAAACCATTTCAAACTTTGATGGTGATAGGTAATATGCAAATTCAATATGTATTTGGATTAAGGGGGTGAAATAAAAGATTGAGAATGATAATATATGGAAAGAGTTGTTTTGTTTTAGACTGTGTAACCGAATCACTAACATAGTCGTTCTAAAAAAAAAAGAAAAAAAAACTAAAGCTAACAAACCACACGTCCTAAGTGTTCAAAAATAGTTTCATTTTATTCTGATTTTAGATTTTGGGAAAACAAAGAAAAACAAAGATCTTTTTATAAATGAAATATGCCTCCTTTTAAAGGTATACCGAATTGAACTAGGATAAACGAAGTATATATACGACCTTTCTTTTTCCTTACTTTTTCATGATAGATATTCGATTCTTGGAAAGCATCACACTTTTCACTACGAAATATAGAAAAAACCCAACACTTTTATGTGTGGCATACATAAATCAAAACACACCCTTCGTATGCTCCTACTGAACTTGGATGCCCTTGGTATCGAGATTATTTTTGAAAGTAAACGATATGTGTTTGGGAGTTTATATATATAAGTGGCAGAAAATATATTGTTGGATTAATAATCCTGCAAATATGTTGAATTTGTTGAGCATAAGGGTTAGCCTCATTAAAGAGAAATGTCAAATCCTCAATGTTTCTACAAAACATGATAATCAACAATGGGATCCAGTTACATCTAAGCTAATGGATAATTAGGATGATGTTGATGACTACTCGGAAGAAGATCAAGAAACGGGGATATCATGCAAAATCTCTGGTGTATAAGTGTTAATACGATTTGTCACACCAGTTACAAATGATAATAAAAATAATGGTCTCTAAACCCACGTATACTATACTACTAACGTAATTTGTGGTAAGTAGAGATCGAACCTAAGATACGTGTGATAATCGTTTTAACGATTTAGTCTTTGAGAACAAGTAATTAAAAGTAACAAAAAGGGGCTTTTGTATCGATGATTGATTAAACTAGTAAAGAATAATAATAAATAACTAAGAAACAATAATAAGAAAACGGTTCAGTTTCAACTTCGACTTTTACGACTATGCAAATTAACCAATAAATAATGTTTTAAACAAAGTGTTTTCTTTGTTCAAAAAAAAAAAAATAAAGTGTTTAGTTTACTCCTATTCAAGTTTGTACTAAAAAACATTAACAAACTCTAACATCATTTGTTTTCCAAATTGTTTATATCAAAACAAGTTCTTTGACATAAACCTAATTTCCTAATACAATTCTAAATAAGCTCTTAGAATGAATTGAAAATAGTGTTAATAATTGTATGATTTTAGTTAACATTGAGTGAACAACGTTCTGTTACTAGTTATCAAACTACAAAACAGTTACGGATTTCATAATTTGATTATAGCAATTGTGAATTAAACCTTAACACTAAAAGATGGTAATAATTGTTTATTGCATGATGAATAATTATACAGGAGATACGCATATAAATAGATCAACAACCCTAGAAACCCTAGAGCCTGTGAGTCCATTAGGTTGCACGTTGGGCTAGGCTATACACAAATATGTATACTCTAATATGCCCCCGCAGTTTGAGCGGGAGAGGAACAAACACTCAAACTGGATCGAAAATCATGAAAAAGTACTGAAGGAAGCCCTTTGTTGAAGATATATGCATACTGAGAACTGGAGGGCACATGAAGAACTCGAACGTGACTGATAGCAACCTTTTCTTAAACAAAATGAATGTCAATCTCTATATGTTTGGTTCTGAAAACTATTTCTGAATGTGCAAACTAGACCTTGATAAACTAAAATAAAGAAAATCTTAATTGTTCCATATAAAGTTGGAATCATAATTGAGAACGGAATCTTAATTATATAAAGTATAAACACAAACTTGCTTGTATAAGTTTACATCAAAAAATCGAACTAGCACATAAGTCATCATCTTTATTTGGGAAGAGACATGAGTCCAAATACTTGACCCTGTATTTTTATTTCGACTTTTGGAGAAAAGGCAAGGTTCTGGTATATATAATATTCGTTTGGTTAAAAAGAAACCGAATAAGGATAAAAGATTAGTTATACTTATATACGATCTCACTTTTTGCAATGGCCGGACAAGGAAAAAACACAATAAGCATGTATGAGTATATAAAATCCAGCATGGCACATAGTTCATCTTTATTTCGAAAGAGACAAGAGTCAAATTGCTTATAGCCTTATACCATTTCTTTCGCTTTTAGTAAAGAGAGCTAATCACCGATGTATAAATAGCATTCGCCTTTTCTCAGATGTGTGAGAGTGTGAGTCTGAAATCATTATTATGATATCATCGAGGTTGACTAGATGACATCATATAATTTGTAATCTTGAGGCTATAAATTGTAAACATCGGGCCAAACTCAACTTTATTTGTTATTTCTATGAAATAGTGCGCCCCGTATTCTGAGTAGTTACCCGGTTGCATGTTTTAACAGATGGATCTATTTGGGTTCAATATATAGCACATAAGTAAATGAACTCTGAAAAAACAGAGAAAACCATCCACGATACAGATCATAACCTATGTGCGCTTTATATCATAATACTATATCTTGGTGTCCACTACATATAAAGCACACACAAAACCCAAACGATCCCGAAGAAAAATAGGGAACACACTGAGATAATGTAAACCAGAGAGCAAAAAAAGAATCCCGAAAAAGTATGAACATTACACTACCATCCTAGGTGCAACAAGTTTATATCAATTAGTAATGGAAACACGATATACCTCCTCTGTCCACCAAAACGTAACATTCCTCTTTTGGAAAGTTATTATCACACATTTACTCATTATCATAACTAAGATGCAATCCGTACAGAATAAATGCACTATTAGTAAAAAGTATGCTTAAAATTCAAAATTTTGGAACCCTTTAACAAAATACGTAACGTTCGCTACTTTTGTAACGCAAAGATACATGAATGCGCAAAGGCATGAACCGCTCATAGTATGGGGAAAAAATACCTATTTTGAGACAACATCAAGAAGGGAAATACAAAACGACTATGACAAATTTAGTACATATAACTAACCAAGTAAAAAGCTTTCATTAACCAGACCTCTTCACTTGAGATATCAAAAAGCTTATACACCGGAGATTTTGCCTGATATGCCCTTTTCTTCATCTTCTTCCGAGTAGTCATCAACGTCATCTTTATTATCCATTAATTTAGATGTAACTGGATCCCGTTGTGAAGATGGATTTGTAACACCAGTTACAGATTGCTGATACAAAATCCCTCCAGCAATCGTTACAAGCAAACAGAACAACCCAAACGGAGAAGCATGTTTATCCCAAATCAGAACATTTATAGCCACGGTCAAAAACTTGTTTACAACACCGGTCACAGTAAACGCAGTAGCAGAAATCGCTTTCCGACAAGCAAATCCAAAGAAACTAATCAACAATCCAAACACACACGACAGAGAAACCGCCGTAAACGCAACAATCTCAAACAAATTCCCACGATTCGCTCCAACGGTAGCAAATACATCCGAATACTCCCCAGTTATAACCCAAAACAACGGAGCCATCATAAGCGACAACAAATTATTATAATAAACAAACCCCCACGTATTCAACCCAAGATTCGTAACCATATGCTTAATATAAACCATCTCAGTCGTAATCGTAACCAAATAAGCAAACGCCCACGAATAAGCAGTCAAAGTAAACCCCGAATCCGTAGCAACATACCCAACAGCCCCACCCAATATAACCAAAAGCGACAAAAAGGTAAGTTTACTCGGAACAGGCTGTTTCCTAAACACAACATCAGCAACCGCAACCAATAGCGGCGTCAACGACCTAAACACAATAAAAGTATCCACATTGGCATGTCTCAACAAATTCGTATTCGTAAAAATAGCTAAATAAAACACGAATGCCGCGGGTAGGAATTTCTTAGCGGTCTCCCAAACAAACGGATCGTGACTTAAAAACCCGCACTTTCCCAACACCCAAACACCTAAAGCGGATACTAGATATTGTAAAGCTGTTAATAAACCAGGGTAGTTAAACTTAGTAATAGCAAATTTGTTAATTACAGCTAACAAACTTGAACATAAAGCGTAACCGATAACTAAACTACTTGTAGCATAATGCTGCTTAACTACAGCCATTTTTTCACTTAATTCCTATCAAATTTAATAAAATTCAACAAATTAAACACAAATTTTATACGAATTTGATGTAAATTGGATCAAATTGGGTGGATCTGATGAATTGAGGGTTTGATTTTGGGGGAAAATTGGAATTGGGGGAAATTGGAGGAATTGATGGATTAGGGTTTTGATTGGGTAGAAATGAAATTGAGATTGGATCTAGAGAGAGTGTGGGAATTGATTGAAGATTTGGGTTGATTTAATGGATCGATTTGGGGATTTAGGATTTGACTTGATTATGGAGTGATGGGGGTAGGTGGTTTTAAGCAAGTAGTCGGTGGGGTTTTGATAGTAAATGGATGAATGCCGTGTTCTATGCCATGTTTGTTTTACCTTGTTGGTTTTTTTTAGTTACGAGTTTACGAGCTTGTTTGTTTCGACTTCTTTTGATAAACATAGCTTTGGGACGTGTTTAAAACATAAAATTATATTAGATGTGTTTGGCATGTTGCTTCTTGCGTTTATAGTTATTCAATTTTATCGTTTTTTATAAGTTTTATTTGGTTCGATGAGTTTATTAGAAATATAAGTCTCAAAACCATAAACAAAGTAATTTATGTTTATAGTAAACAAAATAAGGTATATACATTTTATTTTAATTGAAATATCTATCTTTACATATCTACTTTTATGTCTTTTTATATTTATTAGTTTTAGGTTCAACTAATTTACCAAACTTGTTTTTCATTTATATATAAGCTCTACTCCCGATTTTAACCTTAAGCTCCATCTCTAACTCAACCTCAAGCTTAAGATTCAGCTCTAGTGACTTACGTCAAACACACTCACCGGAAAAACTTTACTCCGCCAATTTTGCGATGATTCCGGAAATGCATGGACGGTTATTTATTACGTAATATACGACTGACAAAAAAGTGTCATGATCTTTTAAACACAGACGTATAGGTTAACACCAGGCAGTATTTACAGCTAAAAGTCACTGAAAATCTTGATTTATGTTATGATGATTAACTAGATTATTGTCCCGCGATAGCGCGGAAAAAAATAATAATTAAATCGTAACCTTTATTTTTATGTAGATTTTAGGTTATTATGAAAAGACAATGTTATACGTATAATAACATATATATACCTTTACGTTTATACACATGTTGTTTATAGTTATAATAATATAAACACTTTTACATGTATACACATGTTTTAATATTTTTTAGAGTTAATTACATAATTGGTCCCTGTGTTTGTTCCAAAACAACGGGTCCAGTCCCTGGGTCACAATTCGTTCGGGTCCAGTCCCTGGAGCCTATCTTTGGTTGCACGTTTGGTCCCTCCCTCTAACAATCGTTAAATTTTATCGTTAAATGTCCCATGTGACAGGCACGTGATGGGTAAAATAGACAATTCGCCTTTCTTTTTCCCCTTCATGTGTTCTTCCCCAAATCATCTCCAATCGATTTCCCCCAAATCAAAAACCCTAATTTCCCAATCACCCAATTCCCCACACTAAAACCCCAAAGGAGCAGCTTGCTATCATGTAAAATCCCATTGGGTTGCGTGTCTATGACTTGCTATAGGATTCCGGAATCTTAAAACCAAGTGAATCAAAATCATTTATGCCAGCTCCAGTGAAGTTGGTTCAGCCGTTAGCCAATGGAATAATGGCACCCCCTTCAAGGCTGATGCCCCCACCACCTCCAAGATTCGACTCATCCACAACCCCACCTTCCGTCACAAAAGTGGTCGACGTGAAAACCACCTCCAAACCAGAAACCAAATCGGTACCTGGTAAGTTTACAAACTCAACAACTTGCAACTGGCTAAATGATATTGAGAGTTTGTGTCTTTGTGACTCATGAATAATACTTCCCGAAACATTTCAGAAACTTTAATCAGTCTTATGGCGTATGGAGATGAAGATGATGATGACATCGAGGAGACTACCGAAGAGGAGCCTGTAAATTTTGGAGTTTTAGTGTGGGGAATTGGGTGATTGGGAAATTAGGGTTTTTGATTTGGGGGAAATTGATTGGAGATGATTTGGGGAAGAACACATGAAGGGGGAAAAAGAAAGGCGAATTGTCTATTTTACCCATCACGTGCCTGTCACATGGGACATTTAACGATAATTTTTAACGATTGTTAGAGGGAGGGACCAAACGTGCAACCAAAGATAGGCTCCAGGGACTGGACCCGAACGAATTGTGACCCAGGGACTGGACCCGTTGTTTTGGAACAAACACAGGGACCAATTATGTAATTAACTCTATTTTTTATTAGGAGATTTTAAATAACAATAAGGTAAATCATAGTTCAAATTGAATGATTTTTTTAATTAAATTGGAATTTTGTTTTTATTTTAGTAGAGATGGAATTAAAGAGAGAATGTAATTATGTTTTGTAAAAGGGTGTAAAATGAAAATAGTGTTTGATGACATCATCAATTTGATCTAACGGTTGAAATCAAAGAAGTTAACCCATCTAAGAGTTCTTACTTCGCCATATGGCATTTAAGGCCCCTCTTTTGTTATATATTAAAATCGTTTTGAGAAAATTTACCAAGCAACTTGTATCTGACTTTGAATAGTAGTGTCATTTCACATGATTGTATGTTTTTTATTTGACTTCAAAACTGTGTTTTGCAAATTTTGAAGGTACATTTTAAGCGAAATCGAGGCACATGTTTGGAGCCGAACTAAAAAAGGCATGTTAAGTAACGAGAAGCAAATAAAAAGAGTAATTCAGCAAAAGAAACAAGTTTGATGATTTTATTCGAAATTAGATCAAAAACATTATACCGTAACCCATAAGTCTAATGTCAATAACAGGGATTCAAAACATACTTAACGATAAACCAAAATAGTAACTCTTTAACTTTTCCTAAATTCTACCTAAATCATCTATATATCTTATAAATGAAGAAGTATTTATCAAGGTTTGAATCCAATGTAAAACGGTGCACCTGTTCCTTTCAACCATTCGTTTCCTTGAATAAAGGCTCCTGCAGTATACCGCATAGCTTCATTCTTATTCGTAATCACCTTAAACCCTTTCCACTTGACCCTCTTACTCGTGTCTGCACCCAGACCAATGTTTGCATACTCGCCATAAAAACAAGTGTCGAGTGCAAAGTTCCCTTCCCATGGCAACCATCCATCTGGCTGAATAAAATCATCCACCTTCGATTCCATCACAACAGTCCTTGAATACTCTTTCCACGGTCGTCCTAAGTAGCTTTTCACTTGGGACCTCGCTGGAGATAGCTCCTGATCGGCCATAATATGGCAGTTTTGGATAACAATCCCGGTCGTTTGCTGAGGAAGTTTTCTTCCTTGGGCTGTGATCGTGTTCTTCTGACCTGGGAACGGAAACTTACAGACAATCATGCAGTTTTGGATGATCACTGATGCGTCCCCAAAAATAAAATCAACTGTCCCCGAAATGATAGAGTTGCTGTAGAACTGGCGGTAGGTTTGGGTGTATAATGTGTCTTGGAAACCATCTGCTACAATGTCGTAGAATGCTGATTTGTCTGACTGTGATCGGAGAGCAACCGCTTGATGTTCCTTTGGCCCTGCTGTGTTTCGGAACCCCATTGACTTTGCTATAAATCCTTTTCCGATTGCAGCTACAAAAGTCGATTTCAAAAGTTGGTTAAAACTATCATATACCAAAAAAAAAATGGGCTTGAAACTGGTTATTTATTGTACCGAGTTGAACCTTACATGTATGAACTCGAGCTCGGCTCATGAGTAACTTTTCAAGCTTGAGCTAGTGACTTGGGCTCGGCTCGTTCAATATAAATATTTAATATTTAATTACTTTTATTCAAATAATATTGATTTGTCTTTTACATATGTAAAATACATTATTTATTATATTATATTCAATATTTAATTATAATCAAGAGACTTTCATAAGCCCGTTTACGTGTGGGGGCTTAATGTAAGAAGTTCGGACTCAAGCTCGTTTGTTAAACAAACTTCCGCTTAAAGTTTTAGCTAAATTTGAGTTTAAAACGAATCTTGATCGAATAGTTTACGAGTAGTTTGCTTTGTTTGCAGTACTCTTATTCAACACATTAACCGTATATATAATTAGAAAAATGTATCAAGAAGTACTTAGCTACTACAAGTAATTGAAACTTACAAAAGGATGCAGTCTTGAAAGTGCTCAGGCCAGTAGTGTCGACGCTTTTGCTTCCACTGACAATAGTCTTATGAGGGCCGTCGCCATACATGAACACGTTTACCTTGTCTTTGGTAACGGTTACATATTCGTCATATATTCCTTCCTTAACGTACACAACATATCGTCCTAAATGGCCTTTTGGGTACGCATCCAACGCTTGCATAATAGTTGAAAACTGGCCGCTTCCATCTTTAGCCACCACTGCATTTGGTACTAGCCCTCCATGGCCGCTTGCCAACACCCTCCGATCATCCATGGACATCCATTCAGGATACCCGTTTTTATCACTACCAAGAAGCCGTCTTGATTTGCTTCCAGTATTGCCGGTACTAATCTTGACATTGAACGCTTTAAAGACGTTTTGCATGTCAGCTACAATAGCCAACGCGTTGGATGTGAGTTGAGTAGCATTAACAAACATATTCTCCATGTTCACCTTTAAATCGGGCTTGTCCATATACAAATCCTTACATGTTTCTATATAAGAAACCACCGCGTTCAGCAAGTTCATAACCTCGGCTTCCTTGTCATATACCGTTTGAAGATTACTCTCTTCCAACAATATAGACACGGAATGGAGGTCATCAACAGCATACCCCAATAGCTCATTACAATCATCACTCCTTCCTTTATTAACATCATCAACGACGTTAACAAAGGACGGCCCAGCATTAGTCACCGCCTCCATGACTGATGACACAGCAGCTTTCAGGACATCACTAGGAGATGCTTCGCGGTTATGAGCCACAGAGCTCATGGTAGTAATGCATGCATCCTTGTAATCTGTCGAGGTACAAATCGAACTAACCGCCTTACTAGAACTAGCATTGCGTGAATGATCAGCACGACTAGCAATCTTACGACCTACAAGGACCCCGGTACACACTACCCCCGCAACTAGCAAGAGGATAACAATGGCGATTCCGAAAACATATTGTTTCTTCATCTTTGATTATTGTAAAGTTTACGTATAGAGTTCACGTAATGTTAAATTTACATAACATCATTCGATTGTATTTATAGTGCTACGAAATCTTAAATTTGTATAAATATAACCAATATATAAACCATATATAAATTTGTTACCATTTCCATGCAAATATTGTATCTATGCATTTTTTATGGTATTAAAAATTAATCTAATAATATGATATATATGGTTAGCTTTATTAATTTTTCTTTCACTTTTATAATAATAATACGATAAAAGTGAGATTTTGAGAATATATGCATAAAGATGAAAATATCTTTAATATATAATAAAAGAGAGGCCTTAAATGCCACATGGCGAAGTAAGGACCCTTAGATGGGTTAACTTATTTGATTTCAACCGTTAGATCAAATTGATGATGTCATCAAACACTATTTTCATTTTAGTTGTCCCACATCGCTTCAGGTATGAAACTTTTTCATACTTCTAGCCTATATATATCATATGCCTTTAGTTTTTCCTACTTTGTCCCACATCGCTTCATGTATGAAACTCTTTCAGACTTCTAGCTTATATATATCATATGCCTTTGGATTAAAATATAGTTCGGTATGAAACTTTTTCATACTTCTAGCCTATATATATCATATGCCTTTAGTTTTTCCTACTTTGTCCCACATCGCTTCATGTATGAAACTCTTTCAGACTTCTAGCTTATATATATCATATGCCTTTGGATTAAAATATAGTTCGACGGTAATTTTCGGGTCAATCGGGTCAAACCCGAAACCCGACAAACTGGAACTATTCTATCCGAAACCCGACCCTATTTATGAATCGGGTGTTGCCTTAAATGCCACATGACGAAGTAAGGACCCTTAGATGGGTTAACTTATTTGATTTCAACTGTTAGATCAAATTGATGATGTCATCAAATACTATTTTCATTTTACACCCTTTTTCAAAACATAATTACATTATCTCTTTAATTCCAATTTCTACTTAAATAAAAACAAAATTCCAATTTACTTAAAAAAATTTCTCTCAGTTTGAACTATGATTTACATTATTTTTATTTAAAATCTCCTAATAAAAAATATTAAAACATGTGTATAAACGTAAAAATTTTTATGTTATTATAACTATAAACAACATGTGTATAAACGTAAGGTATATATATGTTATTATACGTATAACATTGTCTTTTTATAATAACCTAAAATCTACATAAACATAAAGTTTACAATTCAATTTTTATTTTTTTCCGCGCTATCGCGGGACAATAATCTAGTATGATATATATATATTAGATGATATAAAAGTTTAGATATATATTATATTTACAAATTAAAATATTTCGTGTATCTTGACTTGTTATAGAATATGTAAAAGGGACAAGTTCGAAACCGGAAAATGGAATGAAATTAAATGACAATCGAGGCTAACATTTACTAAATCTAATAATGAAATTGAGCGATCGAGTGGAAGTTCGAAAATTTGATAAATTCAATAAGGGTCTATTAAGGGTTTAAGGTTTGATTCTTAGCGGCTCTATTTTTTTCAAAAAGATCAGCGGTTCAATATGAATCATTTACAAAAAAAAAAAAATAATAACCTTAGATTCATTATAGTTTCTTAAACAAGTAGAACGATGTATGTATATTCAATAAAATTTACGTAACACACCAAGCTTAGATGAATTTCAATGTAAATCGGGAAAGTTGTTAATATTTTAACTTTATACTTATAACATGTTCATAGCAATAGCTACATATGATACAACCTTTAGACGACATACAACTCATTTTTCGACTATTACAATCTCATACAAAAGTTTCAAAAAGATTTATACCAAATACATAAAAATTTGAAAATATATGATATATGATATGATATAATAATAAATATATATTTACAAACTTTAAAATTTCGTGTATTTTGTCTAGTTTTAAAACCAGGAAAATGGAATGATATTAAATGACAATCTAAGGTAACATATGATTAAGATTTATACAAGCCTTAGATTCATTATTGTTTTTTTCAACAAGGAGATCCATATATATATACTTATATTTGCTGATGTTAATATACTAGATTATTGGCCGGTGATAACGCGAAAAAAAATAAAAATTAAATCGTAAATTTTATGTTTATGTAGATTTTTAGCTACTATGAGATAATAATGTTATACTGATGTTTATAGTTATAATAACATATACACTTCATGTTTTGATGTTTTGTATTAAAGGATTTTAAAATAATAATAACGTAAATCACAGTCCAAATTGAACGATTCTATAAGCATATTAGAATTATGTTTTTTATTTTAATGGAGATGGAATGAAAAGAGATAATGCAATTATGTATTGTAAGAGGGTGTAAAATGAAAATAATCTTTGATAACATCATCAATCTGATCTAACGGTTGACATCAAAGAAGTGAACCTATTCAATGGACCTTACTTCGCGATATAACATTTAATGTCCATCTTTTATTATATATTAAAGATAATTACACACGAAGTTTAAGGTAATAACTTGGTTTACTAACTTTGTATTTCAATGAAAAACTATCGCGGAAGTTGTTAATAATATAACTTGGAACTTATAACGTGTGTAGAGGGTTGTTACATGTTTATACGTTTTTAGTTGAACGTATTTAAGTTACGGTTTGAGTTATGAGGTACAACCTTTAGACCACATAAAACTCATTTTCCGACTATTACAATCTTATACCAAAGTTTAAAAAATATTTTTACAAAATACACAAAAGTTAAGGCCTAAGTGATGGTGAGCCCAGAAGAGAATGTGACTCCAGCCATGTTTGAGCCTTCCATCTTAAATTCAGGAATGGGTACCAAAGCCCATTTTGACTTTTCAAGGTCAAAAGTAAGCCAAATAATATCCCAAACACCTTCAAAATTTGACATCAAAATGGCCCTTATTGTACCTTCTCTTTGCTCCAAACACCCCATCATAACCCCATATGGCTTTTTAATAACATCAACTAGCCCATTTGGTAACTTTGAAACAAAGGCCCATTGCGTTCCTTTTGGGCTCAAGCCCCATAATTCTACCCCTTTCACAACCCGAATCCCTTGATTTGAATTGTTAACATTTTCGGGTCCTGACCGAACGATCAACATTCGTCCATCACCATATATGTGTAACCGATTAGTCACAGCTAGCTCTCCATCTTCAAGAACTTCAGAGAATACAAGTCGTACAACCACGTGCTCATTCATGTCATGTCCGATAGAAATTATGACACTTTTCCTTGGCCCATTTGACGCACTTAGAAAAATACGACATTCGTGTCTATTGTCGATAAACAATGAATTTCCCGCTATAGTTGACTTCCAATTATTTGTTCTAGAATCATACACGAACAAAGTCGGGCTATTATCAACCATTTCGGCAAACAAAAACCTAAAATGACCCGATCCAGATGAGCCCGCTAGTAACTTAATTCCTGCTCGCCTCCATGAAGACGTACCACGTGGACCCAACGGGCTATGAGGGATTTTCCTCACATTTTTAGTCATAGGATTAACCGAAATAACTTCCCTACTATAATTCAAAGCAAAAAGAAAAAAATTACCCGAGCCCGTCAAGAAATACACATCTTCACCAGGAGGAATCACCGGTTTCAATATATCTCCAATCATCAACTTCACCCATCTTTTAGATGATTGGGTAAACCCATGAACCACAACCGGATCACTGTGCCACCGCTTCTTGTATACAAACAACCAAGTTGAGGAGCTTGAGTGGAGATTATAATCTCTGGCAAAATCTTGATCAACAATCACGGATGTAATGTATTTGTTTACGGATTTTAAGTGGAAGAGATCGGGTAAAGCGAGCCGAAGAATTATGTAATGAATGAGCTCTGATGGGAGGAGACTAAAACCAACTACGGTGGTGGAATCACAGTGGGTTTCCATGAAAGTTTGATCGGCAAAAGTGTCTACTTTGTAGCAAAAATAGAACATTAATATACTTGTTGAATGACGTGGTGGCCAAGACATATGACTAGTTTCGATTTAGTACCCATTTTCTAAGTGTTTTACATTTTTGTCACTATTTTTAAAAACTAACATACGAGTGAACTATTAGTCTTGAACTTTCGTATGTAGAACCCGTACTTAGATGTTTGCCGTCTTTATAAGTTATAATCGACTTTAATTCTACAATTAAAATGAAGAACTTTTACCTAGTTTGTCGTTATAGCTGGATAACTAATAGCACTATCATGCTCAAAGAGATAGGAGAATCAGTGCCTAAAGCTTGATCAACGAATGACAAGGGTAACTACACCGATTTTAACTAAAACTCCGTGTTCATGTTTTTATTAAGTGTGTATGCATTTATTCGTAAGGATTTTCACAAAAGTAAGAACGAATTGCGACTACAGATGCCATGGTACAACATGAAGTGACAACTCGTTAAACTTAAAGGACTAAAGTGGTAATTAGTAGCTCGAGAAAGAACACGAAAAACTACAACTAAGCAGCGACGTCGTTTATAGACAAAACAAAAGGCTGAGATTGCAGGCGTGATGAAAAAGGCATGATCGATTGGTATAGAAAGTGATTAGGTTTGTGTTTAAGTAAATACCTTAAAAAGTTAAATATCTACGTAGACCAATTTAGTCTTTATTGTAGGATATGCACTTATGGAATACAACATGGAAATCAATACTAACATACACACCGACTTAACAAAAACATAATATGATACTTATTATATGGGGAGAGTTCTTGTGAAAAGTCTCAAATTTGTAAAAAGTCGAAGAAATATTGTGAGAGTGACATATGGATAAATATGTATTTTGTAATCTAAACCGTAAATAAAAGTCATTATTTAATTGAGATAAATGGAAAAGTAGATTGACATATTTTAGATACGTGACAATGTATCTGTCTTATAACCTCTTGGGTTATATGGACCTGAAGAAACAAAGTTGTTTTTGCTATGAGGAGGACCGTTCCAAATTTCTTCACGAAGATGACTTTCTTAGCGTGCAAAGGCTTAGCTTTCTATGGCTTGAAAATAGGGTTGGGTTGGGAGAGATGCTGCAAACTGGAAGAACTGTGTTTTTAAGAGAGTAAGTTAAAAATATCTTCGAGTCCACACATGTTTTGTTACCATTTTGCATCGCCTACTACTTTGGATCGCCTACTCATTAAGTGTCATTCATGGATACTAATCATCTGTGTGTAGGATTGGTAACGACTACAAGGTCTGAAAGAACTCTTAAATCAACCGAATTATATGTGTGCAAATAGCTAACTACATTAGCTTTAACTATGTATCCATTAATAATTATATTAATGGTGCTTGTGGTTTTGATTAGCTTTAGTAATCAAAGACTAATTGTGAAACCAATTAACAATTTGTTAATAAAAAATCTATGTTAATCGGGTCAAAAAGTTCGACCTAACTTAGACACATTTATAAAGCAATTGAAAGACATGAAACTGGACAAAATTAGTTATCTAGATATGTATATAATGTCTTGAGACTCATGTCCTATTACTTGTCTAAAAATAGGTCGTAATGAAAACAATTATTTAATATGTCCGATTAACCCTCACACGTCGACTTACATGATAAGGAATAATATGTACAAGTGTAATCGACTAGACATTAAAGATATTAACATTACCATATGAAGGGTCATATTCTATGTGCTAAAGATATAACCCGTGGTTGTGCTAGGGTCACTCGATCTCCTTTTCTAAATGAATCTTCGCGGAGTAGTTGATAACAGGGACAGTTCAACCTCATCTTTGGGGCCATCGTTGAATGGATAACACGGTCACAATTTGATATCATTTCTTTTTATCATTATATCATGAAAATAAGACCCACAATATGAAATGGATAGGGTGAATTGACATCTTTCTTGAATATTTATGTTGTACTCAAAAGCTTTTAGGCTCTTTTACTATATCTATGTCCAAAATCATGAACAAATGGCAACATATGTTCCGTTATGAGGTTTGTCTAACACTTTTTGTAATTCGATAACGTATTTTTTTGCAGGATTATCTTATTGTCTTTCAAGATAAACACGATTAACTACTTTCTATAGCAATTACACTTCTCCCCTTCGTTCCTCCCTAAATGCTCGGTCTGATTTGCACTAAAGACCAGGTCAACAACTCGACTAATATAGTGACTAGTTTTGACTATCTGAGTAACGAATAAAATGTTTACCAACTCTCGGTATCTATATAATACCAGCTTCGAAAATGGTCAGACTTGCACTTGCTGAAATAAAAGATTATATCACAACATCCTTAATTTTTTTTAATCATTTTGTCTATTTTTCTTAGTTTTGATACCATCGGAACATGAAAAAAATAAAAATAAATATATTACAATATTTGTTAAGCAAAAATAATAATAAATCATTAGGCGAACATGATAAAAAAAAATGTTATCGATAATTTTAGTGGACAACTATACATGACGGTCAAAACCCACTGTCACACCATATAAATCTCGTCATAAAAAGTTTGGCGTGAACCTCTCGAGAATAATTTGAACCGAGTGTGAACTTTGTATAAGGGTTCATACATCATTTTATTTATCAATACGAAAAATTATTATAAATTTATAAAATAAAAAATATATCGTTATTTAAATTAGGTAAAATTAGATGATCTTATGGACCAATCTAAAACATATTGATATTTATGCATGTTTATTATTTTTATTTAAACAAATATAAAGCAATGGTCGTTACATGATGCCCAAAAGCTAGATAAAAGAAATATGATTCTAATGGCACTCAAGAGCTACATAAAAAAAAACATTGGTCGGCTCATGCTACCGATATGTCTAATTCTACAAAAAGGAAAAGCGTATAATCCAAAATATGTTTATATAATATTATCAATGAAAAACGAATTAGATTATTTTTTTATAAAGCTTTTGGACATTACATACATATGACATAATAATGTCCTCGTCAAGTCTACATATCAGTATAAAAAAAATATGTTTTAGTAACAAATATTTTTGATATCTAATAACCTTATTTAGTCATCATAAAAAAAAGTGGTCATTAAATTTGGTCACTAAACAAAATTAGTAACAAATATATAACCTTATTTGGTCTTTAATAATAATAGTGACAGACTTATATTGACGAAATATGACCATTCAAAATTGATCACTAAAACGATAACCAAAGTACGTTATTAGTAACATACAACCTTGTATTAAGCTATAATCATATAAGGGTTTACCTAATTTCATTTTTATTTAGTTCTTAAACTATACACCTGAATATAAAAAGCTATATATATATATACTAAATCATTTGGATTTATTTGTAATGAATCAAAAATAATAATATTAAACTTTTAAGAAATTAGTTGAGAGTTGGTGACGCGAATTTGCATGCCACATTTTGTTCCTTTAATTGTTTTTCATTTTTGTTATCGACGTCAACTTTCATGCCTTTTTCGATTATATTAACTCTATTCTATCTAAAAATAATAATTCTTATAAACTATATAAGATAAGAAACAATTTTAATTGATTAATGTCAAAGCTTAATATATACATATAAATTAAATATGCTCATTTATTGAATTTACTCCAAAATAATAGACAATAAACTGAGTAACTCGTTAAACTTTTATATCGGTTCAAAGATTTATCTTGTTCTTATGAAAAACTCTTATACTCACAAGTCGCAACCTAACTTCGTAACATCATGAATACTTTTAATCGAGTTATACGAAGTTAGATTTAAAAGGATTATATCAAATTATATCTTTTATTGTTTCTAGGTTAAGTTGTTTTTAATTAATTTGTTGTTAAATTAACAAAAAGTATACAAGAACTATGCTGAGATCGATCAAATTTTTAATTAACTATTTTGTTTACTAACAATTATTCTCTTATGACATACTTCATTACAAGTTATTTTATAATATTCAATTTTATATTAATTTTTTTCTTCAATTGTAGTTGCCTTAATTGGCTTGTTGCTCCTTAATAGATTATATGTTTGTTCCATTTATAGTCCCCTAACCCTTGTTTCTTAGGGGGTGTTCGTTTGGGCTTATATAAGCGCTTATAGTTTATTGAAATTTCGGTTTATGTTTCATGAGTTCAGATTTTTCGGCTTATATAACCGTTTTTATTACTGTGTAAACAGTAATAAGCCCATAAATGTTACATAAGCCGAAAAATCCAGACTTATTAAGCCATAAGCCGAAATATCCATAAGCCATAAGCTCTTTATATAAGCCCAAACAAATATCCCTTAATCATTTTAAACATATTATTACCAAATTATTATTCGTAAGTCAAACATTAGGGACGATATACACTAAGATCAAATTCAAGTCCGGGTCTTGGCGTGTGTTTTAAGGTTTATCTGTGTGTTTTAAGGTTTATCGGCATATGTATATATAGGAAAAATTCACAATTCTATCAGAATATATATAATTATCGTTGAACTAAATCAATTTTGTTTATTTATATGTGTGTGTGAAATATATTTAGTGAGTCAACTTTTACTTTTCACGTAGATTATGCATCAATTTGGATCCGTATCTCATCAAATTCCATCTTAATACCTTTAACCTAACTTTTATTAGTTATAGTCATTTTAGACTACGCGGAGTGGAGGTGTTTAGGGGCGTTATAGGCCCAGTCAGCGTCTATAACGCCCCCTATAACGCCCTCCACCACTCCTACAGCGGCGTTATAGGGGCGTTTTGGGCGGAGGCGTGTTACTGGTCACGGCGTTTTGCGAAAGAGAAAGGAAAGAGGGGTTGTTTGTTTGATTTTTAAAATGGGGAAAAAGTCAGTGGTTCAACATGATTTATGTTTTGGCAAAAGAGAAGCAACAAACCTTGAAAAAATTCCGATCTCTCTCGCCGGAACCTTGTTTTCCGAGCAGCGTTTTCTTCAGATCCCCAATTTTTAAGGATTGTTTTTATGTACCACTGTGCAATTTCTCCTTGGGCCTCTAAATGGACCTTAGGTTCCCAATAAAGTTTTTCAAGTTTAGGTATTTACGAATTACGAGTGTTGGTTTAAATTATATAAAAGTTTATTGACTTATTACTTTATTAGATATAAGTCGAGATTCTGTAACTTATATAAAAGCAAAGGCTTATCGTAAAATATTTTTCGGATATGTAGTATTTTTTTTTATTGTAGTATTTTTTTTTTTTTAATAAATTGTAGTATGTTTTTTTTTTATATAAATTGTAGTCTGTTTTGTTTTTATTTTTAATAAAAATACAAGTTTTTAAATTTCATTTATATAAAAAAAATAATAAAAATACAACTTTTACAAAATAATCTCTATTACTCTACATCATCACTCACCACTCCACCCATTTTCTATCACTCCACATCATCACACCCTCTTTCCTAAAATCACATTCTCTTTCCTACAAATCACCTCTATCACTCCACATCATCATCACTTACCCTTAACCACTCCGCATTGTCTTAATAAGTCTAACTAAAACTTTATTTGTTTTATATATATATAATATATATATTATACTAACTCTTTACCTAATTAAATATATTACATTATCATCAATAATATTTAGAATATAGGGCAAAATGCTAAAAAAGTGATATAAAATACATATTTTGACATTTGAGGGTATTTAAAAAGTTTTGAAACCAAAAAGGATTAAAAAATCGAATTTGACATGATAAATGATTATTTGCGAAAGTTAAGTTTTTAACTTGTTTTCAACATTAACATTAAATAATGTGTTTCGTTTTTTTTCTAAAAGTCACAAGCAATTAGAGAAAATCTCATCTTCAGAAAGAGTTTTAATCATATCTTAAAATTTAGGATTGAAACTTCATTTTACCGATTTAAATTTTTTAGAAAACCCTTATTTAAACAAATGGGATTTTATAATTCATTTTTAAAACAAATTAGATTTTATAACTTTTTTAAACAAATTAGATTTTATAATCATTTTTTATTCTAAATGTTTTTATGTATCCCCAATTATCAAAATCTATATTTCCCTTTTTTGATATTTTTTCCTAGAATGAAATATGATAACATAAAACGAATGTAAAAGTTAGTGTGACATATTTATACTATTGTCTCTCTAAAATAAAATTTAAAATCACCATCAAATATCAAACATATATATAAGTGCATTATCGAATCCTACAAGAACACTAAGTGGGTCCACGTGGATATTTGACTTTCTTAGCTTTATCAATTTAGTCACAAGCCTAATCACGCCTGCAATCTCAACCATTCATTTTTTTTCTTTATGAACGACGACGTTGCCTAGTTGTACTTTTTTGTATTGTTTCTATCACTACACTAATAGTCTAAATACTACTTCTTTGGTCCTTCAAGTATGAGGGATTATTACTTTACATGACATTCTTTAACAAAATCGGTACACATTCGACTATGTTTACTTTCGGGAAATGTTTACATAAACTTTTGGTGGTTATTTTTGTCGTGCATCGACACAAATGGCCACCAAAACTCTTATGACTTTGAGAACGGTGATGTTTTTCTCGAGTTAACATTTGAAACGTTAAATTTGTCGCATTTATTTATTTGTGATTGAGGAATTAACCACTTTTCTAACATATAAAGATAGAGAAAAAAATCTTCCTATGACATCTTTTATACAAACCTTTGAAACTAAAGACTCGTGTATATTATAGAAATACAATATAGTATCCATCTTACGAACTTGACTCTTTACTTGATATAAACTTAACTAAAATTGTTATTTATTAATGATTTTTTCTTAAAACAATCTAGATACATAACGTATGCTATAATAGAATCAAGATACATCCTCAGAAATCACTACAACAAAAACAACTTTTGGCGACGACATGTCAAAAGGTTTTCCCGACGACATGTCGTTGCCAAAAGGTTTTCCAGACGACATGTCGTCGGCGATAAGTGTTCAGATTACCACAAGATACTTTTCTGCCAGAAATTAACGCATTTAACGCATTTAATATTTAATTAACTTACCGTATGTGAAGTGTTCAGATTACCACAAGATACTTTTCTGCCAGAAATTTTACCTATTCAAAATAAGTCGCTAACTCAAATATTTACAAGATCGTGTAATGATTATAAATGTCGAAAAGAAAGAAATATTAGGGATATGATAAAGTAGTCAAATATAAATATTTAGTGGGCTAAAGTGTAAACAACCTTTAAACTTGAGTACTAAGTTGAAACTAGTCCTTTGTCTTTTCCACCAAGTCACTTTTAACCTATATTTTACTCTCCATTTTTAAATTAACTTGAGCCCCACTTCATCTATTCTTCAACAAATATATTAATGTCCTATCATTGCTACAAACTTGACAATATTTCCCGATCAAATTTTCATGGAAACCCGTCGAAATTCTACCACCGTAGTTGGTTTTAGTCTCCTCCCATCAGAACTCATCCATTACATAATTCTTCGACTCGCTTTACCCGATATCTTCCACTTAAAAGCCGTAAACAAGTTCATTACATCCGTTATTGGTGATCAAGATTTTACGCGTGATTATAATCTACGTTCGAGCTCCTCAACTTGGTTGTTTGTGTACAAGAAGAGGTGGCAACGTGATCCCGTGGTGGTTCATGGGTTTACTCGATCATCGAAACGTTGGGTTAAGGTGATGATTGGAGATATATTGAAATCGGTGATTCCTCCTGGTGAAGATGTGTATTTCTTGACGGGTTCGGGTAATTTTTTTCTTTTTGCTTTGAATTGTAGTAGGGAAGTGATTTCGGTTAATCCTATGACGAAAAATGTGAGGAAAATTCCACATAGCCCGTTGGGCCCGCGTGGGACCTCGTCGTGGAGGAGGTCGGGGATTAAGTTATTAGCGGGCCCGTCTGGGTCGGGCCATTTTCGGTTTTTGTTTGCGGAAATGGTAGATAATAGCCCGACTTTGTTCGTGTATGATTCTAGGTCAAATGATTGGAAGTCAACGATAGCTATTGAGGATAACGTAAATTCGTCGTATATAAACAATAAAGAAGAAAATCGTATTTTTCTAAGTGCGTCCAACGGGCCAAGTAGAAGTGTTGTAATTTCTATTGGGCATGATATGAATGAGCCTGTAGTTGTGCGGCCCGTATTCTCTGAAGTTCTTGAAGATAGGGAATTAGCAGTTGGGTTCAGTTGGGGAAGTGTGATTAATCGGTTACACGTATACGGTGATGGACGAATGTTGATAGTTCGATCAGGATCCGAAAGTCTTAATGATTCGAATCATGGAATTCGGGTTGTGAAAGGGGTGGAGTTATGGGGGTTAAGCCCAAATGGAACACAATGGGCCTATATTTCAAAACTGCCAAATTGGCTTATTGATGTAATTAAAAAGCCATATGGTGTTATGATGGGCTGTTTGGAGGAAAGAAAAGGGACAATAAGGGCCGTTTTGATGTCAAATTTTGAGGGTGTTTGGGACATAATTTGGCTTACTTTTGACCTCGAAAGGTCGAAATGGGCTTTGGTACCCCTTCCCGAGTTTAAGATGGCGGGCTCAAACATGGCAGGCGTCACATTCTCTTCTGGCCTCGCCATCACTTAGATCATAGATTGTATATGATTGTGATTTTGTATAAATCTTTTTAAAGCTTTTGTATACGATTGTAATTGTGATTGTTGACCCAAAAAGTTAAGAAAACTTGTTGGGCCCTTTAAATACCTTGCAAATTCTAAATAGCCTGTAAGCAAGGCCCAAAAGAATATCTCAACTTTACTTGTCTGTATGGAAGTATTAAAAAACAAAAATGAGCCGAAAAACTTCAAACATTATGTTATAGATAATCAAAGACGAACATCTCTTAAAGAACGATCGTGTAACGTTCGTTATCGATAGATCAAGTTTAATGAATAAAATATTTTTGGATCAAAGTGATGATTATAAGAAGATAATATATAAGTCATTTTGTTCATTAATTAAATCAATAAAAAGATAAAAATGTAATTTAATATTTTTCTATACACATTTTCGTTTATACATGATAATGGAATTGGAATAACAAACAAATAGACAAATATATGTGTACAAGAGTTATATGGAGTAAATTATTGTCTCTGCTTCTTTTAACGACGACTCGAGGTTCAATAGTTTTCTTTCTGATACGTGGGCGTGTGTGTAATTAAAAACGTTTAGATACAACATATATATAACATAGTATCAAGATCTAGTCCTAGATAGTTCTAGACTAGTAGTAATATCTAGCTTAGCTCTAGATTATTCTAGATTATGATATATCTAGTCTATGTATCTAGATTAGTCTTTTTCTAGATTGTTCCATACAATGCTATAAATATGGAACTAGACTTCATTTGTAACCATCCGATTTTTCTTGTATCAATAAACATAAAGCTTTTTATCCCTCTAAAGCAAGAATCTGAATTCAAAGAAATATAATAAGTAGAACTTTTTAGGTAAGTGCACACAATGAGGCCATTTGCCAATATCTATTTATTATGAGGCCATTTGCCAATATCTATTTATTCTTATAACTATCAGTTTAATCTTATACCAACATAACACCTTTTCATTAATCGGTCAATGCACAATAAAGAGAAAAATGGTGAAAACCCGCATATAAACCTCAACAACAACTATCAAATAACAAAAGATCATATAGCAACCAATTAAGTATATTCAAATTCATCAAAACCGACATACCTAATTTCGTGATCATATAAAAGATTCAGTTAAGTGACCCATTTTATCAAACATAATAGTTGATCATACAAGTATACGTGCACACAAAGATGGTAGTAATACTACCTAAAAGATGATAACAAATGCAGATTTTTCATTAATTACAATCTAATTTCATTAATTACAATCTAATTTCATCAGACTTGTTTCCCTAAAATCTCAAAGTAATTAATTAATTAAAAATTCACTACTAAACCCGACCCGACCCAAAACCCCCCGCCGAGATGAAACACTAACCCAAAACCACCGCCGGGGATGAAACCCTAACTATTAACACAAACAAACAGACACACATAATGATAGATACTCGCCTGAGATGATTTCGCCGTCGCTGGAGATATCGAAAATTGTAACTTGCCGTAGTTTTCAGTTTCCGGCAATGGATTCCGGTGATGTGGGTACGGTAAACAAGAGGGTTTATTACAAACAAATTATGAAAAATTAGTTTTTACTGTTATTATTACTTGGACCAATCACATAATCATCTTTTATATTTTTTTTCTTTTTTTCTTTTTTTGGTTAAATCAACATTCACACATCATTTTGGGAGTAAAAATATTTTTTTTAAAATTTAATTATTTTTCTATTTTAATTTGTAAACACATTTTAGTGTATTTCACATATACACATTTTTCGGATTTCAAACCGTAGTTATTCATAAATTATTGAGCTAATCGTTACAATTAAGATGCCTTGTGTAGTAGGAGATGATTAGGTCTAATTTTGTTACTGAATACTTCGCTAACAACACTGAATGGATCTCTTCCATAAAATTATGCCTCAACCATTGTAAGTTTTGGCCAACGCAAAATCTATGCCAGAAGCCAAATTTAGCATGAATAAAAAATAAGAAAAAATTAAAAACTGGAAATATATTATTATTAGAAAAGTTAATAGCCAAATTTCGTTGGTCAAAGCAACTATTCTAAAGTTAATAGCCAAATTTCGTTGGTTAAAGCAACATAAAAGCTAGATATTCCATGATTGTTACTGAAGCTGTAGTAGAGGGCGAGGTTTATCGCGGACACGGTCATCATATACTATTGTATACATATGACACGATATCAGGTGTGTGGAGTTCATCGCGCGTTTCTTTGGGAGCTGATGTTATGATTAAGGGAGGATCATATTATACTTCTAGACTTACAATTTAAGGAGGATGTTATATTTTGTTGTTGTTTTTAGATGATATTTTGTATCTCGGTTACGAATTGGGTTATGGTCTTTACTATCGTATATGTTTGTTTTATCCAAAGTTTTTAGGATTAAACCAAATAACTACTAAAACTTAACTATACAAGAAATTAACCAAAGGTTGTTAGGCAAATAAGGTGTAAAAGAAACAAACATAAATATACATCCTTTACTCTCATAGTTTCACTAGGATTTCGGTTTTCAAAACTAAATATACACTTAATGTATTTCACCACCATCATTACAAGTTTGATTTTTAACTAAAACTTTCCGTTATTTCAACTTTTCAACCTGATCACACAAACAACCATACCATCTAATAGTGTCATTAATCAACTTATGAACTCGGATTTGGACGACCTTTAATAAATTGCAATTTTTATTTCTCAAAACTTTTTAATTCGTCGACTACGTCCTTCAATTTCTTTTTTCCCGCAATGTTTTTCCATAAACTTGTTATTTTTCGTTTCTTTTTGTCCCTTCCGTCAGCCAGAGTTAGTTATTTTCGTTAAATGACACCAAACTAACAAAAATGACCAAAATGACCCCATTTATTTAGATAAATAATAGAGTAAATTGTAATTTTTGTCCCTTAACTTTTTTTCTTTCATTTTCTATCCTTAACATTTTTTATTTTTCATTTAATTTTGTCTTTCCTTCAAATTTCAGTTAGTTTTTCCGTTTAATACTAACTAGACTAACCGAAATGACCAAAAATTATATTTTTCATCTTCTTTAATTTTTCAACCTTCAAATAAAGTTATTTTATTTGTTTATATTATTTATTTCGTTTCCTCCTCATATCATATCTCACTTTTGTTTCTCTTGTTTGAACACCACTGACGAAGCACCAATGTGACAGTTGATCAAGATCAACAAAGACGGTTGAATAAGTACCAGTGGTCGACAACGACATTCAAAGAAGCACCGACAACCGAAGTCGAACAACGAGACAGTTGATCAACCTAATTTTTATTTAATTTCTTTTTTAACAAGTTCTGACCCGTTCTCGACTTTTTAGACCGTCTCAGGCTAAGTCGGGTCGCCCCACCTCCAAATCTGGATAGTCGACCGACTTTTACAACACTGCGGGAGAGATGAAAATTATAAAATAAGTACATAAAATAATTTTATTTGAAGGTAGATTTTTTTTTTTTAAGAAGATGAAAAATGTAAAATAAATAAAAAAAACAATTTTTTTTTTGCATTTTTGGTCCATTTAGTTAGTTAAGTTATCTTTTAACAGAAAAAATAAATTAATTGTAACTTGAAGTAGGGGTAAAAAAAACGAAAAATAACAAGTTAAGGACAAAAAATATACAAGAAAAAACAGTCGAGGGACAAAATTAACAAATTAAAAGCTTTTTAGCGACAAAATTACAATTTACTCTAAATAATAATAAAAAAAAAAAACTAATTAATACATGTCACCTACCAAAATGCCCCCGTTTTCGTGACAAGTCGTAGTAACGTTAAATTAGGTTGGTGTAGTCAGCAGTGTAAAGTCTTTGTCAGTTATTAAATGCGTTTAGAAGTAAATGGTAAAACCTACTTCTATCGATAGTAATAAGTTCACTTTCAAAACATGCAACTACCTCACCTTCCTGATTTAGAAGTTTATATTCACAAACTTACTTGTTCACCATTTTCATTCCCAAATTGAACAAAAAGTAAGGAAAAATCAAACACTAAGTAGTTGAATATGGCTTCTGATTTCTTTATAAACCTTTAAAATACTACTTATGACGTGTTCTTGAGCTTTAAATCTTGTAACATTGTATCACCATCTACTTTCGCGTGCAATCTCAGAGGTAGTTATTGTTAATTGTTTGATTTGAGTTATATTTTAGTGATTTATAAATTTTTAAGTTTGTTAATTTCTGGCTCCGGAGTTGTTGTCTCATTTTGGCCTTTTCTTTTTACAGGTCGTAAACTGAACATTAAGGTGCCGGATCGTCAACTGTGCTTTTTGATGCCGGAATTCTCAATCTCTCGATTCATTGGTTAGTTTTGACAACCTGAATTTATACATTTCTACTCGATTTACTATTTTGATTTGTTTTCAGTCACTTCCATTATGTTCTGTTCTAGTTGCTTAAATTTGTTAACCTAGTGATATTGATTGTTTTATCTATTACTGCGATTGAAGTAATATTTTATGTAAGGTTGAGTATAGAATTGCTTAAAACTATGTCGTTTAATTAACAGATTAATAGCTGCCTGTGAGGTTTGTAAGGTTGGGTATAGAATCGCCTAAAACTACGTCGTTTAATTAAACAGATTAAAAGGTGGTTGTGAGGTTTGTAAGGTTGGGTATAATAATGCAACTAAATAAAACTATATTAAAGTTTGTATCGAAAGAGATAATTGTGGTGTCCGTTGTTTTGATTTCTTCTGAACTTTCTTAACTTGGTTTATTACTCCTAAATGAGTAACATCTTTCATAGAATGCCCAATGTTGACCCACTTGAATCAAGAACATATATCAAAGAATGCATACTCAACTGAACCTCGTTGAAATTCAACATATATTAACCCACTCTTTACATCTTTTGAACTGGATTCCGAGATAATGCTACAATTGTAGAAGTCCGAAATGATCACACACTCCAGGTAGCATAACCTTCATACTTATTAAATATTAACTGTAATTCGTAGAGAAAACTAGAAACCATCTGATGCATACACCTCGACCAACCCTGTAGGAGTCACAACAGAACGCAAATTAACTCTTTGGTTTATCATGATGATTGATGTGCCATGGGTCAAACTATATTCAATAGATGTTGATTTTACTTATATTCTCGTAACATTCAGATTAATGTGAGTTGGGTATTCTACCAAGTACCAAATTATGTTTTAAACTTGATATTACTAAGGTACCAGTTTATCCGTTGGACATAGAAATTTCTTAATTTCCATGCTAATTCTTAAAATTCTCAATGAATACCTACTTACAAGTTTCCCCAAATAAAAAACGCAATCTGATCCAAATATTTAGAAGAATAATGTGGAAAGCTCACGAAACTAATTTGTAGCTCTCTAGGTGTTTCATACAACGTAGGCTAAATAAGAATTTTATGCAAGTTATATATGTATCTATGTATCTTGATGTAATGATGTGTATATCACAGGAACCGTTCTTACATGATAAATTTAAATAGAATCATACCTTATATCCTTAGAAATCAAATCTACGTGATGATTAAATGTGATATGAGACAAGATCAATGTCTATATGCTGCTTTATTTCTTATTTTGGAGAAGACTTGCATGCGTGGTTTAGTTACGTTTTAAACAAAACGACTGTGGTTTGGTCAGTTCTATACCCAACCATTCATACACAACTAGCCCAGATCATAAACGGGCCGGACCGGCCCATAACCGAAAACCCGGTAAAACACGGCCCGATTTGGGCCCGAACCGAGAACCCGGTCCGGTTTTCGGGTCCCCATTTTCCTGTTTTTCGGGTCTCGGTCCGGTCCGGTTAAAGACCGGTTCAACCCGGTTTAAACCGGAGACCGACCGAAGTTAGAAAATTCGGGTTTACACTAAAAATAGAAGTTTTTGTTACAAACCAGACTCGAACCCAGCACACCAAGGTGACAAAGTATTTGTCTTACCACTCAAGTACAAGATAATTTTGTTAATTTTTTGAAACATATGTTATTTAAAACAACAATATTAATAATTTAGTTAATAACTACAAGTCAGGGGTGCTTTTTGTAACTTTTTTATAAACGAATTTTATCAAATAAAACCAAAAATTTTAACCTAAAATCCCAATTTCTAAACCTAATTTCTTACAGCACTTTTCTCTGTTTCTTACATCTTTTTTTTATGGCTTCCAAACCCATCATTAAATCCCAATTCATCACTATATGATCCAAATTAATCAAGTAAGTTTATATATTTGATTTATTTGTTGGGTATAATTAAAGTTTTATACATTTGATTGATTTGTATGTTGGGTTAAAGATCAAATTTATTCACTTGATTTCTTTGTTTGGTTGAAATTAAACTTTATACATTTGATTTCTTATCTAGATTATAAAGTACAATATATATATATCTTCTCCTCCAAAAGAATAAATTATGAATATTTTTTTTTTTCTTACAGCAGTTGAATAGTACCGGGTTTGACCCGACCGGACCGACCCGAACCGGAAAAAAACCGAACCGGCCCGAGTCATAGCGGTCCGGTTTTCGGTCCTATTTTCAGTGACTATTCGGTCTCGGGTCGGTCCCGGTTTAACCCGGTTCGGTCCGGGTTGACCCGTTTGCTCAGGTCTATACACAACAACCACATATTAACTTTTCCCTTAATAGGTCTTATAAATCATTTACAAGCTACTATGTTTATTCTGAATAAGTATTGATTATTGAATATTAGATTAGATACTTTTTGTAGAAGGCTTAAATAATGTAGTACGATTTTCTATTAATATTGTAAGAATAGTAGTTTCTCAAGACTCTTATCATTCTGGATAAATAATTAAATATATAGATGAATTGTACTTCTGGTTACAATGTCATGAAATTATGAACATAATAGACCTCACCCGTTGGTGATGACCGGGGCATTTTCATCATAACTTGTTCAAATCAAACACAGTTTGATATATATCAATTTATTACTCGTATTATTTTGCACGAGTGTGTATCTTTAGATATGTAGCTTGTTAAAATTTGTATGTGTATATTTAAAATTTTGGTAAAAACAGTCGTTAAATCTTTAAGAATTAGGTAAAAAGTGATGCACTGATGTGTCTATTAATTTGTAATTAATGAAAAATCTGTGTTATCGTTTTAATTCAAAGATTATAGGCTGCTCTTATTGTTGAATATCGTCTTTGTAATCATTTTTAAACACAATCATCATCTTTAAAGAGTTTTGACAATGGATAGATAATTTGCTGCTTTCTACCAATGGTTTTGGCTTCTAAAAGCTACTGTATAATATAACCATAATCTGCGGTAACTGTCATTTTGACACTAATTGTGGAATCCAATTTGAATTGATGAATATTAAGTGTACGTAACTAAATAGATAGATATTGGCAGTGCCAGTTATTTGATCCCATGGAATGCAATGACATAATGACTTAGATTTTTGATTATGTAGGCTTAAATAGTTTAAACTTAGAGGAATACTAATTACGCGTTTTTATTTGCAGGGCATGTGATTATCCCTAGAAGATCAGTTGGAGACAAACATAAAAATGGATAGATTGTCAAGCATACCCGATGAAGTTAACGAACTCATACTTAGTTGGTTGGATGTACCCGAAGTCACCCGGATGAAACTAGTTTTCCCTGGTTTTAGGAATTTGGTATCGTCTCTAACATTTCCAGAGAGATATAACATATTGAGGATCCCTATGAAATCTGATTGGTCTGTTTCACATGTTGTAAATGATATCAATCCGGTGACGGAATTTCTTCTCTGGGTGAGAGACGAGGATGAGACAGAGATTGAAATGCCAATTATGCCATTGCTTCAAGGTTTCATTCCTGATAACGATGATGTCAGTCTCACCCTAGTCTGTGAATGGGGGAGTGTAGCACTTTTCATAGTAAACGTTCGGGTGGATTTCGAGATGTCATGTGAGGATGAGATTTTTTTGCTTGATGTGAACCCGTTTAACAGACAAGTAAGAG
This sequence comes from Senecio squalidus, assembly GCA_910822075.1. Taxonomy (NCBI): domain Eukaryota; kingdom Viridiplantae; phylum Streptophyta; class Magnoliopsida; order Asterales; family Asteraceae; genus Senecio; species Senecio squalidus. The sequence goes on from CAJVGC010000060.1 coordinate 66,579,236, forward strand.
ATGTCACTCATGAAAATCTTTCATTGGGGTTTACGGATTGGCGAAGCATGGAAATGGCTGCTGAAGACGATAACGGTACCAATTACATAGTCGCATACGTGGATTGGGGTTTACATCCAATATATCGGGTATTCTCTTCGGTGGGCAACAGGTGGTCGGCACCTAGTGGCGTGGTCCGCATGAATGACGAAGATTTGCAGCAAATGAACACGGTGGGTAAAAGATTAGTCCTTGAAGTCGGCGAACTTACGTGTCTGATGTTTATAAATGACGTTTATAAATGACGGGCCTGGAAACCTTGATGTGTTTAATCCTGAACCAGTTGGTGGTGGATTGGTGCCCCATGTATTCAGAGATATCGATAGAGCCACAAACGGATTACGCATTGAGATGTATAGTGAGTTTCTCACGGACGGATCGTTTGTTGTGAGCATCGGCCAAATTTTTCTATTAGGCGTGGCTTTCCCGTTTGAGTATCAGCTTATTTCGATGGTCAACCCGCACTTGTTCCCGGACTATCACGTTGTGTTACACGGATCGACAATTGAGTTTGTAAACGAGAAGGTTAGATATTTCATGATTGTTATTGAAGTTGTAGTAGAAGGCTATATAATATTCATAAATTATATACAGTAGTATATAATGACCGTGTCCGCGATAAACCTCGCCCTCTACTACAGTTTCAGTAACAATCATGAAATATCTAGCCTTCTCGTTTACAAACTCAATTGTCGATCCGTGTAACACAACGTGATAGTCCGGGAACAAGTGCGGGTTGACCATCGAAATAAGCTGATACTCAAACGGGAAAGCCACGCCTAATAGAAAGATTTGGCCAATCCTCACTACAAATGATATGTCGGTGAGAAACTCACCATACATCTCAATACGTAATACGTTTGTGGCTCAACCGATATCTCTGAATACATGTGGCACCAATCCACCAACCACCGTGGTTCAGGATTAAACGCATCAAGGTTTCCAAAAATCAGGTTGCTGGTCTCATCATCCGTAAACACCGGCCACCCGTCATTTATAAACACCAGACACGTAAGTTCGCCGACTTCAAGGACTAATCTTTTACCCACCGTGTTCATTTGCTGCAAATCCTCGTCATTCATGCGGACCACGTCAAGAGGTGCCGACCACCTGTTGCCCACCGAAGAGAATACCCGATATATTGGATGTAAACCCCAGTCCACGTATGCAACTATGTAATTGGTATCGTTATCGTCTTCAGCAGCCATTTCCATGCTTCGCCAATCCGTAAACCCCAATGAAAGATTTTCATGAGTGAAATCCCTTACTTGTCTGTTAAACGGTTTCACAGCAAGCAAAAAGATCTCCTCCTCACATGACATCTCGAAATCCACCCGAACGTTTACTATGAAAAGTGCTATACTCCCCCATACACAGACTAGGGTGAGACTCACATCATCGTTATCAGGAATGAAACCTTGAAGCAATGGCATTTCAATCTCTGTCCCATCCTCGTCTCTCACCCAGAGAAGAAATTCCGTCACCGGATTGATATCATTTACAACATGTGAAACAGACCAATCAGATTTCATAGGGACCCTCAATCTGTTATATCTCTCTGGAGACGATACCAAATTCCTAAAACCACGGGAAACTAGCTTCATCCGGGTGACTTCAGGTACATCCAACTAATTATGAGTTCGTTAACTTCATCGGGTATGCTTGACAATCGAAAAAAATCCTTATTCGAGAAGAATCCTCTTTTATATCTCTCTATATATATGTATAAGCCCTAATTTGAAAAAAATCCCCAAACTCGATCGAAAATGGGTTGTGAGGAATCATTATCAAAATCATCATCCGAGTTACCTTTTATTATTCTTAAACCTTATGGTAATTTTTTTAATTTAATTCTATATACTATGTTATATATATATATATATATATATATGTTGTATCTAAACGTTTTTAATTACACACACCCAGGTAACAGAAAGCAAGCTATTCAACCCAAAGTCGTCGTTAATAGAAGCAGAGACAGTCCTATTGGCCTTTCAAGGGACAACCCAGGTATGTAATTCTGGTTTTGTTTCGTTTCTTATAGTATTGATTATGGTTCATTGTTAGGTGTCTTCAAACGATCCGAAGGACCACTTAGTGAGTGAATTACATCATCGTATTTGTTTGTTTATATTCCTGTTATTTTAATTATTTCCCTTTCTAACAGTTACCGAAGGTTTCCGTCAACAACAACTTCAAAGACAAAGGCTCCTTTTCATAAACTCTCTTGTCTACAACCCAGCAACTCTCAAGCCCTCCGCAGCAGCCGGTGAGTGTTATTTATATTATACTGTTCCTTGCCTTTCACTATCACTAACTCGTTGTGTTGGTTTATATTTATAGGTATTCACGTGGAAAAACGCCTCCAGAATCTAAACCTTTCTACAGATGATTCATCATCGTCATCATCATCTCGTGAGTACTGTTTCTTTTCTTACATTTATAATCAGAAATCAAATACCACTCTAACAACCCATTTTCATTTTGTAATCAATAGCTATCAACACTCTAAACAAAGATGAACTTGGCAACTCGACTGAACAAGGTGACCAACGTTAACTCAACTCAACTGCTGGTTTGGTTTGGTTTGGTTTGGTTCTATGCTGTCTTTGTAACCCACTCTTATGTACCTACTGGTTTAGGTTTTCACTATTTTATTACTACAACTTAATCAACATGTTTTCAAATGTTTCGTAATCACTTTGTACCTTTTCTTTGTATTTTGTTCATGCAATCATGTATTATGATAACGCCTTGTTTCTCCATCTCCTTTCTAGTTTGTTATACATCTAAAAAACCTCAACTTCTTTTATGCATTTCAATTCTACCTAATGTTTAAGTCGATCATTAGCTAAATGTATGCCTGTTACATAATAGCACCCATTAGATATTCACCCACTGTTCTGAAACGTCCCAACAAGGATTTTGACAGGTCCGAAACAAGCAACAGATTCATCAACAACTATTGCTTCTGGTAACAATTAAATTCACCGTTATAGTGATTACTAAAGAGAGATTTAAAATGTTTGGATAAACTCGGTTCACTATTGACTGACTGTTGTATTTTGTGTTGGTTATGTACTTATTCTTATGTTGAAGTGTTGACACTAAGCTTGGCTGATCATCCAAATCTGGTGAAATTGATTGGTTACTGCGCTGAAGATGAGCAAAGGTTATTAGTATATGAGTTCATGCCGTTAGGTTCTTTGGAGGATCATTTGCATGGTGTGGGTCCCAACAGAAAAGTGCTTGACTGGAACACAAGGTTGATGATAGCAGGTGGTGCAGCGAGGGGTTTAACCTATTTGCATGATCAGATGAACCCTCCAGTCATATACCGTGACTTGAAATGCTCAAACATTTTGTTAGGTGACGGTTATCATCCCAAGCTCTCAGATTTCGGGCTGGCTAAGGTGGGCCCGCTCGGGGATGATACACATGTCTCCACTCGTGTCATGGGCACCTACGACTACTGCGCTCCTGATTACGCAATGACTGGTCAACTTACTTTCAAATCCGACATCTATAGCTTCGGTGTTGTTCTCTTGGAGCTCCTTACAGGTAGAAAAGCAATTGATAATACAAAACCTGCATCAGAGCAAAATCTTGTTTCTTGGGCTCGACCATTATTCAAAGACAGAAAGAAATTCCACCAAATGGCGGACCCCGCGCTGGAGGGGGTGTACCCGATGAGAGGACTGTTTCAAGCTTTAGCGATATCTGCAATGTGTCTTCAAGAGCAACCAAATAATAGACCCCGTGCAGGAGAGGTTGTAGCAGCTCTTGAGTATCTTGCTTCGCAAACATACGATATTCAAAATCCAAATGTACAGAGTTCTAGTAGAGCAAGATCAGGAGAAGGAGAAGGATCTAGCGGTGGTGAAAACAAGCCTGACGAAGGTGGTGGGAGGTAGGTTTGTTTGTTATAAACAAGTGGTTTTGTTTGCTTTCAAACGATTATCGTATTAGTAGGGTATATAATACGCAACAGGAGAAAGCTCTCCGGTTTTGGTTTTGCAGTTTCTTTTTGGTGTAAATGAGAATTATTGTTGCGGGAAGTACGTATACATGAGATGAATCTTTGTAGGAATACTATGGTTTGGGCTTATTATCTAATAGTAATATGTACATAAACGCGTATGGTTATGACTTATGATCATCTCATCGTCTTTACTTTCCTATAAATGCATAAAAGCAAACATAGTAACGGAAATATAACATTATCGGGTTCCATGAATGAGTTAGCTAGACTCGAAAATCTTTCTTATCCTATGCTCAAGGCACTTCATAATTTGCAAGACTACTAATTGTATTAAATTTATTTATTATTTTTTATTAAATCAAAAGTTTCAAAAAAAAATATAAAAATCAAATAACCATTCAATATTCATGATGAAGAGTAAATTATATTTTACGTCCTCATGGTTATAGTGAACGAGAGTGATTTTTTATATAACTATAAAAAATTGTTGTTTTCACGTTTTAATATACATCTAATCTAAGATGTAGTCATCAATATACAATCAAATTATTTTTATAGTCATTTTTATCTATTTTTTAAGGTTTTTATTTTATTAAAATTTCCGTAACGCGTTAAAAAAACTCGCGTTAAAACGCGTCATGGCGCGCCTTGACATGTTTTTTGGACGTCACGCCTAACAAAGACGCCTTGCATATTTTTCGTGAAGGCAAGTCACGCCTTGACGGGCAGAGCCGGTATATATTAATGCACAAAATGACAAAATAGTTGGGGGGGCTTTTTGAATAAATTTGAAAGATAAAGGTTCCAATTGTAATTTTCTAAATTTTCAAACCATTATATATACAAACCTTTATCTTTCAATATTTAAAAAAAAACACCCCCTACTATTTTGTTATTTTTCAAACCATTATATATGCATTTTAAGGTATGTACATGGTACCGTTGATCATGGTCTTCTAATTCGTCGTGCCTCTGGACTTCGATTTCATGTTTCTATTGATGCCGGCTTGGCTAAGGGGAAATGACACGAACTCAACCTTATCTGCAAGAGTTTTCACATGAAAATTGGGTTGGTTGTCTAGGTGACCGTCAAATCTATTAGTAGATTTATTGTTACTTGGGAGAAATATTATCTCATGGAAAACACGTAAACAACGAACGGTCCTCTACTAAATTTGAATATTAGGCCATGGCTAGTATTGTTGTTGAACTTACATTGCTTCAATCTCTTTCACATGAACTTGATTTTCATTGGAACAACCTACGACACTTTGTTGTGATAATCCAGGCTAATTTATCGGAGAGATAACTGATTCTTATTTCACTAGTACGTCATGTAGCTAAAGCTTTTAGCCCCGATTACAACAAACAGTATAGTTCAATTCATCGATACCATGATCAGGTTGCGTATGGGCACATGTGGTTTCAAGGTCACACCCTGTTTTCTAATTCTACATGACCAACTAAAAGATGTTCAATTTCGTTCGTACTTAATATAAATTGTCTAAAATATATTCTCTTCAATTTTTAATTTTGTATTACAAACCAAAGTATTTTATTTCTAAACATTTCATATTGAGTCACGAAATTGAACAACAAGTTTGACCAAAAAATGAATATAAACGATAACGAGTTGTTAATAAATAAATAAAAAGTTTTTTTTTTTTTTGTAAGAACAAAGAGGCGCTCATTTGTCTCCTCCAACATTTCCCCCAAAAAAGATGGAGATGAAGGATTAAACCCTAGCTGGTACCTAATTTCTTAATCTCTCTCATTTTTGTACTATTTTCAGTTGTTTCAGTCACTTCCATTATGTTCTCTTCTACTAGTTGCTTAAATTTGTTTACTATGTGATCCTAATTTCCGCTGCATATAACTGTTTGACAATTTGAATCGTGGTGTATACCTATAGTTTTGACAACCTGAATTTATACATTTCTACTCGATTTACTATTTTGATTTGTTTCAGTCACTTCCATTATGTTCTGTTGCTTAAATTTGTTAACCGATTGATGTTGATTGTTTTATCTATTACTGCGATTGAAGTAATATTTTATGTAAGGTTGAGTATAGAATTGCCTAAATTTGTTACCTGAAGTTGTATGCACTTTACTTGTGTTTTTAAGGTTGAGTATAGAATTGCTTAAAACTACGTCGTTTAATTAACAGATTAATAGCTGCCTGTGAGGTTTGTAAGGTTGGGTATAGAATTGCCTAAAACTACGTCGTTTAATTAAACAGATTAAAAGGATTCATGCTATCAGTTCGATTGAATTATACTCTAAAGTCTTAATCACCACTTAGGGTTATTTGGTTATTGTTATACATCTCCTCCAGAATGACCAACGAAATCGAATTAAGATTTCATAATAGGACTAATCACACGAGAACAACAAAGTCATGTGTTGTTAGCAGGCTCATAATTTTCAGTTCGTCAATTGGTTTTTGTTTACGGTCAACTTTAGTTCTTCCTTACTAGAGTTATTTTGTGTCTGCAGTTAACGTAATCCATCAAAAAGATTGAAAAGAGAATGTTTGGGCGACGATAAATCAAACAAAATAATACTCCGTACGTGAGAACTCCTAATGTTTATAAAAGAAAAAGGGCTGCCCTGTTGTTCCTAAATCTTTTTTTTTTTGTTCCGGAATTTTTGTTTTGGTCATGAAATGAATGGTTATGGTCTTTTATTGACGCCAAAAAATATACTGAAACAGAGCAAATTTGAAACAAAAACGCCCCAATATACATGCCATGAGCAACAAACAAATAGCTTAGAAACAAATCAAGCAAAAAAAGAGACAATGTGGATTTGTGTGATTGTAAATTATAAGTTACTTTTTAGGTTGAATTATATATTTACTTAGTTCCTTTAGTTAATCAACAAATTTGCAATATTTCTTATTTTGGAGAAGACTAGCATGCGTGGTTTAGTTACGTTTTAAACAAAACGTCTGTGTTTTGGTCAGTTCAATACCTAACCACATATTAACTTTTCCCTTAATAGGTCTTATAAATCATATTTTACAAGCTACTATGTTTATTCTGAATAAGTATTGATTATTGAATATTAGATTAGATACTTTTTGTAGAAGGCTTAAATAATGTAGTACGATTTTCTATTAATATTGTAAGAATAGTAGTTTCTCAAGACTCTTATCATTCTGGATAAATATATAGATGAATTGTACTTCTGGTTACATTGTCATGAAATTATGAACATAATAGACCTCACCCGTTGGTGATGACCGGGGCATTTTCATCATAACTTGTTCAAATCAAACACAGTTTGATATATATAAATTTATTACTCGTATTATTTTGCACGAGTGTGTATCTTTAGATATGTAGCTTGTTAAAATTTGTATGTGTATATTTGAAAATTTGGTAAAAACAGGTGTTAAATCTTTAAGAATTAGGTAAAAATTGATGCACTGATGTGTCTATTAATTTGTAATTAATGAAAAATCTGTGTTATCGTTTTAATTCAAAGATTATAGGCTGCTCTTATTGTTGAATATCGTCTTTGTAATCATTTTTAAACCCAATCATCATCTTTAAAGAGTTTTGACAATGGTTTCTACCAATGGTTTTGGCTTCTAAAAGCTACTGTATAATATAACCATAATCTGCAGTAAGTGTCATTTTGACACTAATTGTGGGTATTTTGGCCATTAACACTGTAATTACCATACTTTTCGTGTTCTAACAATGTCGATTGAATCCTTATGTATCGGATTTTCTTGGAAATATAATGAATACTAAAAACACCAATCAAACTTGCAGTGGCGTATTGTCTTGAAAAGAACTTCTGTCAATAACTAATAGCAGGTTTAGTTAACTAGCTTTTGTTAATTAGAGGATGCTTTGGTTTCTTATTTAAACGACTTATTTGTGCTTCTTTTAAAAACCAAATAATACATAGGTTTAAAATTGCTTATTTCACTCCTTGACTGAATATTTTGGCTAGTTCGATGCTTATTATTCATCAACATTCTTGATGTTTTGGGATAAACTGTGGATTCATGTTTAGATAATATTTGTAATCGTGTCAGGGAACTAATTACTTTAGAAATCGTGTTGGGTCAACAAAGCCTGCTGGTAGAGATAAAATGTAGGCAAGCTGACCCATCCATAAGTAAATGGGTCAAATTTACCTTCCTTTATGTTTTTTACGTTTAATTTATTTGATTATTGTGTCTTTTTAGTAGAGGCTGGTAATTATTTTTTTGTTTGATAAAATCCATGGTGAAATTCATTTATCTGTGTGTTTTGACCATGTCAAATTTAGTTACACATTTACACCCAAATTGGTCATGTGATGTATTACTCCCCAAGTAAAATACGTACCCGAAATTCATCATTCATTAATTATTTATGTATAACTTCTCGTAACATAAATGTTGGAGGTGTAAGTAATCAATTTGTTTTTATATATATATATATAGAAACTTTGAGAAGGGATTAGAAGTTTAGTCCTTTTTATAAAACGTGTCTAGAAAACTAGATAGTTTTTTACAAATAATCAATATACAAGAACATAACAAGTTCTACAAAGTTATCCATTAGAGTACAAGGTAATCTAAACTTCAGATATGGTTGGCATGTAAAGTGAGTTGTGCCGTTGAAAATGATCCATTAATACTATATGCTTCCAACTGATGGTTTCTTGAACTCCATGTCTCTGAAATTACATCGAAAGAGAAGACGAGTAGGCGATGACCCGGTTGATTCGCTCGACTATAAACAACTGAAAGTTGACTATGTTGTTGACCATTTCAGTAGTTCTGTGATCAAAGAGAATAAATATAGGATTAACTGATCATCCATTAGAGAAACGAGTTGGTATGTAAAGGTGGTGTGGTGGATGCGAAACAAAAAAAAACTTGCATAATTTGGGAAATATAATGATTGCTAATGAGTTCATGTTCCACCATTAAAGTCACAAATCCATGTCGAGCTTTACTCTGATGTAAAGATGTAGCGACCACCCAACCATCAGGGGGTTGACGTTGAATTGTAAAAGAGCACCATCATACATAGCTTCGATCTCGTCCCACATGAAAACTGGTTGATTATTTACGAATATCACCATGTACGTAAAACCCTCTAAATCAATTATCATTGTCTATTCATCCAATATATCGACTTCTTGAACAATAGCCGGATTCATTTCGATTGCCTTAACATGTTCCGCCCAAACAAGGTTACGAGACAAGTAAACCAAATATCTCGGAGGAACTTCATGGTCCCAGATATCAACAAGTAAGATTCGGTAATCAATCTTGTTTTCGCCCTTTGATACAATTTTAAGATAAGACTAGTTGTTAAAAAACAACTCATCAAGTACGTTGATTAGGGACATCTCCGGTGAATGGGTTCACAAGAAGTAATGAAGCAGCATACGTGTCATCATCTAAGTTTGGGACGAGTCTTCGAAACAGGGTTGTGCTACCCCAAACACATAGCAATTTGATGTTGTAAGCAGGAAGAACATGAGGCTGAAATAACGGCATTAGAGGCATAACCAAACGCCTCCCATCTTCAACTCTGACCAGTAAAAGACACTAGACACTGCCTACTTCATGCATATTGTTTAAAGCATGTGCCACTATCCAAGTAGATCCCATCAAACCTCTTAGTTTATTATAACTTTGTGAAAAAACAGGTGTATTATAACTCCGTGAAAAAACATGTGACACTTGGATAGTGAAACCTGTTTTTTCACGGAGTTATAATAAACTAAGAGGTGTGATGGGATCTACTTGGATAGTGGCACATGCTTTAAACAATATGCATCAAGTAGGCGGTGTCCTTTACTAGTCAGAGTTGAAGATGGGAGACGTTTGGTTATGCCTCTAATGCCGTTACTTCAGCCTCATGTTCTTCTTGCTTACAGCATCAAATTGCTATGTGTTTGGGTTAGCACAATCCTGTTTCGAAGACTCGTTTCAAACTCAAATGATGACACGTATGTTGCTTCATTACTTGTTGTGAACCCATTCACCAGAGATGTCCGGGTAATCAACGTACTTGATGAGTTGTTTTTTAACAACTAGTCTTATCTTAAAATTGTATCAAATGGCGAAAACAAGATTGATTACCGAATCTTACTTGTTGATATTTGGGACCATGAAGTTCCTCCGAGATATTTGGTTTACTTGTCTCGTAACCTTGTTTGGGCGGAACATGTTGAGGCAATCGAAATGAATCCGGCTATTGTTCAAGAAGTCGATATATTGGATGAACAGATAATTGATTTTGAGAGTTTTACGTACATGCTGATATTCGTAAATAATCAACCAGTTTTCATGTGGGACGAGACCGAAGCTATGTATGATGGTGCTTCTTTTCAATTCAATGTCAACCTCCCTGATGGCTGGTCGCACATCTTTACATCAGAGTAGAGCTTTGTGATCTTAATGGTGGAACATGAACTCATTAGCAATCATTATATTACTCGATTATGTAAGTTTTTTTGTTTCGCATCCACCACCTCTACATACCAACTCGTTTCTCTAATGGATGATCAGTTAATCCTATATTCTCTTTGATCACAGTACTACTGAAATGGTCAACAACATAGTCAACTTTCAGTTGTTTATACTCATGCGAATCAATCGGGTCATCGTCTTCTCTTTCGATGTAATTTCAGAGACATCGAGTTCAAGAAACATTCAGTTGGAAGCATATAGTATTAATGGACCATTTTTGACGGCGCAACTCACTTTACATGACAACCATATCTGAAGTTTAGACTACTTTGTACTGTAATGAATAACTTAGTAGAACTTGTATAATATTGGGTCATTACACATAGCAGCCGATTATGAAAAAGAATAACAAATCAAGTCGGTCTTTAAACTAACGAAATTTCAAGTTAGTTTTTACATAAATAACAGAGTGAAGTTTATTACACACATGAAAAATTTGTTAAACCGGTTACATTTATGTATAATTTTTCCTTTGAAATTTGAGTAATAATCTTTTATTTTCAAACTTGTTGTATCGATGGTCCTTTATCTTATCACTAAAAATGTAATATCAATCGAAATAAATGTCTATTAATGCAACGAGTTTTAATATAAAATGATTTCCGATGTATATTCAAAACTATAAAGGATCAAACTTGTGTATGTATATGTAATTATATTATCCGATAATATAAAAGTACTAGCATCACCAATGTAGGTTGAACTGCCATCATCTAAAGATGGTCGTTGTCGTGTTTGTGGACGTCCTAGTAGACTGACGACGTATATTTGGTGGTGTCGATGTACCTATAAATGTGGTTAGGTTTCACTATTACATTACTAGAACTTAATCAACAAGTATTCAAATGTTTGGTAATCTTAAGATCACTTGTATTTTGTTCATGCTATCACGTATTATTGGTTATATGATAACCTTGTTTCTCCATCTCCGTCCTTTGTTATACATCTATAAAAGCTCGACCTCATGTTTCCGTATATATTATTTATGCATTTCAATTATACCTAATGTATAAGTCATTGGCTAAATGTATGTTTGTTACTGTTGGAATTAATAATATAATCAGGTTAATGGTTTATGTAAATATTAGTATTGTTTTATGTTTAAGCATGGGTCATCTGTACATGTCCAAATAGCCCAAGTTAACTTTAGGTCTAGTTAAAAAAACAACTGTTTAGAAATCAGATAGAGGCAACGTTTAGAAAGGTTGCAACTGTTTCTGAACACCGTTTCATATGTATAAATTCAGTTTGTTTGTAACCGTACATGATCATCAATCGCTTGCAGCCATAACACCGAAAAGCTCGGTGTTATGGCCATGCCAGCATAACTCAACGCATAACTTAACACCAAAAATACCCCAACCATAATACGAAACTCTGGATCCACCTATTTATATTAAACTTTATAAATATTTGTTAAAAAAAAAATTAACAAACTGTTTGTTTGTCAATTCACCCTTGTTTATTATTAAATCCCTTCTCAAAGTTATGGCGGCATAACACCACCCATAACACAGGGCTGGGAGCGGTTATAGTTTGTTTGTCAATTTACCCTTGTTTATTCTTATTTACTACTACTTATCTCGTATATATTGGTTGTGAATTGTAGCTGTACACGAAGAAGATGTTCAATAAGTACAACAAGGGAATGTTCAATGAAGTGGGGCGAAACTCAACAGTTACATAATAGGAACAGACGAAATTAGATATTCACCGTCAGTTGTTTGCCAAAGAAAATTTACATCTCCAAGAGAGCTGAGAGTCGAATATTGACATTTCAACTCCGTTGTCTTATTTGATGAAATCAGCATCGTCTTTATCCATGACCATATATCATATGTCGATTTTACAATGAAGAAAACAGCTCTACAATGTTATGATTGCACGATCATCCCATCATAGCTTCACGCCGCTGAGTAGCCCATTTGGTACCTTTGAAAGAAAGGCCAACCAAATGTCTCCCTTTTTCGTTCAACAGTATGCATCTCCCCATCACCATTTATGTGTAACACGTTGATAAGACAAATCTCCTTGTCCAAAAACCTCATCTCAACTGTGTGAACATAACTGCTTAGACAAGTGTCTCGACCTCCTATGTTACATATATTAATTAAAAACCGATAAGTGAAGTTCACTGTTTAGACAGAATGCATTCTTACATTCACAGTCTACTTGCATCCGGCCTGATGGCAATTACTTTTTTCGTGCCATTAGGTCGTCAGTCAACTATTTGTTCTTGTCCTGCGAGACTAACTTTTTCGATGTATTTTACATTTACCTCGTATTTTAGTTCATGTATAATTACTTCATGTATTTTAGTTTTACCTCGTATAATTACTTCATGTTGCTATGGATCAGAGCTTGGACTTGCCCAAGAAATAATGGACCAAAATGTTGGCCCATACAAATGCCTAACAACTAAATATATAATGTTGTGTTGTATCTCTCTCGATTTCTAATTCGCATAAACTTAATTGTTTTCCCTTCTAAATTTGAAGTAAATCCGATAACCCTAAACAGTGAAACAAAACACATGAAGTGATGAAACCCACTCGACAATGGTTCTTTTATTTTGCCCCCACGTGAAATTTTCCTAACTTCCACCTGATCATAATTATTATCATATCCAAAAGCTACAACGGAATTGTATAACAAAAAATGAACATATAACACGAAACAAACACGATAAAATAAAAAGTGAAATTTTCTAATACGAAGCTTTAGTTGAGTGAGTATTATTGTTTGTGTCCTCTCTATATAAGTTATATATATAGAACTAATATTTCAAAGTTATTATTATGTATTAATTTGTAGATGATTTATATTTATTGTTGGCAAAGCGAAAGCTTCTCTAAGTAGTATGTATCAAGAAGAATGATTAAACGGGAAATGTATATTCGGTAAGAATAATAAGAAAATGTGTATTCGCTAATTTATATAAATTAAAAAAAAAAAATATTGTGTCTTATCTATATATGATTTAACATATTTTGAAAATAGGTAATTAGATTTTTTTTTTAAAATCAATTAATATGACAATCTGTTGAATCAATGTTTTTCTATTATTTTTTTATTAAAATGTGATTTATATCGTATCCAGATTCCTATATAAACTAAAAGTTTATATCTATATATGAATAAATAAACTTTTTTAGATCTCAAAAAGTATATAAAAGTAAGGCAAGCATTGGATTCTTTCTTTTGTAGTAGCTTAAAGTAAAGTTTTAATAAGAAAAGGGGTTAAAAAGGTAAGAAATAAAAGTATAGGGGGCTTTAAGATGGTCCCTTTGTAATGGGCTGTCTCACTCACAAGACACATAGGAACGTATAACGGTGTGGATCAAGAACGTGATTTTGTGGTCTTATGTCCGTTTCTCCCAAACACAACATGTTCCTACTTGTTACAAAGGGTCCCATAATTCCTTCAACAACGTTATGGTTTATTACTTCATATAAAAGTCATATATTGTCAGTTAAGTGTTACGTTAACAAATATTAAAATTGACTGAAACCAATTGAACACTGTCAACAATGGTTTGCCACGTACTATATAGGTACAACCACCACCACCACCACCGCCACACACATACACATAAACATTGTTTTCTTATTATCCGATCTCACCGTTATCATCCCTCACCCAGTTAGAAAAGTGAATTCCCTCAAACCAATAGCCAACCTTTATGACATTCTCATCGGTGCCGGTGAAATGATGACCGTCGATTGGGCAACTGAAGCCCCCACCGGCACAAGTCTGAGTTATAATTTGAGCTCTTTTAGTGGATATAATAGAGAATGTAATTTTTTATTGTAAGAGGGTGTAAAATAAAAATAATCTTTGATGATATCATCAATTTAATCTAACGGTTGAAATAAAAGAAGTTAAATCATACAAAGGTCAATACTTTGTTATGTGGCTTTTAATACTTATCTTTTATTATATATTAAAAATATTTAAATAAGACACTCATTTTTTCTTATAACTATTAAAACATTTCTAAGTTCAGAAAAATGTTCAAACAAAAACAATTTTTTAACCCCATACCCCATTAGAGCACCCGGAGTGGGGGGGTTGTGGACTCGTTGTGGAGCTCACAACGACCGTTCTTCTCGTTATCACTCCGCCATCCATCGTTGTGGGACTCGTTGTGGGTGCTTCGTTGTTGGGACAACGGTTGATTGTCAATTTTTTTTTTTTTTTCTTGTTTCTTTTCTTCGATTTCTTCTTTTTTTCTTCGATTTGTTAACCTTCGATTTGGTTTTTTGTTTTTGCAGGTTTGAAGATGAAGCACGGAAGATGAAGATGAAGGAGGTTTCTTTAATTTTTGTTTTATAATTTAATTTGTCTTTTTCCTAAAGTTTTTTTTATTTTGAACTTTTAATTTTTTTTTAATTTTGTATTTTATAAAAAGTTATTTTGTTTTAAATTTGATTATATATTATTTATTTGTAGTTTTGTTTTTTATTTTAATAAAATGTTATATATATTTTATTTAAATGTTTTAAAAAAAAATAATAATAATAAAATAATCCCACAACCCTCCCTATCATACCAACCCAACAATCTCACAACCCACATTCTCACTGCCACGTCATCACTTTTTCCCCTACAACCTCCACAACCCACATTGTGGCTCATTATCACTCCGGGTGCTCTTAGTATCTATACTTGTACATGCGACATGTACACTAAGTACTAATATGACAGGTTACCTTTTGAGATGATATCACGGCTTTTACAATCTAGGGTTGTGATTTTGATTTTCGAATTAACGTAAATAGTTCGGTTCATCAGTATGTTGATATATATAACTACTATATTTAATAAACGGAACGGGTTTGGATTGGCGTTGACGTTACTAACCAACTTGTAATTTGTAATTCTCAAATTTTTGATTTTGTTCCTTTTGACACGAGTCAACTAAAAAGAAAAAAGCAACGAGGATAAAAAGAAAATGAAATGGCAATAATAGTAGTAGTCTTAAAGTAGAATAGTCACATGTAATATTTAGCTACTATAGGGGGGCATTATATAATGGTCCCAAAGTTGAAGGACCAGTAACATCAGTTATGGACCACCTTAAATTAGTTACTTTTTTACCATTTTACCAATTTGAAAAATCACACGTTAGTTACATAAGCAGTACCACTTCATATATTTAGGGGTGTTTGTTTGGCCTTATATAAGAGGCTTATGACCTATTAAAATTTTGGTTAATGTTTTATAAACTCAAAAAAATTGGCTTATGTAACCGTTGGGCTTATTATTTTTTATTATGACATAATAAACAGTAATAAGCCCATAAATGGTTACATAACCCAAAGAATCCGGGTTTATAAAATATAAGCCGAAATATCAATAAACCATAAGCCGCTTATATAATCCCAAAAAAACACTCACTTACTTCAAAAATACCACCAAAGGTACAAAACCTCCTTTCTCTTTCTCACTACAAAACCTCCTTTCTCTTTCTCACAAGTCGCAACCATATTTTGGTGAGAATGTTGTGCATATGACCACTCGAATAATATTCCGAATCCAAAACAAACAAAATCGACCTAATAACTTTCAAACCGTTTAAGCATGAATCCAAGGTGTTACATCTTAGGAGATCGCTACATTGACATCATTAGTAACACCGAATCCAAAGCACCAATTGATCATTTACATTTACAAAACATTGATGACCAGCAACGTCGATCTGACATATTTCTAACTAAACTTATAACTTATGATATGAAGTTATTATTGCCCCTCGATTTTTGAAAACCGACGATTTTTCACTTAAAACTTTGCACGAATGCATGATTACTTAAATTATAAGTTAATTATTTGCATTAATGTATAGGTAATAGTTTATTTGCCCAAATCTTAATGCACGAGTACACGAATCTAGTTTTTTAACACATAAAAATTAGATCTATGATTAAAATATAAAATGAAGATACAATGAAAGCATATTCAATATATTCAATTAGGGCACAAATGGTATCAAAGTGTACAATATCACATGGATATACTCAAAGTTAGACTTGAGAATCACAATAGTTTTTAAAGCATCTCCAAGAGACCAATGTTTATATAATTGACTCATTGGACCTCTAAACACTCATCTCCCAATAGGCCTCCAAGAGACACACACACATACAATACACAAATAATGTCTTTGATAGTTGGCCCGAGTAATGACTTTGAAACAAGATAAGCTTAGAGTTTTCAAATTTGAGTTCTAACAAAGATTATCTTGCCCGCGTTTTGTTGTGGAAAAACAATACTATTTACTTCGTGTTTGTATTCGCAAGACATGGAGATAAATAATTATTATTAAAAATATTACAATTTATAAAAATATAAATGAAAATATAAAAGAGGAAAAGAAAAAAAAGAAGGAAAAAAAAACATGATAAAATGATCATAATACCCTCAAAACACTATTCACGAGTATGTCATAAATACACTTGATAATATTTTTGTATGTATTAAAATCGTTTTAAAATCGTGTACACTTTATCTAGAGAAATATTTTTATGAAAATAAGAGAAAAATGTAGATTTAAATGTACGAGTATGTCATAAATACATTTTTTTTATAACGACAATGTTAGTGATTCGAGGTCACAATAATATCCAATTGGCAGTATGCGGCCCACGAACCTTACACCAAAATTAGTTACATATCTCCTAATATTCACCTAACGTCCTACCAATGAGACAGACCCCATTACACTTGATAATATAAAAAGAATAGAGCAATTAAGTAAGGGTACAAAAAATCCCCTATAGTTTATTGAAAATTAATATAATCAAGTGGGGATCTATAGTATCTTTATCTATCATTGTTTTAATCGTATGTTAGATTACTCCAATAAGTCACATACTATATTTTAATAGTTGTTACGTTGATTGATATACATATTATATACTTCTACTTATATTTAATAGTATATCACTTTCAGATGTAAAGTAACGATGATTCTTAATTCGAGATGTGATTTTATATATTAAATGCCATGTCATGTACTAACTATTACTTATTATGTAATGACACGTATGACATGATATTAAATTGTGTGCCAATGTATTTTATAAATTTTATATAAAATGTATTCATTTGATAAATTAATAAAAATATAACTATGCTAACCATAGGTTTTTACTATTTAACTTTTCTTTTAACGACTATGTTAGTAATACGGTGCTGTAGTGATATTCAATTTGACAATATACAATCCATAAATTTTACATCAAAATTAGTTATCTTTTACGAATCTTATACAAAAATTAGTTATCTCTTACGAAATTTTACACAAAAATCTCTTAATATTAATTAATCAAAGAAGGAATTCAAAAGGAAGGCTCGAACACAATACCTCCCTTAAAGACGAACAACTTCTTACGTTTTTCAATTTTTGCTTATTTAGGCCCTATAATTAAAGGTGAGTTTATGGTTAACAAACAAGTAAATAAACACCTTTCTTAAAAGTTGATTGGTGTTTTCTATTTTGTATTTTTGTTTCTCAAGAGAGTTTTTTCTTACGATTTTAGTATAATAACTTCAAATATTCATTTTTAAACATTAGTTCTAAAGGGTATGACTTTTTCCATAAACTTGATTTTCTTTAACCAAAGGCTTGGACTATTAACTAGTACTCTTTTTGTTCCAAAAAGAGTGTCCGAAAACAAAAAACAATAAGAATAAGACCGATGCAGTTAATAAACTATTTTTCTATTAGAATATTTATGTTGTCCATATATTAAAGACGTCAATTAATTTTAGAGTTTGAATGATTACAAATATTTAATGAGTAAAATAAAAAGTTACTATATTTTAGTTATTTATATTTAAAAATAAATCAATAATTATAGAATAAATATAAATAAAAAGCGTTAACATTTTTTTTAGTAATTTTTTTCAGAATAGATGGAGTAATAAACTAAACTATAAATCTAATATATAATTTATATAATTCTATATGATGTGATGTGATAATTACATGAAGAATTTATTTCCGTATAAATTTATGATTATTGATTGTCAATTATTGATGTCTTCTTAACATTAATTTCGAATTCAACGTACATTAATAATACTCAAATCATATAAGCACTAGCATTTTGAGTATACTCAAATTCAACGATTACATTATTAATACTAGCATTTTGCAAGAATTTTTAATAAGTATATAAAACCACTTTTTTTATATTATATTATTATTTAAAACAACTTTTCAATATTATATACTTTTTAAATACCACTTATTGAATAGAATATTATAGTTTTTAAACCATTTTAAGATATTTTATTATTTAATTTTTATCCATTTAATTACTTTATTACAACTAATATATATATAACTTTTGTATTTAATATATTTTATATAATTAAAACTATATAAATATATATTTTGAGGATTTTTTTATATTTTATACTTATAATTTCTTTTTCTTCATATATAAATCTAAATTTTAATATATTTGTATATAAATTTAAGATGTTAATTGTTAGATATTTCTTAGAATATATGATATACAAAAAGGAATTATACTTTTTTTTTTTACTTATTTGATTTATTTTTAATTAATTTATAAAACCACTTTTTTAATATTATATTTTTATTTAAAACAACTTTTGAATATTATATACTTTTAAATACCACTTATTGAATAGAATATTATTTTTTAAAACCATTTTAAGATATTATATTATTTAATTTTTATCCATTTATTTTATTACATCTAATATATATAACTTTTATATTTAATATCTTTTATATATTTAAAACTATAATAAATATATATTTTAATGATTCTTTTTATTTATATTTTATACTTATAATTTCTTTTTCTTTATATATAAATCGATATTTTAATATATATATGAATATAAATTTAAGATGTTAATTGTTGGATATTTCTTAGAATATATGATATACAAAAAGAAACTGTATATTTTTTCTTACTTATTTGATTTGGGAGTGAGTGTTATATGTATGGTAAATATATATTTTTCGTGTTCTATAAAAAGTTATAAATTCGTCAAACATATATATTATCATATGTTATAAAACATAATAATTCTCGCTGCAACGCGCGAGATAACATTATCTCGTTATTGTCAATCCCAATCTTTGACAAAAAAAATTAAAATATTTAAAACATTAGGCTTTTAAATGTGTTATTATAATAATAATATAGATATAGTTTTCTAGATAATATATATATTACTTTTAAATATTTAAAGTTAGGTCATCCTACTGCTAAAAAGCATATATACAAGGTCACTCTTTGCTAAAACTAATTTTGCTTTGGTAATAATGTTTTTTGTCCATATATTAGGGCGAAAAATAAACGTTACAAATAAAAATAATAACTATTAAATGAACTTGAATATTATTATGTTTATTATGTTTATAATCAATCATAACTCATTTTTTATATATATGATACATTACTTAATAATATAGAAATAATGATGTTCATTAAGTGTTTAAAACTTTAAAAAGAAAAGTTTATTTGTCGTCATAAGAACGGTGAATATCAAAACTCATATTTTAATTAAAAATTTGTTAAAAAGTTCTGTATAGAAAATTACAATCTAATAATACATTTATTCTCATGATTGATGATTTAAAAAGTTTAAAGCTATTGATAATGGTAAAGAGTCATTTTCTGATAAAGAATTAATGGTTTTTTAATTGTAATGTATCCATCAATCAATGTCCCTATCTTATGATTCATGCCATATTTATATAGAAGTGTAAGTTGCATAAAAATAAAAGTAAATTATCAAAGACATTTTAAATATTAGAACATGGTTTTTTAATTAATATAGTAGTTATTTTCATTCAACAGAATAAGAATATCTAAGGAAAAATAAAAATAAAACCAACATGTTATTTTAAATTAACAATTTTCTTTTCTTTTAACTAATATAATAATTATTGTAATCTATAAATTCTATTATATATTGAACCACAACATGCCATTTGAAAATAAAATAACTTATTTTGATCACATATCACATATGAAATAATATAAATATTGAATATACATTAAAAAAAAAATAAAGAAAATGTAACCGTTGGCCGTTGCTAGTTGGTCAGACGATAATTAAGCTCTTATTAAAAAAAATGGTTTAAGAGTCAATTACAAAAACATTTATTGGCTTATAATAAATAATTTTCTCAAAAAAAATCACTTATTTATAGACTTATAGTTTTGATTTATTTATGTTAATTATATAAAATTGTTTGCTAAAATATCTATAATTTTAGCTAAATACATAAGTAGAATAGTTTATCTAATGAATCAATTATTGATAATGTCACTTGCACAAAACAAAATAAAAAAACCTTCATGGCTTCATATTTAAAATTACAAAAAGCCTCAATTGATTATTAATAATTACAACTTTATTCTTATTTAAAGAACTTTTCAAAAAAATATTATTTGTTTTTAAGACGACGTAACTAGACCATTGCATTATTTAAAATAGGATATCATATTTAAATTTTTGTAAAGCCAATAAAAAAAATACAAATTGTTATTAAATAAATATTTCATTGAAATTATAAAGAAAGCATCTTTCCTTCTTCTAGGAGAGGGTGTTATTTTACTTATCAATGTTGATAGTCACAAATTCCATACATCAAAAGTTGATTACTTTGTTTTTCTTTTGGTAAGTGTGATATTTGATTTAAATAAATAAGTTTAATAATCTTAACTATCGCGATTTCAAGAAGCGGTAACATGTAACGAATATAGTTAAAATCGAAATCTTTTGATTGTACCAAGTCCCTCTTTTTATGTTAAAGTTGAATATTTACGTTAACTTATTTATATATTAACAAATACCATAAAACATACCTTTTAAGGGTCTATAGATTTATAAGCTTTTATGTTATAAGTTTTATTGATCAAAACTTTATCTTTGATGGAAAATTCCAACCTCATAATTCTTTGAATATATATAAACCTTTGCCAAAGACCTTAAATAATGTTTCGTGTTTCAACATCACATATTAATGAGCGAGTCCGAATTTGAATTTGAGAACTTTTTATCAACCAAAGTCATAAGTGATCGGGCTACCTGAGCATTTATGGTAGTGATTATGTCTTAATAAAGCACCAACTGGAAGTTGATCCCGAAACTCTAATCTATGGTGATAGTTTATGTCATTTTATAGTTACCATTTGCCTCTACTGCCAAAGACTTGATCTTGAGGCCATTTTATCAACTAGGCTTAGGGCTGTCAATGGGGCAGGTCTGGACCCAGACCCGCCCAGACCCGACCCAATAACATGACCCAATGGGTCTAAAAATAGGATCCAACGACCCAAAAAGTGATCCAATGGGTCGACTCATTTTAGTGGATCTTTACATGGGTCGATCCATGACCCGCCCGGATCGACCCAATTTAAAACGCAAATCTATTAATTGATATTTTGATAAAAAAAAGAAATGTTTTATATTAAGAAATTTTTTTTTTTTTTTTTAACTGAAAAAGACTTAAATAAAGTGTGTAAAATTTTGGAACAGGGACCAGTGAGAAAAGAAGGTTGCATCTGACTAGTATAAAACAAATGAATCTATTAAATTATCATAATTGTTGAATGTTTGTATCACCTCCTGTGTAAGTTTTGATTTATGAAAATTAATGAGTTTTTATGTCGCAAGATATAAAAACCTACAAAGTGTTTTGGTAGGTTTTTATACGCTTTATACGAGTTTTGGTATTTGTCCAAAGTTAGGACATGATTACGTCTTTTCGAATTGAAAAAAGATATTTATGTATTATTTATGAATTTCATGAGAAGTGAATGTTAACATACTTACGTTTCGTGAAATCAAAACTACAATAACAAAAGTGACAAAGTTTATAGACTTATCCCCTAATTAAACTTCTAAAATTGTATCGTGTATAACACGGGCATCGACTAGTGGAAACTAATAAACATGATATTTAAAAAGTATTATTATTTGGGTCGACCCGAGTCAAGATCCAACCCATTAAATTAATTGGATTTGGGTTGGATCATGATCCAATAGCTAATGGCCCATACCCAGACCCAAATAATTAGATCTTGGGTCAGGTCTGGATCCACAAGAGACCCGCCCCGACCCGCCCCGCCCCATTGACAGCCCTAACTAGGCTGACCAGTTCGTCGAAATGGTCTGATTGATCGCGTCAATCATGTTGATGCAGCCATAAAGGTGTTGCATATAATCCTGAGTATGTGGAATGTGTTGTCTATAATCAAGAATAGGACATTTAATTACCTATTTTTTTTTTATCGCACTTGATATGTTTGGTTAAGGGATTTTGGGTTTTATTGAGGCTTGAACTTATGTTTTAATACATAAGTCTCTTTGGTGGTCAATTTTATAACATACTTATTTTATTTTTTTTAAAACTCATAAGCCCAAAAGCGATAAATTACTTGGAGATACTTTTAGTGATGCGGTTTCAAGTAATCAGGACGTGGTATTAATGGTTGGGAGCAAATATTATGAAGGAAATATGGCTAAAAGAGTTTATTTGATCACTAATTTGCATTCGGGAGAACAACAAACGAAAAATAGTAGTCTGATCAAGGACTGCAACGCATTCACCATGGACTGCGCCACAGTCAAGTGAATTATGGGCGTTTTGGGTTCGAGAACCTTCCCGCTGCGACGCAATCATGTTCTACTGCGGTGCAGTCGTTGAAGTCGGGTAAAAACAAAACTTTTTGTTTCCTTTTTGATGTTTAAGGTTTCTTCTGTTTTGCCTATATATAAGACTCAATTTTATTATTGTAAGACTCGGTTTTTGATCATTCAATTAAGGTTTTTTCTTTTTATTCGAATTGTTGCTTCAATTCATAATTTTTCATTCATAAGATCGCGCTTATCTTTGTTTGATTCGATATTCAAGTAATACTGTAATAGGTCTTACTTGTTTGTCTATGTTGATTGATTTATAGGTCTAAATCAATCAACACACTATATTTTATTGTTATTCCGTTGCGTATTCGTATCATTTAGAAAGGATCGGTTTTATGATATGCTTACATAAATTTCTTTAATACTTACTAGAATATAAACTATTTCTTTCCCTTGTATACAATTTCCGCTTATAAGTCTCGACTCGATTAATTTACCACACATGTTTTCATTTATATATTTATAAACTCCACATTAAGCCCTAAACCCAAACTTAAGCTAAAACTAATTTTGCCAAACATATCATCGGTTTATATTACACGTATCAAACTTTCACTCTAATTGTGACAGTAATATCAGAGTTCTAATAACCCATAAAACAATGACATAACACCATATTCATATAAGATTAATTTACGTGACAATCTATATAACAAGTACGTAACGAGATGTACTTATCTACTAATACCACACCCAATGGTGCGCCATTATCCACGGTCGACTTGAAGGAACCGGGTTGATGTAACAACCTCTTTCGATATAAAATGTTGTAATACAGAAAGGTTATTAGATACGTACAATATTAAAAAAAAAAAAATAAAGAGAAAAAAAGAAAAAAAAAAAGTTTTATGAAATATATAATAATATATTATTTAGAAAGTATCGAAATTTTTAACTAAAAAAAGGCCTTCACATGTACCATCTTATACTAGTATCATAATATCATCTCTCTCACTCACTCACACACCCACCGCTTCCCAAATTCAATCCAAACTCACAAATGAGTCCTTACAATTCATCACTCTCCCCCACCGTCACCGGCGCCGGCGCCGGCGCCACCACCTCCTCCTCTTCTTCCTCCGCATGTTCCACCTCAACCAAACCACCTGACCAGATAGACCACCTTCTCGCCGGCGCCGGCTACAAAGTAAGGTCAGATAACTTAAACCATGTAGCTGAAAGGCTACAGCATTTAGAAACCGCTATGGTTAAGTCGTCAACGGTTGACATTTCCGAACTTGGAAATGACACCGTTCATTATAACCCTACTGACCTTGCGTCATGGGTTGATTCATTATTAAATGAATTAAATACCGGGACCGGGTCCGGATCTGTGTCCGGACCTGGACCCGGGACAGATAGTAATAATAATACTATGCATGTAAATGTTTTCACTGAGAGTAAATATGAATTTACTCAACCACAAGCTGTTACACCGTTAGAAGAAGATGTGAGTATTCAGTTAGTACACGTGTTGATGACGTGTGCTGAGGCTGTCCAACGTGGCGATATGTCATTGGCTAGTTTGTTGATTGATGAATTACAAGGTTTGTTAGGGCGGGTGAATAGCGGGTGTGGAATTGGGAAAGTTGGAAGTTTTTTTGTCGACGCGCTTAGTCGGCGTATTGTTAACGCGCCGCTAAACGGCGTCGTTCAGGTTGAGTTATCGGCTTATGAGAATGAGATATTGTATCATCATTATTATGAAGCTTGTCCTTATTTAAAGTTTGCTCATTTTACGGCTAATCAAGCGATTTTGGAAGCGTTTGATGGTCAGGATTGTGTCCACGTCATTGATTTTAATTTAATGCAAGGGTTACAATGGCCGGCTTTGATACAAGCGTTGGCTTTGCGACCCGGTGGGCCGCCGTTGTTACGGCTCACTGGGATTGGGCCTCCGTCTCCCGACGGGCGTGATTCGTTACGTGAGATTGGGTTAAAGTTGGCGGAATTAGCCCGGTCGGTTAATGTGAGATTTGCTTTTAGGGGTGTTGCGGCTTCACGACTTGATGATGTGAAGCCATGGATGTTGCAAGTTAGCCCGAAAGAGGCTGTTGCGGTAAATTCTATAATGCAGTTACATAAGTTGTTAGGACCAAATAATACACGTGGGACGCCTATTGATTTGGTACTTGATTGGATTCGTGATTTGAATCCAAGGATCCTGATGGTTGTGGAACAGGAATCGAACCACAACCAACCAGAATTCTTGGATAGGTTCACGGAATCTTTATACTATTATTCCACAATGTTTGACTCGTTAGATGCGTGCACGACTCAACCTGAAAAAACTCTAGCCGAATTATACATACAAAGAGAGATATGTAATGTGGTTTGTTGTGAAGGATCTGCTCGCGTAGAAAGACATGAACCATTGGTTAGATGGAGGGACCGATTGAGTAATGCAGGATTTGCACCGTTACACTTAGGATCCAACGCGTTCAAACAAGCCCGAATGTTGTTAACTTTGTTTTCAGCCGAGGGATATTCTGTAGAAGAAAACGAAGGATGTTTGACACTAGGATGGCATAGTCGGCCCCTTATTGCTGCCTCGGCTTGGCGAGCGATTCCAAAGCCGAGCCCGTCAATGGGGTCAATAAACCACCCTTAATAATGTAATAATTTGTTACATATGTGAAGTTAAAATTAGTTATGCAAAGTTACAGTCTTTTAATATTTTTGCATTATTGCTTTTACTTTTAGCTATATTTATTTAGTTTTATTACTCATTACACAATATAATAAATTAATAAATAAGCAATTTTATTAATTTATTTATAGTTATGAATATATTTAAAATAAATTTGTGGGGTCTAATATTTATATTTATTACAAATATTCTAGAGAGAAAAATATGGAAAGATTTGATGTTGTGATGTAATGGTGGGTGAAGGAGACTTGGGGGAGTATGACCTCATACCCAATTATTCAAGTACATATTAATTGTTCGGTACATTTTTTTCTTGTACATTTTTTCGGGACAAGATGGGTAAACGGGTCTAAATTACACATCTTGTCCCGACTCCTAACAAGTTAAGGGACTCCTAACAAGTTAAGGCTTGAAAATTTCAATCGTAGCCGGTGCTAATTAGGACATAATCGGCATTACATGTTTACTTGTTTAGCAAACGGGTTAAAATGTTCTGATCAAACAATTTGATTTTCAATTTTTCATATGAAATAAGTTATCACGGTGGTGATGAAACGGAAATTCAATGTTTTAAATCTTGTATTCTATGAAAATAGGGATAACGACCACAAATGCATAAGTAGTTTTTATCGAAGGTACAAATGACAAGTGTTTAAAGTTCAAACTTTATAATATCATCCCTCATTTGTTTGTTGTTATCAAAATTCTTAACTTATTAACTCTCTCAATTTATATCATAGAATTAATTGCATAAATCGTCCAAATAATTTGGTGAGATTGGAGTTTCGTCTTTACATTTTTAAAAGTGTAAACATAGTTCATGTGAAAAACCATATATGCGAACATCATATATGAAAATGTATGGTTAATGCAAATAACAAAAGTAAATTTTTTGTATAAAAGGTCTCTATCATTAAACGATTTCCACCCGTACCTTCTAAATATGATAATGGTAAAATAGGCATGTCGACGGGTCAAGTGCGAGTCTCACTAATGATCGGATATGATACCGATTGATGATAGAACGAAGTAGTCGTGACTTGTTTCATTAATTCATGGATAATGATCCAATCTTTAGTTAATCTAGCTAATATAATTCATTAATGATGATGTTAACATAGACCAACTTTACTACTATTCACTTGTGAACAAGAATTTTTTTTTCTTTAAACATATAAACTCCAATCATAATATATATATAACAAAGGTTCTAAAAAGCGCGTCATGACGAAAATCATGCTAAAGGGGTTATCGATCCATTCAAACATTGATGCGTAATTGCATACAAGTATGTCGATTTGACGAGATACTTTTTACTTATTTGTACAATTTTTTCATCAAATATCTTTTTTCTTTAAAAATACAAAGGTATAAGATTTATTAAGAAAATTTTGGACCACAAAAATAGGGAGCCAAGTGAGCATGATAGTGAGTGCAATTTACATGTTCATGAAAGTGAGGGAGAAAAGGAAATGTGTGTGTATTCACATGAAGTCTTGTGTTGTGTCCATTGTCACAAGGCATCTCATTTTCATTTTCTTTCTATATCAAATCGAAATCATATTTGAATAATTGAACTTTAAACGCGTAATCGTAACAACTTACTAGACAACACATAAGTATAACCTATGCTAGTTCATGTTTAGGAACTAGTATAAACTCTAGCAAAAAGAATGAAGGATCTAAGATTCGATTTTCATTAATTGCATTTCTGCTGAAGACATTTACCTGTTCAAAATGAGTCATTTACAAGTTTCAGTTTTAAGGACGGTGCATGTACTAATCAAACTTTGTTAATTTTGAATACCTAAACATGTTGAAGTAGCTATTTTTACTTCCTAAAGAAGGTAAGAACCATTTTACAAAGCTGTAAAAAAAAGTGTTACCTAACATTCCCCTTTAGTAGCTTCACCTTTCTATTTTTGGTAAATTGTACCAACACTAATTGTTTAGCTTTTGGTGACTTGTACCTTGCTTTTAATAATTGCACTATAGTTTGACAAGAACCATCACTATACCTTTAGATGGTAGCATTGGGGTGTTGTACATTTGACACACCATGTTACACCAAATTGGTAAATTTGCAATACCATGGCATCCATGTTGGAATTATGTATATTTTATATAACAGTTGGTATGATACCCGTACGACACAGCGGCGATAATAAATATATAAATCGGTGATACATATTTTGTTACAAATAATTTGACGAACGATGAAGAGTTTCGGTTTATTAAAATTCAATTAGTTATAATTTCTTAAGATTAACTCTATTTATTTGAAATTTTACACAATTAAAAGATTGTTTTAAGTTTATATAAAAATAAATTTAATTACTTCAAAATTTTAAGTATATATAATATGTGTGTTATTGAGTTATATTTGTAATTATTTAATAAATATTTAGTTAAAAGGATAGTTTAGTAATTTTACCATCCTTAAATTTTAACACTTTATACCCAAATGTTTTATAATATATATATAGATATAGATGTGCCTTATTAACATCTATCAAAATTAAAAAAAAATGAAATATTTTAACATCTATCAAAATTAAAAAAAAAATGAAATATTAAAGTAACATCATGAACAAATAAATGTTTATAAATTAATCATTCATTTTTTTAACGGTTTGATTTGATTACTCAACTTTAACTAATTACGAATAAACTCGTCGATCTATGTTGGGCAACATTTGGAGTGACCGAGGACCCCTCCGATCCACCCTCGGAAAAACGAGTACAGCAGAAACATGTGCTAGTTTCACCAATCAAAATACAATAATTATAGTAACAGAAATAATGTACAATATATTTATATATATATGTATATGTATAGTACAACATTTCTTTTATATATATTCATGATCATTGAATTCTAGTACTCGGTATGAGTCATATATCAGACTTAATATTATACCGAGTGATGATGACCTTCTACCGTTTCTAAAGGTAAACGAACCAATTGACTGTAAAAAGTATTGGTGTACCGGTTTGGTTGGTTCGGGTTAGCTAGGTTTTAACCGATCATGACCGTGTCAAACGGGTTGACAATGGCTCATTATGGGCCAGGGTATATGTGGGTCATACATACTTTATGCAAATTAAAGAAATTATGGGCCCAAAATTCCTAACTGTCAAAATACCCCACATCATGTTCTTCTCTTCACATGTTTTCCCCTCTCTCTCAAACACACACATACATATACATATAACATATACATACACACACACACACACACACATATATATATATATATATATATATATATATATATATATATATATATATATATATATATATATATATATATGAATTAATCACCAGAATAATCATCTATCACTTACATTTTACAAAAATAATAATCACCTGATTCGCGACGAATTTCTCGCGACACTTTATCGTCGCGAGAAATACATAAAACAAAAGCAGACCAATAAAAATCAGACACGTCGTCGTGAAAATGAATATTGACGCGAAAAATAAATAGTGTCACGACAACGTGTCGAATTTTTATTGGTGTAATTAAAATATATGTACTTTCGCGACGAAAAAAAATGTCGCGAAAAATCCGTCGCTAATTAGGTGATTATTTTTATAAAGTTTAAGTGATAGGTGATTATTTGATAATTTGATATATATATATATATATATATATATATATATATATATATTAGTTTAATAAATGTGATTTAAATTATATAGATTTGAATAATTTTTAACAAAATGATGCATTTTTTGATGAGTTTTGCATGTAAACTTACGTGTGTAACAGCCTCATATTCATTTTTCCATATATATATATATATATATATATATATATATATATATATATATATATATATATATAGAGGTGGGTTCATTTAGGAACCACTAAATATTTAGGAACCATTAGGAACCAATATTCACCAGTGTATATATATGATATTCACCAGTGTATATAAAGCATATGTATATATATATATACACTGGTGAATATTATATGTATATACACTGGTGAATATTATATGTATATACACTGGTGAATATCATATATATATACACTGGTGAATATTGGTTCCTAATGGTTCCTAAATATTTACATGGTTCTTAAATGAAACCAACTCTATATATATATATATATATATATATATATATATATATATATATATATATATATATATATATATATATATATAGATTGGGGTTTAATAGGGATCTCTATTTTGCTAGAGATCCAAGGATCACCCTCCCAGCCACAAGATCAACTAAAATTCGTGGCTGAGATTAAAAGTAGAGTTAAGTGAAAATCCTTTAAAAACACACGGAGGGGAATAATGGTCTTTTTACCTTTTTCTCTTTTTATTTTATTCACGCGCTTTTGCTATAGAATAAAAGTCAAATATGGTGGGTATGAACATGGTAATGTACTATTAATGTACTATTTCTGCAAACCCTCTGCACAGTTGTCACTTTTTCATACTTTCTCTTTCTCCAAGTTGTCACCTTTTCATACTTTTCTCTTTCGGTAAAAGTTGAAATATCATTAAATCATTTTAAAAAGCAAATCATTTATTTTATTGGGTTGTAAATTAGAATATGTAGGGTTTATGATTTTAAAAAGCAAATCACAGGTGATTACTAAACATTTGGTGACATTTTACATCAACATACTAAGACATTAAATAATAAACAGTTTCTTAATGTAAAAACTATATAATCACAGGTGATTAAATAAGCATTTGGTGACATTTTACATCAACATACTAAAGAAAATTATTAGTAAAATCACAGGTGATTACTAAACATTTTGATGACATTTTACATCAACATATAAGGCACTAAATTAATACAATCACAGGTGATTACTAGACATTTGATGAAATTCTACATCAAGGTACTAAGGCACTAAATTAAGAACCTTAAATGTATTAAGGTATTAAGGCACTAAATCACATGTGATTTTCCTTTACAATTTGTTGACTACAAAATTACATTTAAGATATTTAGTGACTTAATTTAATAAAATCACATGTGACATAGTTTATTGTTCAAAGAAAATACACCAAACCGAAAGTATTCTCAAACAAAATATTTGTCTACTCATTTCAAATAAAATTCAACTAGTAAAGTAACATATTAAATTATTGTTGGTTGTTGAATTTCCTCTTTCTTCAATAGCTTCTTTTGAAATTAGCGTCATCATCTACAATTGATTGTTAATATTACAATCTAAGGCACATTATTAATAAAATCACAAGTGATTACTAAACATTTTGTGACATTTTACATCAACATACTAAGGAACATTATTAATAAAATCACAGGTGATTATTAAACATTTTTGTGACATTTTACATCAACATACTAAGGCACATTATTAAAAAAATCACAGGTGATTACTAAACATTTTGATGATATTTTACCTCAACATATAAGTCACTAAATTAATACAATCACAGGTGATTAATAGACATTTACATCAAGGTACTAAGGCACTAAATTAAGAACCTTAAATGTATTAAGATATTAAGGCACTAAATCACAGGTGATTTTCCTTTACAATTTGTTGACTACAAAATTACATTTAAGATATTTAGTGACTTAATTTAATAAAATCACATGTGATTACTAAACATTTTGTGACATTTTATATCAACATACTAAGGAACATTATTAATAAAATCACAGGTGATTACTAAACATTTTTGTGACATTTTACATCAACATACTAAAGCACATTATTAATAAAATCACAGGTGATTACTAAACATTTTTGTGACATTTTACATCAACATACTAAGGCACATTATTAATAAAATCACAGGTGATTACTAAACATTTTTGTGACATTTTACATCAACATATTAAGACACATTATTAATAAAATCACAGGTGATTACTAAACATTTTTGTGACATTTTACATCAACATACTAAGGCACATTATTAATAAAATCACAGGTGATTACTAAACATTTTTGTGACATTTTACAACAAAATACTAAGGCACATTATTAATAAAATCACAGGTGATTACTAAACATTTTGGTGACATTTTACATCTAACATACTAAGGCACATTATTAATAAAATCACAGGTGATTACTAGGTGATTACTAAACTTTTGCAACCTTTGGTTATTGACAAACACAAATCAGGATTTACAATAATTAATCCATTAACATTCAATAATCACCAGCAAATAAGCTTACTTGCATGCCCAGCTCCCTAGTGGGTACGACAATCACGGCTTGTACTGCTGATCTTTGCGAGTTTATTACTGAAAATATCAATAGCAAATATGCCAAGGTTTTCCCTGAACCAGTCTGTAGACAAAACACAAATAAATAAACAAAACACAAAGATTATTATATTAAATGGATATTATTATATTACAAAAAAGATAAATTATATTATTTCTTTTTGGGGATGAAAAGGGAATCAAAAGGAGCAGGTTTCCATGAGGATGTGTGTCTCTTGGAATTAAAGTCACGTGATTCTCAGATCTAGATACAATTAAACAAACTAAAACAAATTAGATTGTGAGTGATTTTTGTATTGACCTGGGCATGAAGAATAGAATCACGTCCAGTGAATAGAAGCGGTAGAGCTTGTCTCTGAATCTGAGTTGGCGTAATGAATCTGTGTTGCACCTTTTTCCGATCAGGTTCACCTTCATCTTTCTCTTCCTAAAATTCACTCAAATTTTCAGATCTAGATACAATTAAACAAACTAAAACAAATTAGATGTTGAAATTACCTGATCGGAGATTTCCGATAGGACTTCAGATTCCAGGAAATTGGCGAGACTTTCATCTTCGTCTTCTGATAACGTCATCACCGGAGTTGTGATTCTACGGCGGCGATATGACGGAGATTACAAGATATTTGTGAATGGACCAGGATCGAAGATAGGGCGGTTTGTTCGGGTCATGGGAAAATGAAAACACACAAAAAAGATACAAAATTGAATCGATCTAGTTAAAATTAAATTAGGTAAAAGGAAAATGAAGGCAGAAAGAATGAAATTCACCTGAAATTGAGTAAATAAATTGAAGAAATGATGATGAATGAAAAAGAAATTGGGGGATAAAATTAGTTGATTTGAGATCTTGATGATAGCTCACTGGAGGTGGAAACAATTACACATAGGGGCGCGTGACCTTTTTAAATATCTTTTCAATATGACTAAAATACCCCTCCGTGGGTTTGATCTATTAATGAAATTGTGTGGCTCTAAAGGTGATCCCTGGATCTCTAGAAAAAAAAGGATCCCTATTGAACCTCACCCTATATATATATATATATATATATATATATATATATATATATATATATATATATATATATATTTTATGGTCCATGTAATCTAAACATTTTCTGAGAAAAGTTCTAGAAGTAGCAAGGGGTATGGGCCCAATGTCACTATCTACGTCTCAACCTACCTTAAATTTAGGACCGTAAATCAAATCAAATCAATATAAGGTATGGTAACATTGATTTGCAAATAGGTCAACTTGTTTTATCAAAGATTTTTGTATACATGTTTTTCATTAATCAATAGTTCAATACGATTAAATCAAATGTTGTACATGTGGACGTATTAACATCTCTTTGACCTAGAGGCGAAGCTCAATTTCATATGCAGTATTTGGAATTGTTTTAAAAAACTTTCATATTGATTAGTCTCGTTGGGGGGTGTAGCACCCTCGTGCCCCTCATTGTCTTCGCCACTGCTTTAACCTAAGCAATATCCAAGTTGTTACTTAGGTGTTTTTCAACCAAATGACAATAGTTTGAGTCTCGGATGAAACAGAAGATGTCAAGTACCATATGTGTCTGTTCCGGTTAAGAAAATGTTATTCAAATTTATAATCATATATATGAAGAAAGTTATGCATATTTCATATTAGATGTATATATCATTTGAAGTCATACATTAAGGCCCAAGTTCATGGTAAGTTATAAGTTATATGTAGTTTTTTTTCTTGTTTAGTTGGGCTTTTTAGCCCAATATCACAAGTTCGCCATGTAAGCCCTTTAATCTCACACTACAAAGAACTCCTAATGGTGTTCAATATTCAAGTGGAACTCGAAAAAACCGAAATTCGATTCGAAACAAATTCGTATTTTTAGAAACGAATCGGTTTTTTGAATTTCGAATTGATTTTGAACCCGAATCGATTTTCGAATTCGAATTTCGAGTCGGTTTTCGAATTCATGAATGTTTTTATCACCCGACCTGAAACCCGAATTTTCATCATTAATTATATATAATTTTTTTAAATATGCCAAAATATATGTTGAAATTCGTTTTTTTTGTTCGAATTCGAGTCTATTTTCGAATTTTTTGTTTTAATTTTTAATTCGATTTTTCTTCTTGGTTTTAGTAATTATAACTATATATTAAAATTCGGTTTGATTCGAATTCGATTCGATTTTATAGTTTGAATTCGAATTCGAGTCGGTGATAAGTGATATTATAGTTTGAACTACACTTGAAGAAATATTTATATTCTATGAAATTGCATAAATGTGGAGAAAGCTTAAACCGGGCTATAAATTCTCTTAATCCGATTGAGATTTAAGTTCCTAACCTCACTTATACTTAGCAATCCATGAATGTGAGAAAGTTTAGACGTCGTCACACATGGTAAAACATCAAAAAAATTTAATTTTTTTTAATCTATAACATCATCGTTTTGGTGCCTCATAATAACCACGTTTAATCATATTTTCTTGTTTACCGGTCTAGAGTTCCTCACCATGATCGACAAGGTTCTTTTAAGTAAAAATCATAAAATTAAAAGTTTTTTATATAAAGAGCGTGATATTAATTAAAAACTATAATATAAATAAATCATTGATTCATAAAGGGTGAGAAGTTAAACTTGGAAAATACATAAATCGACTTTACGTATATATATTTTACCCAACCTCCCTCTTAACCCTATTCGTGATATTTAATTTTGTTTGGGTTTAGCGATTATTGAGCCAGAATCCGACACAAATTGTCATCTTTACGTACAGGTTACCATGCTTAAATCATAATGAGCGAGACGGGTTAGTGACTACAAGTAAAAGAGAGTAATAAAAATATCTTAGCTCGTCGGGTAACCGAAGACTACTATTTATACGTAATTATGTCTTAAATTATGTTTTGATTCATTTGAACATTTCTCATAACACAAAACACATGTAACAGCATTTTATAATGGTGC
Organism: Senecio squalidus; assembly: GCA_910822075.1. Lineage (NCBI taxonomy): Eukaryota > Viridiplantae > Streptophyta > Magnoliopsida > Asterales > Asteraceae > Senecio > Senecio squalidus. The sequence goes on from CAJVGC010000060.1 coordinate 66,614,308, forward strand.
CTTTCTAACAACCAAACATTATTATGTCGTTAAAATTTACTTGCTCGTTATTCAAGATCGACTCAAAAACTATCCAAAATCGACTTGATTTAATCGAGTCGAGCTCGAGCTACTCGAGTAAACTTTCGAGTCGAGTTCGAGTTCCAAGATACTCAACACCCTTTAGGCTGTCGTGAGCCTTATCGAGCTTTGGCTAAATTACAAATTTACCCTTTTATATACATACAATTACTAAATTGTTGTTACCATATAAGTTAATATGTATATAAAACGAGTAGAGTAGAGTTTATATAACAATTATTTATCGAGTTCGAGTTGAGTTTCGATCACAAATTATGGTAATCGAGTTATGCACGTGCATAAAATTTAAAGCTCGATCGAGCTCAACTCAAATTTTAGCAATCGAGTCAAATTCAAACTTAATAACACTCGACTCGAGTTCAAACTTAATAACACTCGACTAGACTCGTTTATAACGTATATTGTTGTTGAAAACTATGATCACTTACACATTATCCATGTAAGATAAAAAAAAATTCTCTCACAGAATCAATCAATGGCTTCTTTCCAATTTCCAATTAGTCCCATTTCCAAATCCCCAATTCCTGAAACCCTAAAACACCATCAAATTCTTTACAATTCATATTTCAAACAAATTTCCTCTGTTTCAAAACAGGGGAAATTACAAGAATCTGTCAACATTTTTCTTGAATTAGACTCTCAAAATTTCAAAAGTGGACCAGATATTTATGGTGAATTACTTCAAGCTTGTGTTTATGAAAGAAATCTTAGTTTAGGTAAACAAATTCATTCAAGAATTGTTAAAAATGGTGAATTTTTATCCAAAAATGATTATCTTGAAACAAAGTTAGTTACTTTTTATGCAAAATGTGATGTTTATGATGTTGTTGTAAGTTTGTTTGATAGAATTAGTGAGCGAAATGTGTTTTCTTGGGCTGCGGTTATTGGTGTTTGTTGTCGAAAAGGCTTTTTCGAAAAAGGGTTGTTAGGGTTTTGTGAAATGATGGAAAGTGGGATTAAAGGTGATAACTTTATCGTTCCGAATGTGTTGAAAGCTTGTGGTGGATTGTTGTGGTTGAAGTTTGGGAAAAGTGTTCATGGGTATGTGGCGAAAATGGGGATTGGGGATTGTGTTTTTGTCGCGAGTAGTTTAGTTGATATGTATGGAAAATGTGGGGAGTTGGAAGATGCACGGAAGGTGTTTGATGAAATGGATGAACGGAATGTGGTTACATGGAATTCGTTGATGGTTGGTTATTCTCAAAATGGGATGTTTGAGGAGGCGATTCGTGTGTTTTGGGATATGAGAATGGAAGGGATTGGACCGTCGGTTGTTAGTATGGTTAGTTTTCTTTCGGCTTGTGCTAATGTTTATGGTGTTGAAGAAGGTAAACAAGGTCATTCGGTTGCGGTTTTGAATGGGTTAGATGGAAATAGCATAGTGGGTACTTCTTTGATTAATCTTTATTCGAAAACTGGTTTGGTTAACGATGCTGAAAAAGTGTTTTGTAAGATGGTTAAGAAAGACGTTGTGGCATGGAATTTGATGGTATCTTGTTACGTACTGAATAAACAGATTGAAAAAACGATGAATTTATGTCGTGAAATGTTATTACAAGGATTGAAATTCGATTCTGTAACAATGACATTGATCACAACAGTTGCCGGTGATACCCAGAATCTAAAATTTGGAAAATCGGCACATTGTCGAAGTATTAGAAACGACTACTTATCTGATGTAACTGTTGCAAGTAGCATTATTGATATGTATGCTAAATGTAACAAAGTTCTCGATGCAAGAAGGGTATTTTCGTCATTGGTAGTTAAAGATCTTGTTTTGTGGAATACATTATTAGCTGCCTACGCTGAACTCGGGTCAAGTGGTGAAACCCTTAGATTGTTCTATCAAATGCAACTCGAAGGTGTGCCACCAAATGTGGTCTCTTGGAATTCAGTTATTCTCGCATATTTAAGAAATGGGCAAGTTAAAGAAGCTATTGTTTCTTTCTCGGAAATGGAATCTTTTGGGGTCGAGGCTAATTTGATTACGCATACTATTTTAATCACGGGCTTGGTTCAGAATGGATTTGTAGATAAAGCAGTTGATATATTTCAAAAGATGCAAGAAAGTGGGATTAAACCGAATAACATAAGTATAGTTGGTGTACTTTCGGCTTGTAAAACCCGTGCTTCTTTGCAACTTGGAAAAGCCATTCACGGATACCTATTACGACAAGAGATGCATATAAATGTCGTATTAGCAACTTCTATGGTAGATATGTATGCAAAATGTGGGAATATAAATCAAGCGAAAAAGGTATTTGATATGATTTTAATCAAAAAAATAGCGTTATATAACGCTATGATATCTGGTTATGCATTACACGGATGTCATAAACAAGCCCTTGATCTTTTTAAGGAGTTAAAGACTTATGGTGTAAATCCCGATAGTATAACATTTACAAATATGTTGTCATTATGCCGACATTGTGGATTAGTAACAGAAGGTTTGGAGATTTTTGTAAATATGGTTACTAAGTATGACGTGGCACCAAGTATGGAACATTACGGTTGTGTGGTGAGCCTTCTTTCTAAATGTGGAAATGATGACGTTTTTCGGTTTGTGAAAAGTATGCCTTTTGAACCTGATTCGCGTATATTAGGATCTTTACTTGTGTATTGTAGAGAACATAATGAGACTGATATTGCAAAGTGTTTAATTGAGATGTTGAGTAAATTAGAGCCGAGGAATTCTGGAAATTATGTTGCTCTATCGAATGCATATGCAGAAAATGGAATGTGGGATGAAGTTTCGGATTTGAGGATTTTTATGAGAGAAAACGGGATTAAGAAAAACCCGGGGTGTAGTTGGGTTCAAATTGGTAAAGAACTTCATGTTTTTGTTGCTAATGATAGATCAAAATCGCAAAGTGATGAGATTTACTCAACGTTAGCCTTATTAAGAACGGAAATGTAAAGGTTGAACGAGTTATTTTTCATTGAATGTATACAGATATGCTTTTGCATACCCTGAAAAAAGTTTTGCAGTAAATAGTAAATAAAAATATTATCTTACCTTTCTAACTTTATGTTTGTGAATATCAACCTAATTTATTCGGGTTTGTACTCGTCCTAAATGAGGCGAACGACGCACAGTCGCACATGGTTCATATTTAGTGGATGTACAATTCACTTTCCTATTCTCGAACACAACTTTCATATTTTTTAGTTAGTTTGCTCTTTTTGGGTATTCGGTGAACTTCTAAGATTATGCATTCGTTTTTTTTTAACGTTTATATATTGATTGATTTTAGATTTTACGAGCTTTTCAGAGCATCATATTACAACGTATCAAGATCCTTCAAGCCCTCATGAACCATCTCCTTTCGAAGGATCTTGTATTCTTAATAAACCGGAGATGACATATCGTACATATCTTTTCATATTCGAGCTGGTACAGTGGTACTAGCTATAATAACATTTACATCTTTTGATACTTGAGTTTCAGTTTTTTTGTATAAAAAATTTAGTTTCAATAATCGAATTTGGGTGTTTCGTTTTTTAGCTTATTTTTCGGCTTATGAGTTTATCTAGTTCCGTTTAGTTTCAAGATACTTATATTTCAGTTTTCTTTCCATTTTAAGTCGTAATAAACTCATAAGCACAAAAAATAAGCCGGAAATGGATATGAGCATATAAGCCCAATATAGTTATAGTAAAGGACTAAAGGTTCAAAGTCCAAACCAAAAAGCTTATTGAAACACTATTTTATAATTATTTTACTTATAAGGTGAATAAAAATAGTGCAATTTTATAAATTTGAAGGTACAATGCTCTAATTTATTGTATTTTTATTGTTATACTATAATATGAATTTATTCCTTAAAAGTTGAAATTATAAATCAAGATTAATTATTTATACGGGTTATGACCATTTTAGATTAATATAGTTATAACGGATTAAGTAAGTGGTGCTTGACTCGTTCAGCAGACGTCTCAATGAAGGTTTCAGCAAGAGTCGTGGTCATTTCAGCATGTATGGGTATTACGATATTGAGTATTTTCTTGTCTAATCGTCCTAGTGCCTCCACTCGATCTAATTGTCAGGGCTGTCCCTGGGCCTGGGCCACCAGGGCAACCGCCCAGGGCCCATCAAGGCTAGGGGCCCATTTTCTTTGTCTAGTGTAGTGTGTGAAGCAAATTTTTATGAGTTTCTTTTATTTATTATTGCGTGGAGTTACAAGAATGTTCAAGAATGTTTTATAGGGCGCATTTCTAGGATTTTACTTCTTTGTAAGTTCTTTATTTCTTCGTAATCTTTATATAGGATTTTACTTCTTTGAAAAAAAATATTTTATAGGGCCCATTTCTAGGATTTCGTCCAGGGCCAAAATATTGTTTGAAACGGCCCTGCTAACTGTGTGACCGTAACTGTTTAATTTAAGGGTTCAACATGTTTTGTCTCGGTTGTCATGATTATAGTCGATTTTCCATCCGTATTCGTACTTCTGTTTTTTCCTACCTAATTATTATAAACCAATTAGTTTCTAGAAAAAACACATAAATTCGTGCCACGTGGCATTTTATGCAAAATAAAGATTTTTGTGATTTGTTACACCGAAAGTTGACGTTTTAGCAACACCCATTTGTCATTTTATTGCCTTTTATTGTGGGACTAATTCTTCACTTTTGGTTGGCAAAAATTGATAACAAGAAACTGGACCACCATTGCAACATGTAACATTACCATACTAATACAAACAAGATAATATTATGATTGATTGTGTTCGAAACTGATATCTGATTATTGCGTTTTCAAATCGTACATAACTAGATTTTAGTGTTTGGAGTAGTGTGATTATTTTAGATCGGAAATTTATACTTAAAGGTAAGTTTATAAACACGTTTTCTTTTCTTAACATATAATCACTTTAAAACACAATCTCAAACACGTACATAATATAATATGTCTATAATAATTGTAAGGTTCATATTATTAATATTTTGACCACTAATGCTTGTCCAAGTGGTTATAGCATGCTGCCTATATGTGGGAGGTCTCGGTTCGAGGCTTTCTCATGGTGGGTAATTTACTGACACAAATCCCTTACATGATAGGATTAAAAAATACTTTCCAATAAACCTCTTTTTAATATTGTAAGGGTAAATCAGTAACCTTTTTTATGTCCCGTCTAACCAATCATATCATGATATTTTACATATATATATTTTCTTAACCTATTAAATAATGAAAACTTATAATATACACTTCAAATATAATAATTTCATTGAAGAACCGTTGTATGCCCAAAAGAAATAATCATGTCTACCATCAAACTTGTAAGTGACCCTTTACTTGTAAGCTCTTCAATCTTCTAGGTTATGGATGTTATCATCATGTCATGTGGGTAAAGGGTAAAATTGTCTTTTCGTCATATAAAATAATTTAAAAGTAGGTGGATAACAAAAATTGTCTTTGGTTATATAATCTAAAATTATTAAAAAGAAAAAAATGAACTTGAATACACACAGAAAGTAGGCTAATTTTTAAATACATTGAACACTTTTATTATTAATGTACGTTATAATTATGTAAATGAAATGATTAAAATACATTTTTTATATTTAGTCTAGAAGGTTATATTCAAAATTCTCATACAATCTTTGTTCTTAAAAATTACATCGACCCTTACGCAATGTCCTCGGGCAAAGATCAATTAAATGACTTAGATACCTTTATGATACTTACGTCCGAAAATTAGGTCTTCAAACTATAGGAAACAAAAGCATTTTACAAACATATCGTTGGGGCTATGTTTAATACAGTATATCATACAATCAAAGGACGGGACAGAGTAGACAGTTGTCCCTGCTATATATTTTTCGCAAGAACGAAAAAGAATAAACATTTGTCCCTACTATATATTATAGTTTAATGCATGTATTGACATATTAAACATAGTATCGGGATTACGTTAGCAAAATATATAAAAAAAAAATTATAAATGAGAAACGAGAAAGGAGGAATATATTATTTTGGACCATGTGAAAGTGAAAAGGGAAGTGGAAATGGACAAGAACAAGAGGACGCTGTAAAAGGTTGTACATTCAGTAGAATTGACAGTACATTGGTGTGTGGACTCTGTCTAATCAGACCGGCCCGGTCCTCAAAAGATGAGAAAGAACTGGTCTTAGACAAAAGCCGGCCCACTATATTTCCTTAACACACCCTTAACTTTCCCACTTTTACATTTTATACACCTATTTTATTTTATGTTCCAAATGGTACCCTTAAACACATCATGCATTCATGCCAATTGCCAACTAAGAGTTTCTTTTTGTAAGTTACACTTATTATTTTTCGAGAAAAATATAAGTTGAATTGTTCAAACCTTTGCAACATAATGAGTTTAAAAAAAAAAAGATGTTTTATTAGATGACAATCAGTGACTACCGTATATATTTTAATTTTCGTACTGATGCCGGGTAGATTCACCTCGATATGTAGTCTACACAAATGTTTGGAAACGAAATCAAACTCATGCATTTTAGAAATATTCGTGAGCCCAAGGCGTCATCCGAAACAAGTGAAATGTCTCCAAAGTGTAAATTGTAATTGTAATGTGTATTAAAACCAAGTACCTCGAAGTTATAAATTTGACATATGTGGACTGCCTATGTTAATGTTTACAGTTTAGACTTGTGACTAGATTGGTTCAGTGGTGAACTAGTACATTGGTAAACGGTATATCTCTTTTTTCTTTTTCTTTTCTTAATAAAAACATGTCTAATTCATATAAAATTTTAATACTTATCTCTCCTCATACTAATCAATCATTTTTTCAATCATCCAATCATATCTTTAGGCCTAAATTTAGGCTTATGTAGTTAGACATTTCAATTATTTTCGTTTGCTTATTATTCGTTTTTTATTATTAAATTTTGATAACTACAATATTAAAGACGTGGATAAATTCTCAAAACATGTAATGAAAACTTGTATTTTATAAATATAAAAATAGTCTTGGTAACCACAGTTCCGATGGTTGTGATTAAAACATAAGGACACCTTATTAAAGTTTGTATCCCGTAAGTTTAGGAAGAGAAACCCCCAAATACATATGACGGTTATTATTCATATACAACAAAACGAAGCATGTATGAAACTTTTAACCGCAACCCCGAAAGCTTTTTGTCATTTGAAGACATAGGGCTGAGCATCGGGCCAATACCGGCCCGAACCGACTCATATCGAGACCGAAAACCGACAAAAAATCAAACCGAAACCGAACCGATTTTAGTTCGGTCGGTCGGTATAGTATCGGGCCATGTCGGGGTCGGTTTTGGTCTAGGACCGAAAATACCGAATTCAAACGCCCCCTTATTACCAGTTGCAGAAAATACCGAATTCAAACACCCCCTTATATATTACAATTGTGCTGTAGTGCGGCAGATCATTTCCGGTCTAAGGATTATGAGGTTAGTGCAGAAATATTTGAGAAGTCTCTACTTTGTGTTCAGCGTAACTGTTTCTGACAGAATTTTGGCAGCGTAACTGGGCATTTTCATGGTCAGCGTAACTGTCTTCAGCATAGATACGTTGGCGTAACTATCAGTTACGCTGGAAATCAAATCTTTCACCAACACTGATATCGGTCGAATCGGGCCAAGTCGGGTTTAGTCGGTATTTTAACCGACCCGACCCGAAAATGTTGAATTTTGTTGTCGACTACCGCCCAAAATGCCACTGTTTCGGTCTCGATTTCGGTCGGGCCACTCGGTTTCGGTCGAACCAATCGATATCGGTCGATATTTCACAGCCCTATGAAGACACGTTTACGCGTTTACATTTATAGAGGGAAAAATGTTAGTTACCAATCTTGGCCCATGGGTTATTAGATTAGTATTATATGGAATATTTTGAACAAAAACAGGTTGGCAATTACCTTTTTAATAAGATTTTATTCTTTCAAAAAGTAATTTTGATTCTTATAATATTTTCTCTTATTTTAATACCTCATTTCATTCTTCCTAGAACCATAATAAAATATTTGATAAAATAATCGACTTATTTATACAATCATTTGAAACAATATTATATTTATCTAATTTAATTAGAAAATACATAAACTTTTGATTTTATTTTGATAAGAATGTTTATTTGTTTCGACTTATCTTTCGTAAATATATCATTTTAAGACTTATTTTTGTGACTTATGTGATTATTTGAAGTCATAGAAAAAAATTGGACGGTAAAGAAAAATAATGCAAATGGCAAGAATCTTGTTTTTTTACTTGAGATTTACCAAAAGAATAATAACACATAAACAACTTTCAATCAACTTCCCTTGAAACCCGACTCGACCCGATCCAATCCATAAAAATCATATCAAATTAAAATAAACATAAACCACCAAAAATAAAAAATAAAATACTTTTTAAAATAATTCTCTACTCTATTTTCATTTTTGACTTCAATTATTTGGGTTTACGGTGTGACATTGCTTGGTGAGTTTCGGGTCTCGGTAGGTGGTGTATGGGATCCCTTTGACGGGTCATCTGACGATTGTCTCAACCCCTCATCCGTTTCGCCCCGGTTCATATCTTCTATCATTCTCACAACTTCCTGCATTGCTGGCCGTTGATCTGGCACTGTTGATACACACGCCATTGCTATTTGCAACAACTGAACCATTTCCTCTTCGATATTTTGATACCTCATTAATTCCACATCAAAAACCTCAGCGGTCCATTCTTCTCGTACAACTGATTGTACCCATCTTGGCAAATCAATCCCTTCTTCACCTAACGAAGCTTGGTTTGGAGCTTTTCCAGTTAAAAGCTCCAACAGCAACACCCCAAAGCTATACACATCCGATTTATAAGTAACTTTTCGCGTTTCAAGAATTTCCGGAGCTCTATAACCAGTGACACGATTGTTAGGAGAACTCGACCCGCCAAAGAGCGTATTAAGACCATAGTCAGAAACAGAAGCATCTTTGTTGGTCTCCTGTCTAAGAAGGATATTGGACGATTTAATATTTCCATGAACCACTTTCCCAGCCACATGTAAGTACGCAACTCCTCTAGCAGCACTTAGTGCAATTCTCATTCGATGGTCCCAATCCAACGGTGTTCGGCCCGACCCTCTACTTCCTGTTGTACCATACAACTCGTTAACGCATACTTAATGCGTAAGATTTCATGATTACAAACATGGGGGGCATGGAGGAATTATTGATTTATTAAAGGAACTTAAGTGTAACATTTACTACTCACTTTGATAAAAGACAGGCAGGTAGCCCACATACATATCATGCTTATTTCAAACCACATGGATGTCATTATTAAAGAGCAAAAAGAAAAAAAACATAAAACATAAAACATACTACCGACAGTTACGGTATAATTGTCCTTCAAAAAACATCAATATAAACAAATACTAAATCAACATCAACAACATATATAATATTAGAGCTTCAAAACATCACAAAAGTTGATTTAACGGTTACATAGCTTTAGGTCTGCGATAAATGACTCATTTTGAACCGATAAATATCCTCGGTAAAAATAACGTTTACCAAATTTAAACACCATAAATGTGATATGTATTGGTTTACAACCATAAAACATAATGCTACCATTACTATACTTATAAAAGGCCTTTTGTTTCTATTTGCAAAATACAACTATTCATGCATAAAGAACAAGTCTTATGATTTGAGTTGTGTGCACTATACATAATTTGGTCCCAAAATCAAGCATTTTTTGACATTTTGCACCAAATGAATTTTTTTTATATATAAAATAACAATGCACTATGTACACCATTTTCATGAATTATTGGCTATCCAGCAATGTTTGATGTTAACATTTTTCTATAATATTTGACCGGGGTATCGTCCCTTTTACCCAAAAAAAAAAAAAACATTTTTCTGCAAAATTTACTACTACTAGTCAATATTCATTCAAACATTTTCAACTATATAAAAATATGTAAAACTTGTTTCCTATAATGAATATCGAATAAGAACCGTAAAAACTATTTCTGACTAGTCATATTTGTGCATCTGCATTGTTTTCAGAAATCACTTGTGCATCGTGAAATAATGTCATATATAGTTCGTAAAGTTCTTATATGCAATTAATCATAAGTAACATATGATTAGATTTAAATAAGTGAATAATTAAGATGAAGAAATTACCATGAAGAAGAGCGGATAAGCTACCGGCAGGCAAGTAATCATAAACAAGCAATTTCTCATCCTTCGAAAAATAATAAGCTCGTAATGGAACCACATTTTCATTCTCAAGTTTCCCCAACCCCTCCAATTGCAAATCGAATTCCTTCTTAGTTACAACAACATCTTTCAACCGTTTCACAACAACCGTAGTCCCTTCTTCCAAAACCGCCTTATACGACGTCCCAACACTCCCTTTCCCCAAAACCTCCGCGGAAGCCCTCAATAAATCCTCCAAATCAAAACTATAAACCCCCCTCCCAAAAAACACCAACTTATTCCTCTCACCTTCCGTCGACACGCCAGTAATGTCGTCCTTGGACGACGAAGTCCCAGCTTCAGCGCCCGAAACAACTCCTCTCCCCGCCCCAGCGGCAGAAGCTGGAACTATCGGTTTAGCACGTTGCTTTGTACTCTGATTACGCTTTCTCCGTAAACAAAGTAACAAAATCAATAAAAGTAGCGCCAAAACCAAAACAGAACCAACTACAATAGCTACAATAGCAGCAGTAGACAATTTTTTCTTCGTTTTCTTACCCGTCCCCCGTCCTTCACCTTCACCTTCACCTTCACCAGAAGGTGAAGGCTCAGGGGACGGAAAAAACGAATTATCACAATCCGGTAACGGATTACCACACAAATTAATATTACCGGAAAATGCAGTTACAGGAAACCTAGCTAAACTATTCGGAATCGATCCGTTGAATCGATTATTCGAAACGTTTAAATCAGTTAAACCTTTAACATCTACACTAGGCAATTGTCCTGAAAACATATTATCATGTAACAACAAACCAGTAAGCTGAGTCAAGTTATTAATCGAAAACGGCACCGTTCCGGAGAATCCATTACTAGACAAATCTAACCGCATTAACCGAGTCAACTCAGTAAAACTCGCCGGAAACTCACCGGAGAATCTATTATTCTGCAAATAAACACTTCGTAACAAAACTAAATTTGAGAAATCTGATGGGAGACTACCGGTGAGTCCGTTGGAGTGAAGAGAGAGTACACGGAGCTGAGATAAAGCTCCGATTGTCCCCGGCGGGATGGTGCCGACGAGTCCGACGCCGGGGAGACGGAGCTGAGTCACCGACGAGTTGCTGACGTCACATGTGATGCCGGTCCATGAACAGGTTGGTTGGGAGGAGTTCCATGAGATGCGAGATGCGTGAGGGGTTTGGGAGATGAATGACAGTAAGGATTGCTTGTCCTGAGTTGGCTCGGAACGAGTTACAGTGAGGAGAAATAATGTGAAAATGACAACGGAAAGTGACGTCATGGTGGTGGATTACGGTGGTTAATGTGGTGGTTTATGGTGAGAGATGATGGCCATACAAAATGTCTCTCTGGTTAGAGAGAGAGAGAGAGAGAAATATCACGAGATGGATTATATGAGAGAGAAGAATATTGTTATTGTTAAAAGGAAAATAAAGTAGCAATATTAGTGTCGTTTTGCTGGCAGATCATAATAAATAAATTAAATAAATGTTTTTCTTTTTCTTTTTCTTTTTTTATTATTAAAGCCAATTTATTTTAGGAAAGTAAATAAATATATGATTTATATAATAGTAATGCTTTGTTGGAATGTAAACATTAAGGTTGTGAATAACGTAAGACGTGACGTTGTAACATGGTTAAGCCTCAAGATATGACGAGATATGACATTTTTCAAGTCGTGACAATACTGCAGAGTTTTAATATATTTTATAATTTTATATATAATTGTTTATATGCTTTTACTATTTTTAAAGTTATATAACTATAAAAGTCGTTGTTTTCATGTTTTAATGCATCTAATCTAAGTTATATAACTATAGTTATTTTAAAGTATTTTTAGGTTGTTTTTTTTTAATTTCCATAACGCGTTACAAAAAACTCACAGCGCGTCTTGACTCGTTTTTGGATGTCACGCCTAACAAAGATGTCTTGCATGTTTTTTGTGAAGCCAAGTCACGTCTTGACGTCATGACGTGATTTTTAGAACCTTGGTAAATACTGATATCTGATACCTTAAACGCAAGTTACGTGCTGCTAATAGTATGGATATAATTCCTTTGATTCGATGACAAGCCGGACAAAGAAAGATATTTTTTCATGAATGTGTTCGATAAATGTAAATCATATTAAACAATATACATGAAACATACTTTATTTAATGTAAAATTTTACTCTCTATCCTTAAGGTTTTTGTTTTGATAAATAATTAATATTAAAGGAATAAATATTTTCAATAGATAGTATTTAGAAATGCCCTTATATTTTACTTTTGAATACTAACTCATTTTTAGAAGATAACTTAAATCTACTACTTTACATATATAAAAATCATTTTTATATTAGATAAATGGTTAATACATATATATAAAATAAATTTGTTTTTCTTTTATTTTTTTCGTTGTAGTAGTCCAGTCTTTATGTTTTATAACAATGCATAGTAGAAATATAAATATTTTATAACTATTTGTGACTATAAACTTATGATAGTCTATTAATTAAATCTATATTTAAAAGGAAAAAGATATTCATTGAACGTAGTCAATTTTATTAATTTTTAATAGTAAATATTAATTAACACAACGAGTGTCTTTTTCTCAGGTTCTGTGAAAGTTAATTATAAGAATAACAATGATTACATTTACCAATCACCTATTAAATAAAATGATGATGGTATTTTGTTGTTGAAATAAAACATTATATTATAAAATTTAATTTAATTTTAGATTCCTTCCGCGTAACTCATCTATATTTATTTATTTATATTATTATTTAGGTGAGAATGTTTCTATTAAAATAACTTAGGTAGGAATAGGATCCACTTTTAAGTACTAGTTTTAATCCATATGGTAACAAAATCATTTAATTATTTATGTAATTCGTGGAATGATAATTTTAATTTTAATTTAATTTAACATATAATATTGTGCAATATATCTATTATTATTATTATTGATCTGACATATGTATATTTTTAAAATTATTATAAAATTCATGAACAGTGTTTGTGCCAAATCTTTTGTTGGGAGAATTAAATGAGTTGTAAAATGACGTGGGATCGTGATACAATTAAAACCACTCATTTTCGGGGCAAATACGTGGCGTAAGAACTTTCGCTAGAATGTGGAGTTATAAATTTGGTGTGGGATTGTGGAGCGAGACACAATTAATTCTCGCGAAAAATATTTCATAAATTTAGTGATTATTTTCGTAATATAGTTATTTTAGGTGAGTATTTTCGTGATTTTCTCTAAATTCAATGGGTTCATAATCAAAATTAGACTTCTTCTAAAATTCTATTAAAACTCTAAAAAATAAAAACTGTAGTAGGTTCGTCTGACCCCACTCAATATATATTAACTTCGTCCTAATTTTTGTCACTACATTTCCGAAAATGCATGCCCAATGGTCGTGTGAAATCTTTGTGTATATATCGTTCTTATGTTTACATTTAAAAAAAATATATGAACTGAAATTTTAATCTGGTCAAATAAATTAATTTATTTTATTGTAGTAAAAAAATATTATTTATATTTATATTACACATTACATAAGTGTGAAGATATAATTACTTCCATACATTTACTATCATTATTTAATGCCAACTTATTTTTCTAAAAATAAATATAACTATTAAATAGCGTTGAAATAAAATTTTGTATTTATATGAATTTTGCAACCAACAATAGTTGAAAAATAATTAATTGTGTGCATTTAAAACACATCAATTTATTGAACATTTTTTAGATGGCAGTAATGCTTTAAGGAGTTGTACGTAGATTCTTAGTAGTTGTACTTGATAAATTATTGCTAAGAATTAAATGAAAATTTAATAAAATAAAGTTGGGTCCAAAAGCAATAGAAATGTTATGTTGAAATCAAGAAAACAAAATAATTATATTTTGGAGTTAATATTACGTGACAAGTGTAATGATTGATTAGTTACATTACAAGTAACTAAATTATAATTTGATTGCCAAAATATCAAATTGAAATCGGATAAAACTTACATCAAAGATAAGAGGTAACAAGTTCGAATCCTGTTGGAGACATTTATCGGTTATAGAGCCTTTAGCCAAAAAAATTTATAATTTGATTGCATTAATACTTTGATTAGTTACATTATGAATGCGTTGTGACATTCACTATCACAATTTAAGAAATTTGTGCTTCAACTCAAACCCACAATGAATCCTAAAACATAGATGGTCGAAGTGAAGAGAAATTGTGGAGGCTTCACAACGAGCCTGAGAATGCTACTACTCATAGTGCCATGAGTGATAAAAAATACGCGAAACACATTTTGTTTTTTTTTTATTTTGTACATGTATAGGTCTAATCTTGTTATGATCAAATTTTAAATTTAAAAGATTGTATATGGATATTGAGAATATTTTCGGTGAGAAACACGACTTGTAAAATTTGTTACCATTCGACTACATTACATTATCTTGTCGCTCTAGTTTCTTAAATGACTTAAGTCGAGACATGTTTAGTACAACGGTACCTTGCTACACAAGTTAATTGAAGCATTGTTTATGATTTGTTGTGAGAATGATAAGACAAGGTACGTCAATATCTACTATCGAGTTTTTGCGAGTCTTTCCAATATGTAAGACATAGTATAAATGTTAAAATATATTATCGAGTTATTCAAGTCAAGCTCAAGAACATGTAGAGTATTTTCGAGCCGAGCTCGTGCCTTCAACCAAAGACTCATCACGCTATTGAGTTGTGCCCGATTAGGCTAAAATGTGGAAACCCCCGAATCAATCCACAAGTCATATCTCTTCGTTCGTGTACCATGCAAATTGGGTATAGGATGGTGGTTAGGCACTCGGGTCGGAAAGGGAGAGGGGACCAGGCCCACAGATTGCGACGTGACTCACGAGAGTCACGGTGTGATTGTGTGAACGATTGATGGAGATGGGTGCCATATCGGATGCTCTAACAACTACAATAAAAATCTTATCTCGTCTACTGAACATCTTCGAGCTTTGAACTATGGCAACACACTTTTCATGAGTATAGAAAGATGATATGTGAATTTGGCATTCAAGCATTCGTACATCTTGTAACAAAATAAAACCGACATAAAAATGAACTAGTCGTTTACATCTAAGTCGTTTTTGATATCATGTTTTGACTAACACTCTATATATATATGAAATGAGTATGTAAAGAAAATGGTGATCATTTATCGGTATTGCATTATGTTGATAATCAAGGCGATCGTCTCATCAACATATCACAACTCGATATTAATTGATCAAAGCGTGTATATATTGCAAATGAACTCATATTCACTCGTGTATGACCGAAAACTCCTAGCTAGTCATTTGTTTATTGCTTCTAAAAGGGCATCACCGAAAACTCCTTATGATGACATTTCCACCTCTCGATTTCTTATCTAGTATCCCGTCGCATTGTCCCAAACACACAAACCATATACATGTCTGAAACGATTCTTATAGTGTTTTTCTTTTCTTTTTATATATCTAACAATTATCCGATAAACCTAAAAAAAAAACCTAACGAGAAAAAACATGTCTCAAATTGTTTTTTCAAAACTAAAAAAGAAAAAACCCGCAAATAATATAACTTTTTCATAGTTAGCCAAATACGATTCATTGATTATCGTATATATTTTTTCGAAACGCAATCCCAAACACCCGATAAACCTCGGAATCAATCCAACAATTATCCAAATCTTGATTCACGTCGGCGTCCCATGCAAACTATCTTCCATAAAAATATTATCATAAAATTTCAACAAAATTCCTTTAAAATTTTGCCTCCATTTTCAAAAAGCAACATTCTTGTTAATCTTAATCACGTCACGTTTCCACCCCCAAAATCATCGTAATTTATGATCCAATTTGAATTCCCATAAACCCAATTATGTGATATGATTTTGGAATTGTACACCACCTGTTTGATAAATTGTCTTACCGAAGTTTGAGTCGTTTTGGAGTTATTTTTAATGGGGGAGGCAGATGGGGATGAAAAGGGGAAAACTTGTGCTGATATGTTACGGAATACCGCGTCGAATATAAGACGTTTGGCTGATGAAATACAGCAATGTGAGGGGAGAAAAAAGTATCTTGCGGATACTAAAAGCCCGTCGGATGGGGGTGATGTTAGGTGGTATTTTCGTAAGGTTCCTATGGAGAAAAATGGTTAGTTTTTCGTTGGAATATTTTTGGTAAATGCTATATCGTTGTAAAAACCCTTGTTCAGCTTATGAAATAAGAGAATGTAGGAGATAAATTATAACTTTATAAGCGGTTTACTGCTTTCCAATAACTTAAAATTTGCTTATTTGTGATTTCGAAAAGCAATAAGCAGGTAAGCAGCATTTTATAAGCAATCCCAAACACCATTAACATATGAAATACATAAGTAAAAATGGGTCATGTATTCGTCTTTCATGTTTCTGAGTGAAAATAGTAGCTATTTATAAAGTTAATTTACCAAATCAGAATTGAAACAAATGTGCATATCTATCTCTGATGAATAAATCATAGTCTTTACAAATGAATTGAAATAAAGGAACGTTTTTTGTTCATTGCCATATTGATTCCGTTGCTTATATAAACAGAGGTAGCTGCTGGTGTCCCACGTGCAGAAACAGTAGAAAAGAGTGATTATTTTCGATTTGGTATGAGAGATTCACTTGCAATAGAGGCATCATTCTTGCAGGTGATATCATCTTTTTCAAGTTATCAAACCTAATCGTTACCTAGTATTATATAACACCTGTTCACTTATTTTCTGTTAGAAGAGTATATAAATGAATCATTATTTATAGATTTGTATACGTAACAGAAAGAAGAGGAGTTGCTTTCTATTTGGTGGAAAGAGTATGCTGAATGCAGTGAAGGTCCAAAAGGGTCGCCTTCTTCAGCTACCAAGTCAGACCCAGTACTGAAACCATTCCCTATAAAGAGTTCTCTTTCAGAAAAACCCTGCTCAGATGAAGAAGAGCGAGTTGGTGTCCCTGTGAAAGGAGGCTTGTATGAGGTGCTGCACAAATATCTTGTTTTCGTTGGCAGGTTAACGCGTCAAAATGGGCGTGGGTTCGGGTTGGTTTGACCCACAAATACTTTTTGCTCAAATTTAAATATCTTTAAATATACCAATGTCGTTAATGATTGCTGCAAAACAATATTATTACAATAGTAATCTAAATCCTTAAATAAAATTATTTCAACCAGTTTGTCCTGGTCCCCTTTTAGCTAACTTTTATTCGTTCTGCTTGACATAAACAAAACCAAATCAACCCACTTTTAAGTAAATGGGTCGATATTCCGCCTATAATTCTTACTTAGAAATATTGGGTTCATTAGCCAGTATTTTCATTGTAGGTAGACTTGGTAAGAAGACATTGTTTTCCTGTTTATTGGGATGGAGATAATCGTCGTGTTCTAAGAGGCCACTGGTTTGCTCGTAAAGGGAGTCTTGATTGGCTTCCACTTCGTGAGGATGTTTCTGAACAATTGGAGTATGCTTATCATGGCAAGGTAAGTGACTCATAAACCATTAAAATTAAAAAGACCAGCCGAAACCAACCTGTACAAAAGGTACACGATTTCATCCGTTACCCAACCCACCCATATTGTTTTAGGTTTGGCGTCGCAGAACATTTCAACCTTCTGGACTATTTGCAGCCCGAGTTGACATGCAAGGGTCTAGTCCGGTATGTTGGTGTTTGATGATAATATAGTTTAGTTTTTCAGGCCTGTCATCGGCTTCGCCTTTCATATATGCATTTTTTTTTTGTGTGTGTGTGTGTTTAGGGTCTGCATGCTCTTTTTACTGGGGAGGATAATACATGGGAAGCATGGTTAAATGCCGATGCATCTGGAATCTCTAGCATTGTTAAGTTTGGTGGGACTGGTATTAAAGTAAGACGTGGTTATGCTCCATCTAATTCACCAAAGCCAACCCAGGTATACCCTCATTGTTTTCAGAACTATAAAATTATCGGATAATGCATGTGGATGCCCCACAATTATTGCCATCCTAGCATCTATCTTGTGTCACTTATATAAGTGTCAACCAAAAACTTGTCAAAGATAACAATATTAACATATAATGTGTCGACGTCTAATCAAAGATATTTTTGTCTTTTTGGTCGAAACTGGTCTAAATGACGCATGATACATACTTGGGTGTCCGCATACATTATCCCTAAAGTTATTTATCACTCAACTACAACACAAATCATACATAAATATTATGAGTTCATGGAAGAGAATAAGAGAGTTAATAAAAATTGATATCTTAGCTAATAAATTCTATTGGCAGGATGAGTTACGTCAACAAAAGGAGGAAGCTATGGATGATTACTGTTCCCAGGTAAAACTATGAAGTATGAGTTATAACTAACACTTTTGCTCTACAAACAATATTTTTATTTCAATGTAAAATGGCTTTGATCTTATATTTATATAGGTTCCAGTTCGTCATCTAGTGTTCATGGTTCATGGTATTGGTCAAAGGTTGCAGAAAGCGAATTTGATTGATGACGTTGGCATTTTCCGCCATATTACTGCTAGCCTTGCTGAACAACACCTCACATCCTACCAGCGTAGAACTCAAAGAGTTCTATTCATTCCATGTCAGGTAGTTTATTAATTTATAGGTGGCAAGTTTGACCCGTTTACTTCTGAATGGGTTGATTTGGGTTATCTTTTATCTCCCAACAGGTTAAATAAACAATCAGCTACAACGAAATGGCTCAAATGCGTTGAACGTTTCGAAATTCGCCAAAGTGTATTTTTTAAATCATATTATTAAAACATTATTCTTGAAATAAATAATTTTCTGTAATCATATTTGATAGACCAACTTATTTACTATAAAAAAAAACAAAAAACAAACAAAAAACAAACAAAAACAATACTCGTTTTGACTTTTGACCCATTACTCAACCCACTTTAACCCTCCCATTTTGCCACCTCACAGTCAGGATTTCACTTAATCAACTTTTTGACAAATGATTTGTTGTTATAAAATTATTTAACCCTTAATCCTTATGTGATCGGTCTTATACTACCAGTGGAGGAAAAATTTAAAGCTTAGTGGTGAATCTGCTGTAGAAAAGTGTACATTACCTGGTGTACGTGGATTGCGGGTAACATTAAGTGCAACGGTTCATGATGTATTATATTACATGAGCCCAATCTACTGCCAGGATATTATTGATTCGGTATGTCTTAATTATTATATTTGAGCGTATTAAGTAAATATACAGTGTGATAATTAACTTATTGATACAATGGACTTGTGGGCAGGTTTCTAACCAGTTAAATAAGTTATATATAAAGTTCCTTAAGAGGAATCCTGATTATGATGGAAAGGTGAGTGGTTGGTGTGGTTTTATGCACTTAACTATATCTAGAGGTGGCAAAAAGCCAGGGTCGAGTGTTGGAATCGAGTTAGGTTTGGGTCTAAACAGGTAGTCTTACGGGTCAGGTTGACTCGAAACAGTATTTTTTTATGAACTAGTATGTTAATATGATAACAATTTTTAAAATAAGATAATTTACTAGATATTAGGCATTCGAAATACACTTTAGTCCCCTTTCAACCCGATTACTTTGTAGCTATATTTTTTTTTTTCAATTTGACCCGTTAGATAAAAGAATAACTCGGATTGATCCATATTAGTAATTAGTAAATGGGTCAAAATTGCCAGTTGCCATCTCTATGAGTATTTGATTAAATTAATTTTCATAAATTTGAATTGGCACACATTTTTAAGTTATTCTTATGTTTTTTTGAGGTTGTAGGTTTCTTTATACGGACATTCTTTAGGAAGTGTTCTCTCTTATGACATTCTTTGTCATCAAGAGACTTTGACTTCTCCTTTTCCAATGGAATGGATTTACAAAGATCAGATTAAATACGAAACTTGTACACCAAACGACATGAAGTCATCTTCTTCCAATTCACGGGGCAAGGATTTCAATGAAATTCTAACAATGGATTCTAAGAAACTGGATAGTCCCACATTGTTAGATCAAGATGGGTTGGGGTCTGACATCGGTCCAGGTGAAACGTTGTCTGACAAAAATGACAGTTTAGATGACTGCGCAGAAATAGCTAGTGGCTCGAATCAAGTTGATGAGGAAATCTGTCAGCATGATGAAGATACCACAATTAAATCCCTAAGGGAAGAGGTAAATAAGTGTTACTATTCCCGTATTTTTTAAGTATATTCTATTTTTCTTTATCCTAATTAATAGCGCTTCGTTCTTGCAGATCGACCGTTTGAATGCCAAAATTAAAGAACTAGAATCTCATAAAGACGAAGGTACTTGTGAATGGGTCTACAGTGTCGTAAGTCGCCCAAAGTACATTTTAAACACATAAAAACCTCCTAAATTGTTTTATTCAAAAAGTAAATTTTTATTGAAATAATATAATTCTTTAATCATATTTAGCCCACTACTGATTAATAGATATTATGGGCAAACAATGGTTCTGGGCAGTTCAGCCAATTAAGTACCGAAAATTACTTGTTTTTACTTGAACCCGTTTTGATCTGTTACTCGCCACCCCATTTTCCACCTTTAATGGAATAATCAGTTTTGAACGATGGTTATAGTCGGGGTATCTTTTTGATGGATATTGGTTTTATGGAAGTTGTTTCATTGGGTTGATGTTACAACAGAAAAAAATGGAAGTGTTTCCAAAGATTCTTCATCTTGCAAAAATGACACACTGAAGAGTTACACACCTCTTATAAAGTACACAAAGTTGGAATTCAAGGTAATATCCATGAATTCTTCGCTTTAAAAAATTTAGATTGTTTGCCAAATAAAAGCCCCCGAACGTATTTAATACTTAAATGCATTTTGTTATACTTGTGTTCCTATTGAGATTGATGCCAGGTTGATACGTTCTTTGCGGTCGGATCTCCTCTCGGTGTGTTTCTTTCCCTACGCAATGTCCGAATAGGAATCGGTAACTGCTTGCTTTAATATCAGCTTTGTACTAATCAATCCTTTTCTTGTGCCATATACGATTGGTGTTGTTATTTTCTATTTGATTGCATATATAGAAGTCATATTTTCAAGTTTTATTTTCCAGGGCAAGGAAAAGACTATTGGAACAATGAAAATATAGTCGAAGAGATGCCATCTTGTCGGCAGATGTTCAATATCTTTCATCCTTTTGATCCTGTGGCATATCGGTATCTCTCATCTCTCTGCTACGGGTCGACTTAGGTTAAATAAATTAGATTATTATTGTAATGATATAGTTTTTCTAATCAATACTAACGTGAAATAAACTGGCCTTCCACAGAGTAGAACCACTTGTTTGTAAAGATTATATCAAGTCGCGTCCAGTCATTATTCCTTATCACAAAGGTGGAAAGAGGCTTCATATCGGATTTCAGGTAGACACTATAGTTTTACCACTTCATCAAAGATAGTGATCATAATCTTAACAATCTTGTTATAGTAATCATAATTAACGCATAAATTTTATATGATGGTTCAGGAATTCGTAGAAGATGTTGCATCAAGTTCTCAGGTGGTAATGCATCGCATGAGCTCAGTGAAGGTCTGTATGTTACTAGATTGCTCTAGAAATAATATACAAATTTTTGCGTAAACCTGAGATATGTTCAACTTATGTCAAATGATGAGTTTTGACTTATCAAACCATCTTGTATTTTTGTTACAAACAAATCCTGGTTCTCGAGAAATGCGGAAAATGAACACTACAGTTTGTACGAATGAGCAATTTTTAGATAAAAGTACTAATTAAGATGTTCTTTTCCTTGCATGTATTACAGACACAGAAAACAGTCATTTTCGCTTGATTAATTTGACAAAGTATAATTTCGCATAAATTTATAAGACAACATATTTTAACACTTATTATTTAAGTACTTTCTGGTCAAATGGCTTATGAAATGTTCTACACTGGCTTACTATTTGTAGGGCAAAGTACTTGCACTATGTCAAGTGAAAGACGGTGCTACTGTTGAAGGTACTTTGAGTGTACATACTTTTTGATCCATTGTTTTACGGCTTCTGTAGATGTGGCAAGATGGGCGGGTTGGGTAATGGTCATTTTGTTACGGGTTGAAATGGACCACTTCGGGTTGGATCGACTGGCAAACACTTCTTTGTACATTTAAAAGAACTAGAGATAGTTAACTCGTAAGGTTAGAACAACACACTTTGACCATAATAATCTCCATCTTTAATTAAAAACATTTTCGGAGGTTTTAAGCATTATAAGTAGACTTTATACCGGTTTTACCCTCTCCACCCTGTCCCCTTGAAGCTAATTATCTTATGTGACTTGTTTGAAATAAAACATAACCCAAATCGACCCATTCATAAAATACGTTTGTATTTTATTTATGGTTTGCAGCAGAGACATCAGAAAAGGACGAAGTAGTGGAAAAATCGTATGGTTCAATAATGCTGGAGACTTTAACAGGGAGCGAAGATGGCCGAATTGATCATGTCCTTCAAGTATGTACTTTTACTAATCTTTATAAAGCGTTTTAAAGAATTACTGGATTGATATTAAATTAAAAACATTTCCAAATAGCTCAGGCTTTTTTGTTATTAGTAGTAAATGCTGATTTAGTCTGAAACGATAATAAGATTTGTTAAATTGGTTAATGCAGGATAAAACGTTTCAGCATCAATACATATCCGCTGTGGGAGCCCATACGTAAGTATATATCAATTATTAAATACTCGAGAAATTGGAGTAAAGTTGGTTATCTTTCTGTTCAATTAGCCCTTAGTTTATAAATATGTCGATATTCTTTTGACTTATGACATATCATGCAGGAATTACTGGAAAGACCTCGATACAGCATTATTCATATTAAAACATTTATATAGAGACATACCAGAAGAGCCCGAAAATCCAGATGAATTCATGGAGAACGAAATAAATCAAGGAATTGGTAACGGGGAAGGGTGGTATAATGCCGAAGAGGCAGCTGAGGAGGATCTCCCTCTAACCTTTTCTAATAGAAAGGTTGTGAATAAGTTTACAAGGAGAGCCAAAAGCTTCATTGGTCCTTGATTTTTATTTAACTATTGTTCTTGCATAGATGCACTAAAAACATCGTACAATGAACGGTTTTGGACAAATAGATAATGTACTACACGGTTTTTGTCCAAAACGCTCGTTGTTAGAAACTTTAGTGTTCTTTCCGCATTTTAGCAAAAACAATGGTTTGTTATAAACAGTTAACTGTATATTGTGCATAGAATTTGTACATTATATAAAGACGATTTAGAGATCTACGCAGGATTGTACACGATACTACTTTTTGGTTTTAAAATTAACTAAAACTGTTGTTCAGTCGTTCGGTTTGAGTTTGTCATCGTTGAAGTTCGGTTTCAGTTGTATGTTACAAACAGTTCAAAATGAACCACACTTATATGCATCGTCATCAACCCAAATAATCTCTAAACTCATATCGAACACGACTCTATAGTGTATGAATGTGTTAAGATTTGACCAGGTCTTCAGCAACTCTCGAGCGACTGATAGCATGTATGTTTAGCAAAACGCTCAAGCTGAAGTTTCATTTGGCTAGACCTAAAAGACATAAAAGTAGATAAACAAGTTTATTATTCAATAAGTATAAAATGTTTACATCGATAAAAAGGTTTATTACGGCTGGGAAACCCTAACCTTGTGGTTCTTTGAATCCAACCGACCCTTCACCAATGACAATTTCCTCTCTCGGTATAATGGACCAAGGTGCAAACCCCTTTTGAACCCGTAACTTATTTTCACAAAAAAAAATCTCCTTAACCAAGTCAACTAAACATTTGCGGGGTAGATATTTTGTTTCGTGAAAACAATGTTTAAATTATTAAAAACATCCATAAACGTTTGTGTCAAACATACCCATACCGACCCGATACCGACACACACAAATGTTTATTTTCCATATAAAAAAGTCAAAAAATGCAAAGTTCAAAATCATAATAGACTAGTACACTACGCAGCAGAAGTTGTACATTTTTCAATTTTGTTCAATGAAAACAACATATCATGTGAGAGTATTGGATTGGTGTAATCTAATGTGTGGTTTATCTTTGGTTTCCACGATATCAATCTTTTCTTGGACCCCCCTTATTTAAAAACCCAATTTCATGCTCAAATAAACCTTTAAACCCTTGATTACTCAATTTCCTCAATCTTTAATGGCGTCAATTTCGAGAATTGTTGCTAAAGATTGTAACTTTCGATCAATTGAAACTGTTTCTCGAAGACCCAGAAGTGATTTTGGGATTCATAATCATGTTTGTATGTAATTTGATTCAGTTTTTATCATAATTTTGTGAATTGGGTGTTCTTGATTTTGGTTATTTTTTGCTTACATTGGCTATTTTGATTATCTTTTTCGTAAAGTTTTGTTTTTTATAAAAAATTGAAGCTTTTAGAAATGGTGTTTTTGTTTTTCTGGTAAAAAAAATGATTTTTTTTGTAAAAAAAATGATTTTCTTTTGTAAAAAAGATGAATTTTTTGGTAAAAGAATTTTTTTTTTTTTGAATTATGAAATTTTTGATGTTTTTATTTTTGGTGAAAAATTGCAGCTTTTAGAAATGAGGTTAGTTTATCTGGTGATGTTAAAGGGTGTTTGGCTATTCAGAATAAGAAATGCTATCCAGGGATTCTTCGATCTTTCGATTCAAGGTATTTTATGGATTGTTTACTTTAGAGGGTGTCTTTTTTAGCTTATTTTTGGCCTTTTGAGCTGATTTGGTTCGCATTATTTTTCATAAGCCCATTTTCTCCGGCGTACGAGCTTATTTTATAAGCTCAAGTGCCGAAAAAGGGTGAAAATGGGCTTATGAAAAATAAGTCAAACTAAATCAGCTCGTAAGCCCAAAAATAAGCTAAAACAAACACCCTCTTAGTCTGAAATGATGAAGAAGGATTAGAAAATAAGTTTTCACAAACACTATTGAATGTTATCTTGAAGGGTGTGGGTTCATTTAGTCATAGTGCATTGAGTTATGCAAGTGATAAAACCGACAAAAATGAACGTCAATAGTGCTTTAACAAGATCAAAGAACCGAAAGGCTCGTTTATTTTACTAAAACAACAAAAAACTTGGTTTAATTTGAGAAGGCCTTGTAATTTTTTAGCTTTACGATATAGTTTAAGAGATTGTGCATTTTCAGATCTTTTACATGGTCTTACAATTTATTAGAAATATCGTATTGGCTTATTGAATTACCGATATTGTTTAATTTTGTGGTCAGTAGTTCAAAAATTGTCTGCCAAGCAGCAACAAATGTACCAGGAGAGGTTCCTACTAACGCAAGTAGCTCGAGTGAAATGTCAACTTACGAAAAAGTTATTGAAACCTTAACGACCCTTTTTCCGTTATGGGTATGTCAAAACAACGTGTTCATCACATTTTTTATATTTTTATTCTATTATAACTAACTCATGTTTGTTGTACTCGACAGGTTATACTAGGTACAATCATAGGGATTTACAAGCCTTCCGCTGTATGTGTAAAACTTTTTGGACGTTTTTTTTAATACAATTTTAAATGTGACTTGATTAAACCATTTGAGTCAAAACGCAGGTTACTTGGTTACAAACAGACCTTTTCACTGTTGGATTGGGTTTTCTTATGCTTTCTATGGGACTTACGTTAACATTTGAGGACTTCAGACGTTGTTCTCGGAATCCGTGGACCGTATGTGTTTCTTGTTTATTTTGTGTTCCATTTAATGGTTGAGCCTTAGAGCAATGATAGAGGTGGCAGTTTTGACCCATTTACTTATGAATGGGTCGATTTGGGTTATGGTCTATCTCTAACGGGTTGAAAGTTATCCACATGTGCATTTTTAATTCATAAAACCTTTAAAATCATTTTATTAAAGAGATAGATGATTGTTGTAGTCATATTTGACAAGCTAATTCTTTATAAAAGATTGTGGACAAAAAGTGTTCCGGGTCAACCCAACCCATTATGACCCAAATAAAATATTACCCATTTTAACCGATTATCCAACCTGCCCATTTTGCCACCTCTACTGATCACTTTGTTACCCGAAGGTCATTGGTTCGAGTCAGCACACAACTTCTTTGAACGCAAGAAAAAGAGCCGTACAAAAACTGTTTTGCCCCTTCTTCTTTGCATATTAAAGGTGAACATTTTCTTATCGTTTTTTCAGGTAGGTGTAGGGTTTCTTGCACAGTACTTGATCAAACCCGTTTTGGGATTCTTCATTGCAATGGTATGTGATTATGCATTGTATCATTTTCTTTTCGTTTATATATTTAGTATTTGATTCCTAACCAAAATAATTGATTCTCATTATGGGGTATAAATTATCAACTAAGAAAATGAACTCATTGTGAATACTACCTTCAAAATTAATATGAATGCTGTACATATTACGAATTGTAATAACCGTGTTAAAATGTCCATAGTTGGTACTGATTGCAGATGAAGAGGGAAATATATGACCATAAAAAGTCAAACATTTCATTTTCATTGTGAATATTGAGGTCAAATGAACAAAAACACATCTTTGAAGTGAATATGATTTCTTGAAAAATAACGAAATCATATTAGCAGTGTGAAACTATAGATGCTACGAGTCATATATGTAGGTGCTATGTTTGTAGCTCCATATTTGACTGCGAAAAGTTTAACTAAACTTTTTTGTTGTGTTATTGACGTAAACTGATTTTTTTTTTAATGTTTTTTTTTTTGTGTGCACAGGCTTTAAAATTATCTGCACCACTTGCAACTGGTTTGATTCTAGTTTCATGTTGCCCCGGGGGTCAAGCATCAAATGTTGCAACTTATATATCTAAGGGAAATGTAGCCCTTTCTGTTCTCATGACAACGTACGTAAGCTTTCCTTCCCTCATTTCTCTATATTTCCTGTATGTTTCTTTTAAACCTTCATTTTTTTAAACATAGTTTTAGAAAAGATTCAGTTCAAATGTCTAAAATAGTGAAATAGAGAAAAGCTCTCAACAAGGAACAATTAGGAAACTTGCAATTTCTTGAAACTGATTGTATTTGTAGCGTTTGTGCGTTATGTGGTAAATTCTATATATATTGTTGCTAGAACCGAGAGAAAAAAATGAGAAAAAAAGGGTGAGCTCTGTTGTCCGATTAACCTAAAAGATGATCCCCACCATTTAGGTTTGTTGAGTGATATGGTAATTAGGTATGTTTAGTGATCATACCTTGCTTTGTTTTACATAATATATATTCACCACTCGTACAAAAACTATTTTTTTGGAATGCTTGTTTGGAGCTATTATTATGAAAAACCACTCCAGATATCAAAAACCACTGGTAAATAATATAAATTCACCATTCGTAGCCTTTTTAAAACGTTTATTATAATAAAATAACCTTTTGTAACGATTTTTAATGAAACCGTTGTTGGAATATTTGAACCGGGTATATGATTAAGGATCGGATATAATCTCTTTGGATCTTGTTTGGGAATCACTTTCTAAAGACAATATTTCGACCCTATAAATCGTCACAGGTTAACAAAAATTGTCTTGGGATACCCTTTCACCGTTTACAATAAGTGAATCTTATGAACTCAAATTAATATCTTGTTTTCTTGAGAGAAAAGTGAAAAGCTCCGTCTTTTGAATTCACAAATACCTTCATCTCTTTATTGATTAACAAGCAATATGTATGTCGGTTTTTACAGGTGTTCAACTATCGGGGCAATTATCATGACACCACTTCTCACTAAACTTCTAGCCGGTCAACTTGTTCCGGTTGATGCAGCAGTAAGTAGTTAAAACTATCAATATCGCTAAGTTATAATGTCGTTATAAGATGAATTTTAAGTTATTTTCCTATATTTATTTATACATTTTTAAATTCGTTCAGGGTCTCGCCCTTAGCACATTTCAAGTTGTTCTGTTACCCACAATCCTTGGAGGTAATTTTTTTTTTGGAATAAAATAGGTACCCGTTTTTTTTATTAAATGTCTTCAATATTGATTTCTTTGTATAGTGTTGATGAATGAATACTTCCCCAAATTCACTTCGAAAATCATCACGGTGACACCTTTGATTGGAGTTATGCTTACGACTCTTCTTTGTGCAAGCCCGGTTAGTTTGTTCGTTTTGACCTGTTACCCAACCCACCCATTTTCCCTATTTAAAAACCATCCTAACTTGTACCTTTATATATTTGGAATTAGATTGGGCAAGTTGCCGATGTTTTGAAAACAGAAGGTTTACAGTTGCTACTTCCAGTGGCTGCCCTCCATGGGGCAGCGTTTTTTATTGGATACGCGATTTCTAAGTTATCCTTTGGTGAATCAACATCTCGTACCA
Source organism: Senecio squalidus (assembly GCA_910822075.1). Lineage (NCBI taxonomy): Eukaryota > Viridiplantae > Streptophyta > Magnoliopsida > Asterales > Asteraceae > Senecio > Senecio squalidus. Next base: position 66,642,920 of record CAJVGC010000060.1, read on the forward strand.
TCTCCATAGAATGTGGGATGCAGGTATTATTTCACATCGTATTTCCTATCTTCTAAGAATTGAAATAAAAATTCTAACCACTTTTTGATCGTTTTTGATATATACAGAGTTCTGCCCTTGGGTTTTTGCTTGCTCAAAAACATTTCACAAACCCTCTCGTAGCCGTTCCTTCTGCTGTTAGCGTCGTCTGTATGGCGGTATGAACCTTTTTCCCTCCAAAATTACTTATTTACCCCTCAATTTATCTTATTTTGAAAAATAGTAAAGTATCATATTATTAAATTTTAATTTACAAAAAGTTGTAATTTATTTTTCGATCATTTTATCCGATTATTGCAGCTTGGTGGAAGTGCTTTAGCTGTGTATTGGAGGAACCAACCTATTCCTGTTGACGACAAAGACGATTTCAAGGAGTAAATTAAAAAGCTTTTAGCTTTTTTATATTCTTGTTTAGGTTAAACCCTTTTTTCATATCGCGGAAATGGTCTAATCCCAACAACGACTTGTACTTTATGCGTAAAAGTTGCATATTGTTTCGGGTTTGACCATTTTCAATACGGAAAAAGGCCAAGCCTTAGGTGGTTTTGTATTTTATGTTGTAAGACCGATTTCTGTTGATTCATGAAGAGTGTAGGGATTTTGGTAGTTAATTTGATGCTCGTTGTATTGCGTTGGAATCTATTTTTAGTGTGTAATGTTCTTTCTAAGATTGAAAATGCCCTAGTATGATTCACAAACCATATTTCTGATTATGTTCGTTCAATTTGACTGCCAATCACAAACGACATTTAATCTTTCTGCAATAAGAATATACACGATTTTCTTGAGTTAACTTGAGACCGAGGCAAAATCAGGTGACTATTGGTTCCGTCAACAACTACAAGCAAAAGCAATGCATATATTCCTTGCTCCATAACTACTCCTATACTCCATATACATACATACATCTCTTGATCTCCCTTAATCTCGTCTTGAAACAAACGATATATGCATCCCATGGATTTATACATCAAAGATACTGCTGCTGTTTTCACCACTCAACAAACGGACTCCGTCTTCATCCTCACATCCTACCTCAAAGGTTTTTATTACTTTCACTCTCTCTAGTCTTCCTTGTTTAATGTCTGTTTTATTTTTGTGTGTGGCGTAAGTTATTTTTAATTGATTAAATTTTGCTAGGGTACGAAAGACAGGACATAAAGATTGAGATAAACGAGGACGGAAGTAAAATCACAATAAGTGGCGAACATTTGGAAAAAATGGTGACGAGGGGATTCCACAAAACATTCATAATCCCACAGGGCGTGGTTTTGGATAAAGTCAAGGCTAGGTTCGACCAAGAAGAATCAAAACTCACCATTCGGTTCCCAAAATCAGTAAAAGGCCTGGTCACCGGTGGGATCGGGATTCAGGAACTGCTGGAACCAAACCATTTACTAAAAGAAAAGGAACACGGAAACGTTGAAGAGAAAACCGAACAAGAGAATGATACCCAAGAAGAAGAAGAAGAAGCAAAACCCCGTTCCATTATATGTTCACCTATCATTGCCGGTTCAGCAGCATTATTTGTGTCTCTTATTGTCGTTGTTTTCAGCTTGATTCGGTCTAAAACTGAATCAAACCAGAGAAAGAATTATTAGCTCAAAACGGGATTTATTTTATGTTTTACTTCTTTAATTTTGTGAGATTATATATACAACAAGAAGGTTACATATTATTAATGTCACTCACACAGCGACAGTATTCTTTAACAATGACAAAATTATACAGGAAAGATATAGAATCCATACATCGTTGTAACGAATCAATTTCTATCTATATTAATATCTCAAGTACCTATAACTTTTTATCCATACTGACCGCAAATTTATAGTGAAAAAAATTACGCTGCTATTAAATTTACCACTCCATGGACCTAACTTTCCGGAGTACATATCTTGTCGGGGGTCTTCGTTTCTCAGTAACTGGAATTACGTTGTCCATCAGCTGAAAACACAAGCATTGTTTTTCTTAACTTTCCCGTTTTACAACGTCTCAGTATTTGAAAAATATTAAAGACACCAAATAATAATCGATTTGAGAGTTAACGATTCGTACCTGTTTATACCTTGTTCTAGACCGCTGCATATTTGCTACGGATAAAGTGTGATTGTCTTGTTCCAATTTGAGAGCTAACGATTCAAGTTGAGTTTGGTAAGCTTGTTTGCGTTCCCTGGATCTTGCAGCAGACTCTCGGTTTTTAATCATTCTTTTTTGTCTCTGTTGAGCCGCCTTATCGAGATTAGAATGATTATTGAAACTAAACACCCGTTCATTTGATAATACGCGAGATGGTATTTTAACATCGTCGTCTTCAAGGACAGTGGTTGAGGCAACTTCAGCCTTAGCCAAGAAATCCTCTAAAGTCATCATTGTGTCATCTTCTTCCTCCTCCTCGCGCTTACAAGCGGTCATCATCGTCGTCTTATTATTATTATTTAGAAAAATATCCTTACATACACTCTTTCCGTTTCCATTTGATAACGAAGGAGGAGGAGTAGTAGCTGTAGATATATATATACATATAAATATATAGAGTTACAACACGAATATATAAATACATAGAGATAGATAAATATAGATATAAAAAAGTTTTATTGGATTGCAACCAGTGACCACCGTACATAATGTAGGCACCTACTCCCCCACTAGGAGCGTACGATGCCGGGTAAATTCACCTCAACCCATGGTCCTCCACAAATGCTTGGGAACGGAATCAAACCCACGGGTACCTACTCAAGCTATGCTTGATCGGTAAAATGTCCCCAACAAGGTTGTTGCTGGTGGAAATCGAATCACCTTCGGTGAAAGTTTGATCCAAATTCAATTTGCTACCGGGCCAGATAGATATAGATATAGATATAAATACAAATATACATATATCTCAGGAATTGTCCCGGTGGCAATTTGAAATTGAATAAACTATCATAAAAGATTTTTATGAGAAGTACCAAGTTCGAATCATATCGGGGAAATTTACCGGCTCAAATACAGATATAGATAAAGATATAGATATAGACAAATAAGGAAAGTAACCTGTGGTTTGCTGCAGAGTAGTATTTCTTGAACAAGATGAAGACGACATCATTATCATCAATCAATTAATCAATCATTTGCCCCTTTTTACCTAGGGTTTGTATTTCATCTCAATTGATTATTATTATTATTATTATTATTTTATTTTATTTTATTTTAACTTTGTTTACAAGTTAGATGAACCCGAATCCGAGTGAACTCGAATTGAGTATGACTCGAACCTTTATTAGGGTCGGGTTAAGACTGGTTTTTTAATCCGAAAACTCGAATTTACCATATCTATAGAAATGTTTGTTTATTAAGATCGAGTTAACTGAATATAATATTTTGCTTTATCTTTTTATTTCATGTAAAAAACTAACAAAGTGTATCTATCAAATATTTTGATAGTTCGTTCATAGTGTTATAATATTAGCACATTAAATTATAAAAGGCATATATAATATATCATACAATAAGTATCGTTTTTAGCTCATGTGAGATTCAATCTAAAACGTCTAAGTTAGTGGACCAGTTCATTCATCGTTAAAGGGTCTTTGCCTAAAAATATATGTGGATGTAAGTGTATAGGATTCCGGTCTCTTCCCAAAACCAACTCACTAATCTCATTAATGGTTCTCAAAGAGTTGATGGTGACACCTGTTGAATCAAAACTCAGTCGTCAGATACGTTTCTAGTCATCCCAAACGTAAATAAGCTACAATCATCATATCACTCGTTAGAAGGATATTTGGTACCAAAGTTGGTATTGAGTTCTATGATTCAAGGACCCGATGGGTTTTAGCACATCGTGTGGCGATTCCATAAAAATAACCCTTTCTTCCGTGAAGAAGGTGTTATACATCGTAAAATCTAAAATCCAATGATCATATGCTTTTTTTAGGTTACAACTATTTTGACTTATTTTATGATTTATGAGCTTATAATAAATTAGATATGAATAATAAGCCTATAATCCATAAAATAGTTGTCTTATAAAAAATAATCCTGATCAGATAACCTTATAAACCAAAAAAAATAAGCTAAAACAAAAATAAGTAAATAACGATAGCACGATAATATATCGGTATCAATCTAAATAGTTATTGAATTTTAGATAACCTAAGAATATCGAGTACCACATCAAAAACACATTGTTCAATATTAATTAGTTCAGTACCAAACATAATATCAAATACAATAATAATACCAAAAATACTACACAACAAACCATCTTTTATATTCAATCGATATAGATTTTTATCAGTATTTCGATAATTTTGCTCTCCGTCCTACTTTTTAATAGAATAATGATAGAGAGTATGAAGCCTTGTTATAAAACCGCCATAAAGCCTTTTCTTGGTACACCCAAAAATCCGTACTCTATTCTTCTTCAAGTCAAAAAGAAGCCTTTTTTAAAATCCCCATTATTATTTCATTATTATAATGAAATAAAATAAAAAAGAATAAAAACATTCTTTTAGTGTCGTTCCTTTTTCACCAACGTTAGGGGTTTAAGAATAATGTCTCAATCATCACAACAACAACAACAATCCACCATGGATGTTGATACAATGTAAGCATTATATTCTATTAATTATTAATTATTATTATTTTTTAATTATCTTTTTTAATTATTTTTAATAAAGTTTTAATTTTTATCAATCGATAGTGGTTTATTCAAATGGGTTTTTTTATCTTTTTGCATTTTGTGTATAAATTAATGATCTTTTTATATATTTCCTGATAAAATAATTTTGGGTTTTTTTTTATATATTTTGTGTGTGTGTTTATTTAAGGGTTTACTGGTTTTTTTTTTATAATTTATGTAAAAATATATTTTTTTGTGTATGTATATATGCATTAAGAAAAAGAAAAAACACATTTTCATTAAAAAAAATTATTTTATTTTTTTTGTAAAAAAAAACATTTTTTATGAAAAAAAGTTCAATTTTTGTTTCTTGTGAATTGCCTCTTTTATGCTAAAATGCAATAGTGAAAGAGGGTGTTTGGATGTGTGTTTAAAGTGATAACGATTTTTTTACGGTTAAAATATCGGACTAAGAACAGCAAGTAAGAAGTTGTTATAAGAAAAATGTTTCTTTTTTCTTTGGGTCAAAATTTTGATATACATTGTTGGAAAAACAGGTTGGATGTTTATATTCTTGATTATCTTGCAAAGCGAAAACTTATTGCTTCTGCAAAGGTTTTTGAAGATGAAGCGAAAGTACCACTTAACGGTCGTGGTAATAAAGATATCTTCTATAAAACAAAGTTTATGTTTTTAGCATTTTTTATTCAAATTTTATAAAGTTTGTTTATGATCACTTTAGCAATCGATGCTCCACGTGGTTTCCTTTACGAATGGTGGACGGTTTTCTGGGATATTTTTATTTCTAGATACAAAAGCCAAGGTTCTATGGAATCTTGCAGTGAGGTGAGTCTGTATGATTATATATATTTATTCATCTCCTAAAAATGTACTTTTGACTTTAGCGGTCAAATGGGCAATTAAAAAAACTTCAAGGTTAAGTTCTTTTAAGTCTCCTGGACTATGTTCGTTACATATATAAATTTACGAGTTCATGTCAATTTTCGAATTCTAAGAACGATGTATTTGACTCAATAAGTCAAATGTGCAATTTGTTTATATGAATATCAACTTATGTAGAGTTTAATGACAGGCTACACGAGCTCTGCAGCTTCTTCAGCAACAGCAGCAACACGGAAGTCAACATCAACGTCAAACCGTCAACGTAAACAACATTATTCATGGGAAAAACCCTTGGATTGGCGAGGCGTCAACACCAATGAGGCAAGAAGCTCCAAAGGTATTTCATTTTTTTTGAAATTTCAATTTTTTAAGATTTGGTTATCGTTTTGTAGTTTGCGTACCATTTTTTATTCTTTTTATATAGCCTTGGTATGGAGAAAATATGGGTGTAGTTATGAATCACAATAATTCAATGAATCACCTGCCAATCGATCATCAGAAGCATGCTTTGATACCTGCACACGTACGTATCTTTAAGATTTTTTCGCTACCATTTTGTTTGGATGTGTTTTTCCAAGTTTATTATTACAATTTGAGAAATTATAATCAGGTGATTAGTTAATATGTTAATAACGAGGTGCTGAAAGTTACTAGTTTTAGTTTTCTGACAACTCGTCACTTGTTTATCCGAATCTTATTTTCTAATGTTTTTTGATGAAACAGGACATTAATACTTTGATGAATTCCTACAATCCAAATGCTCAAGGTCCCGAGGGTTTACCAAATGGAGCTCATGGTATGTATTTTTGAAAATACCCAATATTGTATGTTTCAGATATGTAAAAACTTGTTTAACCACTAACTGCTTTTTGTTTGTTTCAGCAGCAAGCGGAGGGTTTACTAGTATGCCTTTAAAGGGATGGCCAGTGGTGCGTTTTGAAACTTAACTTCAAATTAGTTTAGTGGCAAAACGGTTGGGTTCGATAACAGCTAAAGCGGGTTGCTTAAATTGTAGGGTCGGGTTGGGCCGAACTGCAAACTTTTTTTGTTAAACACTAACATGGTTAAAATAAATTAAATTTTTTCGGTTTACCTGTTTGACCCGTTAGAGATGAAACATAACCCAAATCGACCTATTTGTAGGTAATTGGGTTAAAACTGCCACCTGTAAATAATATGGTGTGATAACCGTTATTATTCTATGGAAAATCAACAGGGACGAGAACACATTCAGGCTCGAGCTCATCAACAACAGGGTACTCCATTGCCACCTCAGCGATCGTATCAAGGTCAAATCGAAAGTCGTCAAATCGACAGTCAACTTCACCCTCCAAATGAAAGAAAGAGAAAGCAACCATTAATGCCTTCTACGACTGTTGCCAATAGCTCAAGAGTTGGAAATGCTGTTGGGGTATTTTCAAGTTCTGCAGGAGAAGTTTCGATGCCTAGTTCTCCACATAATGATAAGGTATTATAAAATATACCCTTTAATGTTCGATATAAGGTGTTAAATTTTTACTTCCAAAATATATTTTTTATGCAATGTAATTTGCAGATTAATATAGATGATTTTTTGAATTATGGAGCTGTGGATGGCAATGATAACAGTTCCTTGTTATCTCATGCGGTTAAAGAACCTAATGTAGACCCCTCTAATGGTGTGTAGCTAGTGATTTTATTCACAAATTAACGTCTTCATTTCATGGATCTCATGTGTTAAATACCGTATTTGCATTTCTTATCTGTTAAAAGGTTTTACATTTTTGGAATTTGGAAGTGTTCATGCAACAACTAGTGTCGTTTGTTGTGACATCTCTTTCGATGGAAAACTGGTTGCAATTGGCGGAAAAGATAAAAAGGTTTGCTACCATGAATCGAAGTACTTTTTGAACTTGATATTCAATATCAAACTATCTTACTGGGTTTATTCGGGTTATCTATTGTGGATCAAACGGGTCTAGCTTAAAAGGAAACAAGTAAAATCGGGTCCAATAAAACCTTCTTAATCTTTTTTTCTCAGAAAAGCTACGTTTTGTTGAAATATGAAATAAGATAGTTTTTGTTTTCATGTTAAATGCATTAATAATATATATTAAAAAAACCTAAGTATTGCGGTCGAAGTGTTTTGGATCAACCCGTTTCAACTTGTTACCCAACTTCTCCACTTTTGCACATCTACATGTAATCCAAGTCTCATAAATAATAAATTCTTGATAAACTTGCGATACAGGCTACATTATGGTGCACAAGCACACGGGAAATTAAAGCTACATTTGATGGACACACACAAGCAATAACTGATATACGTTTTAGTCCGTCAATGCTACGTCTTGCTACATCTTCTTATGATAAGACCATCAAAATTTGGGATCTTGAAAATGTATGTAAACTGCTTCTTTCCTTTTCTTTTTTTTCTTGTGCTTCTTTTTAAGTAACCGTCTGTTTGACCTGATTTCTGAATTTAGAGTGGATTGGTAGTTTTGATCCATTTTCTTATGAATGGGTCCATCTCGGACATTTTTTTTATTTTTTATTTCTAATGGGTCAAGTGGGTAAACTAAAAAGATAATCTTTAAAGGAAACGTTGCAATATTCTCGGGTTCTTCCTTCATTAGTCTCATTATATTTTAAATGAGACCACAAAAAAAATATTCTGTGTGGATAGAAACAAGTTTTTTGTTATAGCCTGCACAAAATAAATATTAATTGAATAAATGACCTATGCAGCCGGGGAATTCAGTTAAAACGTTTACAGGGCACACTGCATCTGTTACATCACTCGACTTTCACCCTAAAAAAGAAGACCTCATTTGCTCTTGTGACGAGAATGAGATTCGTTACTGGACTATTAAGAATGCTGGTTGTGTTAAAGTGGCCAAGGTTCGATAAAAATACCAGTTAATAATGTTTTCTCTTCAGTTTCTTTTTTTTTTTTTTTTTTTTAACTTTGATTTGTTCAGGGCGGTGCAAATCAGGTTAGATTTCAATCTGGTGTTGGGAAGCATATTGCTTCCATTTTTGGAGCGAATGTATATATGTTGGATTTGGAAAATCCTCAAGGTCGTAGGCAAATCCTAAAGGTCGGTCTTTTTTCTTAAACATTTTTTCTTGTTTTTCAATAATAGAGTTGGTAAAATTGTGGGGTTGGGAACAGGTTAAAAAAGTATCGGGTCATGATGGTTATATTTTTTACGGGTTGAGTCTGGTGCTTGACCCCAAACCCGAAAATTTATGATCATGAAAACTGTATTTAAAAAAGCCGGTTTGACTTATTAGGCCTGTTCTACCAATTAAGATTTGTTTTATTATTTCGGGTAATGCAGGGTCATGGATCGAATGTGCAGTCCATATGCTGGGATGCTTCAGGTGAGCATTTGATATCAGTAAGTGAAGATTTGGTAAAAGTGTGGAGACTGGAGTCAGGGGGAGTAACAAACGGCATTCACGATTTAAACGTTACTGGAAAAAGATTTCATTGTGGTGCTTTCCATCCATGCTATCCTTCTTTAGTGATAGTCGGCTGCTTTCAGGTACAAATGTCCTACGTTTAAAAATTGGGTTGGGCGGTAGGTTGCTCTGATTGTTCGGGATCACTGTGGTCCAACATTTTTCTTATAAGAAGTTTGTCAGATTGGGAATAGATCAGAATTATATAATCTTTGAACGAAATGGATTTAGGAGGTCTTGTGTGCTACTAATATTTCGGTCAACTATTTTTAGACATTAGACTAATAGATTTATACGGAAACGCGTTGTTTATCCAAAGATTTTACTATTTTTTAGCCCTTGTTCACTATAGGTTATCGTAAGACTCATCCCTCAATATTATGTATAAAATCGTTCTAGCAGTAGTGATTTACTATTCTACTACTATAAACTATTGGTTACTCTAACGCTTGTCCTTAATCACATTGATTGTGTGAACGTACAGAGTATGGAGATATGGAACATGAAGGAGAACAAGCTAATGATGCCAACCGAAGAACCTGTTTCCGCACTTGCAGTTTCGACCAAGTCTGGTTTTATTGCTTCAGCTGGTCACAAGGACAACGGCCTTAAGCTTTGGAAGTAGTTTACATATGTCGTCTAAAATTGGTATTTGATATTTTTATCGCGTAAGTAAGTAAATCTTTTGGTGACGTTTACTTGAGGAAAACGGGTTAAGGAATAGTTTTCTACGCGTACATATTTTGGTTGGTTTTTTTTTTAAAATTTTTGAACTCTTTTCACCCTCAATCGAAGATTTTGAATAGTGATTTGATAAGTATCGTTATGTTGAAGTGATTGTTTGGTTTTATTAATCGGATTATAATATTTGTGGTGACTAACTTTACGACATATTAGACTAAACATCTTTGAACATATGGAGTATAAACTTACAAATTTGCGAGTTTTTTTACAACTACACAAACTTTGCTGCAAACGCAACGCCAGTCATTATTATTCTCCCCGAAAAAAGAATAAATCTTAACATAACCTCTACAACATTCTTTCTATATTTAACTAATTTCACAAACTCAAACGGTTTTTCTACAGTGTTTTCGATATCTTTTAATTAAATACTCGAACGTAATGCATACAAAGATGCATTTTTGCCTTGGTTTATCTCTTCTGGAAGACGAAGGATTTGATAGCGAAGGCAAAGATGACTGCGAATAAGAAGCAGAAGCCAAACACCATAAAAACCGCAACACCAAGGAAGTCATGTTTGTAGCCAAATACTTTTTCGACTAGTACTTTTATAGGCACAGAAGTGACTCCGTCTGATAACTTAATGAGGGTATTTAAGTCGCCATATTGTGATACTACTAGCCCGTAAAGTGTCCATGCAATGGGATTTGCCCAGTAATACCATCTCCACCAGATCGGGATTCTCTGCAAGATTATAACAACATTCGATCACCACTGATATGAAATGCAGTTCAGTAACTAAACGGAGAGCTTGAGCGTATTACCTTATGAGGGATCATAAACCCACTGAAAAGGTTCCAAAGCATGTAAAAAGGAGCAGCAATGATGGCGGCAACGTTGTGATTGGGTGTCATAGCGGTTGTCATCATTCCGTAGAAGGTGAAGTATAGCATCGTTACGTACATGAAGTATACGTACCATATAAATTTCCACGTGTTCCATTCAAATGCAGCTAGCGAGTAGAATATGGTACTGTAAATTAGTGCTTGCGCCAACACATAAGGAAACTCAATCGCTCCCTACATACACAAAAAAGCCGGTAAGCAATAAGGACACTTTTTATTTAGAAAATAACGGTTTGGGTTCAGGTGAAACCAGTGGCGGACCATAGTTACTCCTCGGGGTAGCCAAGGATACCCCTCAACTTGCCGGATATCGTGCTTTTGTAGTGTAAAAAATTTCGAAGTTTTTTTTTGTATGTTTATTTATTAGGGTCTATAGAAAATCATTATTCCGGACCCTCAACTTTGGTCCTGGATCCGCCACTGGGTGAAACGGCATTTTAAGTGTGATTTTACCTGGGCAAAGGCGAAGGGTAGAGCTCCATACATGCCAGCAGCTCTTTCTCTGTACGAAACAAATCTTTCGACAGAAACAACAGGTTGGACAGCGGTAGCGTTGGTAATTCCGACAAACAGTACGGCTATGTACATGGATCCCATTGCATTAAATAAATCTTGCTGACTCTCCCTAACAATGGAAAAAGAAAAGAAATCGAACAGGGCGTCACATAGCATACATACATAATCATTACGTGCTAAAACGGGTGGGTCAAGTTTGTTGGGTAACGGGTTGATACTCACCGTTTTGAACCAAATTTCCAGCATATTGTTCCAAGCATCAGTGAAATGATAGAAGTGTAGAAAAAACGAACAGCGGTGTATTGTGGATTTCGCCAATAAGAAAGGTATTGCTTCCAAAGACAAGTACAAAACTGATCCACGAATGATCGCGAGTACTTGGTTGGAAAATGCAATTCTTTCGAGTCAATTCTTGGTTTCTTTAGTCTTTCGACCAAATCTCTATTACGTCTGAGACAAAATACAAGCAAGGCTTTAGAAATGATATATTTGTAAACAGGCAAACGAAAATAATAATGAACAACGAAACAGCACATACAGAAATAATTTCGACTGCCTATACACTTCTGCGAAATCTACACCTAATCGAGTTTCTTCTGCTGATGAAGTAACCTCTAACATCCATGTTGCGGGATTATTTCCAGATTTTATCTTCCGAACTCCTTCAATTGCCTACGTAACATATACCCGAGTTAAATTCATAAAAATTACAATCAGAAAATACATATCAAATATAAATAGTTATACAGGCAAACCAAACCTCAAAATAATCGACAAGTTTGCATGATCGGGAGCCAAGTGGACCTGCGTAAATGAGTTGTCCTCCTCGCTTCATAAATAAGAGCTGCATTTCGAAATTATCTAGTTGCCGTTAACAACACACTCTTGGTATCTTTATTAAGCTAAAAAGTATTAAGAAAAGGGGAAGGAAAAACAGGTTTTTTAATAACCTCATCAAAGGCCTCGAAAATGTCGATGCTAGGTTGATGTATCGTGCAAACAATCGTTCGTCCAGTGTTTACAATGTTTCTCACAGTTCTCATTACTATAGCTGCTGATCTTGCATCGAGTCCTGATGTGGGTTCATCCATAAATACTATAGATGGGTTTGCAACTAACTCAACAGCTATAGTTAGACGTTTTCTTTGCTCTGTTGATAAGCCATCAACGCCTGGTAGACCGACCAGTGCACCTTTTAGTGGAGTGAGTTCCACAAGTTCCATCACTTCCTCAACGAAAATCTAACAGAAAACAAGATGCAGTAACATTGTTATATTTGGGATCAAAATTGACGCATTAAATATTTACACCCGTCTCAAAACATGTTAAACGAGGCTATACCTTTTGTGTTTTGAAGTCGACATCTGAAGGTAAACGAAGCCAAGCAGAGAAGAGAAGCGATTCGACCACAGTCAAACAAGGTGAATGAATGTCGTTTTGCTCACAGTAACCAGATATTCTAGCAAAAGTCTCTTGTGACTTCGGATAACCAGAAATATGGATGCTTCCTTCTATTACTCCACCAGTTTTTCTACCAGCTAATACATCCATTAACGTCGTTTTACCAGCACCGCTGACTCCCACTAACGCAGTAAGCACTCCGGGCCTAAATGCTCCCGTAATATTTACCAATAACTGCAATCTTTCTTCTACAACCCCTTCTTGCTTCAACTCCTAGATATTTCATCGAATGGTGTTAACAAATATTACGAAACAACACGTTGGAAAAAAATAGGCAACAATTTACAAACCGGAGGCACATCGACGTAGTAATTGATATTGCTGAATGCCATGGAAAGCGGCTGAAACGGTAGAACCATGCCTCGTTGATTAATATTTTTTCCTGACAAACGAAAATATATATAAGTGAATGATAATGAAACAGAAGAATAGATAACCAACATTATGAAGTAATGCTTACCGGTAAAAGAACCCGAATGCTCCAAAAACTCTCTTAGCTGAATGACAACACTTTCACCGTTCTTTTTTCCGTCCTTTTCCTTAAGTTGCTCTTTTGAAACAACAGTTTGGCTCCTCCCCAAAGCTGAAAATGTTTGTCGAAAGCAATCAGATTTGTTTCTACAAAATATTTAGAAAAAAACATATTTGAAGTAGAGATTGCTTACGGTTAAGATAGGATAGGAAGAAGGTGAAAAGAGCATTGAATAAAATTGTGTATCCAAGCAAGGCACCGAGACCGATCCAATACCAATAAGTCTGAGGGAATATAGCTCGTGTTTTCAGCACCCTCTCACCTAAAGTCATTGCCGACTGGTTCACTCTCTGCTTGGACAAAACGAAAAGTATCGCTTAATAATATACATTCAACTCAACTTTGTACTACTGTTAAACTTTGATAAAAGTAGTGTATAGAAAATTTTGAAAAGAGATAATTACTTTATCCCAAGCGTGGCCAAGAAACTCGTTCACAGACGCTGCATTTTGAGCATACATTAAAGGAGAGATCCAGAAACCCCAAATCCACCAACTCGGTATACTATCTGTTACAGTGAATTGAAGGAAGAAAATATAATGGTAAATAACGTAAGCATTAGAATAAAAAACACGAGAAATTTATTATTTACCTCTTGAAATTACATATCCACCAAGAGCCATGACAATCAACATTGCAAAAGATCCAAACGTATTAGCCACAATCATATTACGTCCCAAGGACCCCATCAAGCGGAACAAACTGATGGACATTTGGTGCAGGAAGAAAAATAACAGAAACTGCTTCAAGAACCTGAAGATTTATAAATAAATAAAATCGTAACTTTCATAATCTGCTGAGATTCCGACTTGCGTAGTTTAAGTGAAGTGTCATGCAGAATAAAAAATATTAGGATGTACCTGACAAAATTTGGATCAAGTCCAACAACGTAATACGTAACTACCACCCATATACCAGACTCGATGAGTGAAGTTGGGATACTTAAAATCCAAGACGGAAGTGTATATACCCAACAAGGATAGAAGTGTAAATCCCGATGCTTGTAAATCACTGGAAGTTTGGCAACTAACATTGACACTTCTGTGAACCCGTTAAAAAGAAGAATAACCATAGCGAAATATAGTTCCCCAAGATACAGTCCTCCATCATCAACGGTTCTATGATGCAAAGTTGTCCGGAAGAAAACACTCATAGTGATGACTGCAACGAATAGAAGCTGGAAAACAACAGATGGTACTTAACATTAATATAAGAAAACGCTCATTAATATAAACGGACCGAAGTTGCCACTTATAAGTGATGGAAAATGGTTAGACTACCTGAACAAATTTAAAAACGTAGATAAACGAGTTCCGTTGCATCAGTAGCAATTGCCAATTAAAACTTGTCTTAAGAAGTTCGCTTCTCTTGACACCATAACGAGAATTCGACAAGGCTGCTGGATGATTATATTGCTTGTCAAATGGAACATTAAGTTCCTCAACTAAGTTCTTCCCCACTTGATATGAACGAAATATTTCAGAAAACTTTTTGACGGGAATGTAACTATAAGGTCGATCTGGAACAGACCAATACTGTTCTTGATCCTTCTCGGAAACGACCTGTGTCATATAATTTATGTTAATCAATAAATAGAATTATCGATATATACTAGATAATTCATGCCTTTTGTAATTCTGTTAACAACTTACTTCTTGAAGGAAGTCTGCAACGTTCTTTCTCTTGGGACAGTGAAATCCCATAAACGCAAAGAAATCAAGAGCGTTATTCCGTGGACCTTGGTATACTATATGACCCTCACATATGAGTATAATATCATCAAACAAATCGTAAGTTTCCGGGGCAGGTTGAAGAAGAGAAACGACTGTGGTACCATCAAGTGCACGAGTTGAATGTCGAAGATACTTGATTATTTGGTATGTGGTCGAACTATCAAGACCGTTCGATATTTCATCCATGAGAAGAACTCTAGATGGACCCACCAATAATTCACCTGTCGTGAGTCGTTTCTTTTGCCCCCCAGAGATCCCTCGTAGCATTTCATCTCCAACCAAGGTGTTCGCACATGAATCCAAGCCTAAAATCTTTGACAATTTAAACTTTGTCAAATTCATCGTTAAAAAAAACTCTGCTACACCCATTGGTAATCAACAATAAGACCATCCTTAATAAGCAGCGGTCGTTAAATATAGCAAAATACCTTTAAAATGTACTCCACAACAAGAGACGTTTCGGGTCCTCCTAAGGCCAACGCCTAGAAACAAAATGTTTATATGTTAACCTGCAATAAACCGAAATAATGAAAGTAATACTGAATATCACATACTTTCATAAATATATCCAAATCCTCGTCGGGTCTTATTCCTGCAATCTTTTCTCTTCTCGTAAGTTCCATAAGCATATCTACCATTTAAGCCCTATCATTCAGCATTTTTGAAGCCAAAGAAACATACGTCTAACATACCAAACAAACAGAATTCAAAAGGCTTACCATATTTAAATCCAACACCTTGACAACGTGCAGATAAGTCGAGTGTTTCCTTAACTGTCATTTCCGCAATATGCCAATCTTGTTGACTGACATAAGACGATGTTCTTTGAGGAACAAACTCCTTCAAACCGTGTCCATTGTAGGTGACTTTTCCAGACACCTTAAAGATAATCAACGTGCAAAAAAAGGGATTTAGACGTGTGGAATAATGGCAATATCACATTAACGAAGACAATTTTGCATACTTTTAAATTATCTCCAAGACGTCCAGCAAGGGCCAACAACAGAGTTGTTTTTCCAGAGCTCGGGGGACCAAGAAGCAGCGTCATTCTGCATAGATAAAATCATTCATTATTAATTACACGAGTGATTTTTTTTACTACGAGAACAATATCTTGCAATTATGTTGTGCACCTTGATGGTCTAATTATCCCACTAACATCATCCAAAATCGTCAATTTTCTTCGTTTCCCTTTGTATATCCTCAATTGCCTTAAGAAAGCCTGTTTCGCATTTTGAGAATAGTAACAAATAAGTTCTTATCAACTTTAGACAGTTAAAGATGTTTGTTTCGTTTAAAATAGCATACCTCGGTCATGTTAACTATGAAATTGGTAATCGTTGGCAATGCTCTACTACCAACATGATAAAATGTTTCGACATTCAAATTCTGAAATCTTACTTCAATCTTTGGAAATTCTAAATCCACCCTGCAAATTGGACATAAGAAAACTTAATAATAAATAAAAATGAACAATGATTTGGAATTTAATTAATCGGCATTTTTTGGATTAGATTTTTTGGATTAGCTTATTTTACTGAAAATTAGAAAAGGTAATAGGCTCAAATTTTAATGACTTACGAGCTTATGGGCAAAATAAGTCATAAACTCAAACCGATAAACTCATAAGACATTAAAAATGAGCTTATCCGTTTTTCAAAATCTCAGTAAGACCGTCAAATAAAGCTAAAACAACAAAATAATCACATTTTACTTATTATGAATGTCATAAAAGGATTTAAACTAGATCTCTCAATTAATTCAATGATTCATATTACACAAATTTGATAAACTACAAAATCAATGATTATTTATTTATTGCAATTTTATCCAACCTTATATGTAATAAATAATACTTACTAATCGCATACGAAACCAGAATTTTATATTTAAGCATCTTAAAGGGCCGTAATGTATTATTTGAGATTAGCTAAAAACTTCACATATAAATTAGTCTCATTACCCTCGTTGCCCCCTTGGCTCCGCCGCTAATACTAAGGGGGTGTTTGTGTAAGCTTATTATGTGGGCGTAGGGCTATGTGTTTATAAGTAGCTTATGACTTATAAAATATAAGCTTTTACATTTTTACGAAGTGTTTGGAGTAGCTTATAAACTTATTAGCTTATTACAACGCAAAAATA
This sequence comes from Senecio squalidus, assembly GCA_910822075.1. Classification (NCBI taxonomy): domain Eukaryota; kingdom Viridiplantae; phylum Streptophyta; class Magnoliopsida; order Asterales; family Asteraceae; genus Senecio; species Senecio squalidus. The sequence continues at coordinate 66,659,888 of CAJVGC010000060.1, forward strand.
TTTAATAAGTCCATAAGCCACACAAAAGTAGCTTATAAAAACTCTAAGCTCATAGTCTTAAGCTAATAAGCTCTAACAAACACCTAAAATGGGTTTATCTCTCTTACATAAATTAATATGCTAATAAGCCCCTTCTATAACGTAAATCACATAATTTACGATTCCGTATTCATCTTCTTCATTATCTCTATACCGACACGAACAAGATCAACAACAAAATTTCACAAAAATCCAAACAAAACCACAAAAAAGGTGACATAATTTTTTTTTTATAACTAAATTTAGAAACACAAAAAATAGTAAACTAAAAAAGCAGCAATTTACGCATCAAAACGACGTCGCATTCGATCAAAAAACCGCTTCCAATCCTCCTCAGCAGAATTCAACAACCGATCCAACACAAGTTTAAGTTCCTCAACCTCAAGTTTATTAACATCAACTTGTTTCGCATCGCCGCCAATACTCGTAAATATCCCCTTCCTTACTCTATTATACGTCGGCAATCTCTCGATTGCCGCCCAGCGTAACGCCTCCTCGTCGTCGCCGTCTTCACGGAACGACGAGGATCGCGCTGATAAGTTCTCAGCAGAATTCCACATTTGAAAAAATGTGAAAGTATAATAGATTTGAGGTGAAAATGTAGATAAGATTGTTGTAATGGAAATGAGATTTTTGTGTGTGTGTTTATGAGGTTTATGAAAGTTGGTTGAGTGAAGCATTTATGGCGGGGTATTCACTTTTTAAAGAAAAACGTTATATTTACACCAAAATAAAGGAGACTTGTTTTCTATTTTTCACATGCATAGATATTACCTTCCCGATATTTTATTACTCCTTCCGTCTTATATTAATATAATAATAGTCCATCTTTTCTTTCCGATTATCTCAAATTAATTGTCTACTATTAATAATAGCTAGGAAAGTTTGATTAAGTTTACCATATTGTCCTTCGTTAAAGTTATTATTACATATTTTACAGAAAACAATAATTAGTTAGTTAAGGGTAAAATTATCATTCTATAAAAAGTAAAAATAGAAATCAGTAATAATTATGTTTTTCTTAAATTGTGTGTTTTTTGTCTGAGACTATTATTTTAGAACGGATGGATTACTTTTTTCATTCCAAAAATAACCGTAATCGTCTTGCTTTAAATATGTATAGTTAATATATAGTAACTTTTTATTGTACATTTAAATATTTAATTTACTAGACTTTTAAATATACTGATGTCTTTAATTCAACGACAAAATAAACAATCTAATAAAAGGAATTACTTCATTAATTGCATTTATTTTATTTCGACTATTTTTTGTTTTCAGACATTACTTTAGAGATGGATGGAGTGTTTTTTATAAATAGACTATTTAAAAGGACGGGTTTTTTTGACTTAGATATATACGGTCTAATTCGAGATATATTGTGATTGTTTTTGAACTTTTCTTTGCAAAAATTTAAATACTTGATTAAATAAGTTTGAACTTAAGACATTGATATTTGTATGTCAAATAACAAATAACAAAGCTACGTTGATGGTTGTTACATGATAAATATTTATGTAAAATCTAATTAAATCATGTCATTATACTTGTGTAGGCAAATATAGAAAAATTTATATCTGTGATATTTATCTTAATGATATAATTTTATATATATATATATATATATATATATATATAGAAGTGAATATGGGGCTGTTATACATGTAATCTTAAATGCGAAACTCATTAAAAACTATGTCGTTTTGTGGTTTAAATGTTTTTCAACGCTTGATTTGTCCTATATTCATCAAGGGAGAGGTGATCCCCAAAATGCAGGGGGTCATTGTTTATTATGAAAAAATTATAAAAAGTGACTTCGATAGATGCCCAGTGATGACAAAAAAACTTATATTTTTGAAAGACACGATTAATGAAGAAAAAGATGTGAATAGATAAAAATTTGTAAAGTTAGTTTAATAAATATGATTAAAATTATATAGATTTGAAGAATTTTTAACAAAACGACATATCTTTTGATGAGTTTTGCATGTAAGCTTACACGCGTAACAACCCCATATTCACTTTTCCATATATATATATATATATATATATATATATATATATATATAAAGAATTTTTAACAAAACGACATATCTTTTGATGAGTTTTGCATGTAAACTTACATGCGTAACAACCTCATATTTATATATATATATATCTATATATATATATATATATATATATATATATATATATATATATATATATATAAAGAATTTTTAACAAAACGACATATTTTTTGATAAGTTTTGCATGTAAGCTTACATGCGTAACAACCCCATATTCACTTTTCCATATATATATATATATATATATATATATATATATATATATATATATATATATATATATATATAGATAGATTAATTACGTAACAAAATAGTCATATAACATTAAGCTAAAATAAATTATTAACATTCGCCTTATATTTCATACTCTCATGATCATTATATATGTTATTCATGTTTTTATTGTTGTGCTAAGTTATTTTAACTTTTGTTTGTACTTTAAATTTTAACTTTTGTCACGTGAAATTTAGGTATATTTGGACTTATATGAATGTACTTGGTAAATAAAATGTTGCTTTTGAAAATATGTGTGGTTAAAAGTTGTCAAAAAGTATGTACTTTATTTTTATTTTTAGAGTAAATTACATAGATCGTCCCTAAGGTTTATATGAAATTACGGTTATTATCTCTAAGTTTAAAAAGTTGCATGGTATGTCCCAAAGTTTGGAGTAATTACGGATTTCGTCCCTATTTTGGATGTCCGTTAATTACTGCCGTTAGGGTTCCCTCACGTGTTAAACACGTGAGGGTATTTTAGTCTTTTTACACCCTAAATAAAAAAAGCTTACACAAACACCCCTTCACACACACACACTCACACACACACACACACACACACACACACACACACACACACACTAACAGATTCTTTTCAATCCACTTTTCAATCCACCCAAAAACCCCTTAATCCCCTCAATCCACTTTACAGATTCTTCAAAAAAAAAAATCAAATCAAAACATAAATTCTAGAAATAAGCTTAAGAAAAGACTTAATTAGCTCTACCAGTAGTATTTGGAAACAATTTGAATAAGGTGTCAATATCAGGTGAAGTAAAGAACTCCATATTATTATGACACGAAGACACCGGTCTGCGTTTCCTCGGTGACGCCGGACACGGCAACACTTGAGGTATCCTTGATTGATTTGTTGTCGGAGTGGTTGAACCGGAAATCATATTTTCATCGTCTTTTTTGTCGTTGGAGACTTTCGTAGATATCGATTTCAACGGAGGTCGTAAATTGACTCCGGAAATCATCTCAGATTGATGCTTTTTTGGTAATTTCAATTTCATTTTCATATTTTTGAAAAGAAATGAGGGGATGGGTTTGAATGAAGGCGAGTGGTGGCGACGGAGGATGAAACGACGGTGGTGGCGGCGAGTGGTGGCGGCGCCGGATTTGGTGTTGGCGGCGTCCAATCCGGTGAAGATGTTTAATCTCTGTGTCTCCCATTTCTATTCACACAATTTCAAAAATCAATACAAAAAGATATACATAAACATACATATAATGAATTATTATTGTTTTTACCTTGGATCTGTGTTGATTAACAAAAAGGGTTTTAGGGTTTTAGGGTTGGTAATGGCTGTTTCAAGAAGATGAAGTGGTAAATAAATATTAGGGATAGAAAATGAAATAAATTAGAAAAAGGGTAAATAAATAGAAGACGACGAAAAGACCAAAATACCCCTCACGTGTTTAACACGTGGGACAGACTAACGGTAGAAATTAACGGACGTTTAAATTAGGGACAAAATCCGTAATTACTCCAAACTTTGGGACATACCATGCAACTTTTTAAACTTAGGGACGATAACCGTAATTCGATATAAACCTTAGGGACGATCTATGTAATTTACTCTTATTTTTATATACACGTTGTTCTTTCTAATAATGCAAATGGTAAAACTTGTACGCTACAATCAATTAATTTTATTTATTAATATTGGAATAAATGCTTAAATAGTAACTTTTCCTAAAGAGTAATTTCTTTGATAATATCTTTTTCCTAGTTTTATCATATGGCATTTGTTAAAATATATTAATTGAAAATTTATTTAATTGCAAGTTTAGAAAAATGTTTATTTAACATAAGATAGAAAAACCGTTTCGTAATTGATCATATAAAAGAAATAATAACATTTGACCATGTAAAACAAGAATAGTTTATTTAGAAACGAGATATCACCTTGATCGGACAATGGACATTATATTAACGTCAGATCACTTTCTCTCATCTACCACCGACAAACCACTTATATTTTTATTGAACAACCGACCCCTATCTAAAATTAGAAACTAAAAAGTAAAACACTTTTTGTTTCCCCACCACTTTGATCTATATCAAGACCCCAAATGGGCGAATGACCTCAGTCGCATCCCACCCAAAATGCATTGGTGTGATACAACCCTTAACCACAAAAGCCTCGACAGGCAACATCGAACATTGGGGGAAAAAAAGAAAAACTTAACTTAGTAATAAAAAATTGGAGTTTGCTACCTATAGTCCCGATGTTATATATAAAGAATTCAGACATGTATACTAAAGTTGTACGAATAAGAGGTTATCTATAAATAAATGGATGATTATTTATGTAAAACAGTTATTATTAATATACTATTCAATTATACGTGTCTAAATATTTTAAATATGATATCGGAACTATGTTTTGTAGATTCCTAAACGGGCAATATTTTTCCTACACCCCCTATTTTAATTTTTATTAATCTCACACCCCCTTTTTCTCTAATTAATAATAAAATATTCTTAATTACCTTTAATTAGTATTTAATTATTAGACGGGACCCACACCAATGATTCATATCACTTTTTTTTTTTTTTTTAATGTTGTGGGGTCCATTTTTTTAAAATCACACACCCCCCTTCCTATCCCATCACCTTTTTTATTAAGGTGGGACCCACTTGTTTCTTTTTATCACTATATATCGAGAGTATATTTGTTTCAATTTCAATCGGAGAGTTATATATCGAGAGTTATATTTATCACATTTCTTGTTTTTGAGTATCATTCGCTAGTTTTCAGTGTTTTTCTAGCAATCAAAATGTCAAGATTTGATGATATTGTAGTTGACAATACAACAGACTTCACTACTACAGAGGTAATTTTATGAATTATTTTTCATATTTCTTATTTATAGTTATGATTTGTTATTATTAATTACTTTACATAATTTTTGTAGGATTTTTTTTACTTTTGATGATTTAATGAATTGGGTTAATAGTGTTGCGAGATCTCTTGGTATTATTATAACTAAAAAACGTTCAAAAGTATAAAAAAAAAATGAATTAAGAAAAGTATGGTTACAGTGCGAACGTGGCGGTGTGTATAAAGATGCTAGTTCTAGCAGAGAAAGTGTCACAAAAAAAAACCGGTTGTCCGTTCGAGTTGGTAGCTTGTCGTAATGATAATAAATTATGGAATTTAATTGTGTTCTGTGGCACACACACTCACGCAAATGCCTCAAGTTTTGAGGGTCACGCATATGCAATGCGTTTAAATGAAGAGGAAAAGAAGTTGGTCGCAGAACTAACCAAAGCTAATGTAAAACCACGTAATATTCTTGCTATTATAAAAAAATCGAAATGAAAATAATTTTTCGTCTTTAACGAATGTGTACAATGAAAATAACTTATTCATTTTTTCTACACTCGCAATTCTTTAACAGTTTCAGGTAGTGTACTTGCGTACGTAAATAACACCTGGCTTGATCCGTATAAAGAGAGGTTTGTTTCTGCATGGTGTGATGTATATCGCAGTTTTCATAACAATACGACGAATAGAGTGAAGAGTTCACATGCCCACTTAAAAAGTTTGTTGAACTCATCCCAAGGTAAGCTAGATCAGATAGTCTTAACAATAAGAGATATACTAAATTTACAACACACGACAATTAAAGATAAACTAGAAAAAAGTAAATCAAAAATGCAACATAAGTTGTGTAACTTACGTCTATTTAGATTTTTAATATTTAAAGTTTCAAGAAATGGTTTAAAAAAAATCATCAAAGAACTCGAGCGTTTAAACAATGATGATGAAATTACTGCTGAAAGTTGTGGGTGCCAACTTCGTACAAGTTGTGGGTTACCGTGAGCACATGAACTTCAATTTTATATAAAGGAAGACTTGTTCATTCCTTTGGATGAAATTGATATATTCTGGAGGACGTTAGATATTCCTCACCTCAATCCGACGAGAGATGAAGAAATCACTTGTGATCAAGAAATTGTCATGTTGAAAAAACGTTTTGAAGAGCAGCCTAAGGAGGGGAATGTTGGACTTCTGAGAAAGTTTAGGGAGATTATACATCCATCCAAAAAGGTACTTGAAGAACCTTCTGTTAACAGAAATAACCGCGGTCGTCCAAGAGGTAGCACCAACAAGGGCAAGCAACCGCAACAGCAATTCGAGCCACCACGACACAGTGAATATGCGTATCGTGACTTCAACGACCAACCCCAACGCGATCCACCACGTCATAGTGAATATGCGTATCGTGACTTCAACGACCAACCCCAACGCGATCCACCACGTCATAGTGAATATGCGTATCGTGACTTCAACGACCAACCCCAACGCGATCCACCACGTCATAGTGAATATGCGTATCGTGACTTCAACGACCAACCCCAACGCGATCCACCACGTCATAGTGAATATGCGTATCGTGACTTCAACGACCAACCCCAATATGAGCTACCACAATATAATGAATACGTATATCCACCGGCATATGCTGATTCCACAAATCAACAACCGACATCTTCGATGAACAACTTTTTTGATGAAGATCCGTTTATGCAGAAGTTAATAAATTATAACCCACTGCCAGTGTTTGATCAATCTTTTAATCACGAAGAAACAGTACAGGTATGTTATTATTATGCCTTTTTACATGTTTTTTCATTGCCCATTTGAATGACATTAGTTTACATGATAAACATTAGGAACCGATAAATCCATTACAATATGGATACACTTATGCTGAACAATCACAAGAAGAAGAACATTATTATCATCAGCCAAACTTTCAGGTAAAATATTATATTAATTATTATTTTCGTGGTTTATTATGTGATATGATAAATTTATCTACAACTTTTTATAGGAACCAAAGAGCTATAGAGATCAACTGATTGGTGAAATTCCAGAATATTTTCAACCATATGTCACTGGAATCCAAAATGTTAAAGGTGATGGAAACTGCGGGTTTCGATCAGTTGTCGTTGCTATGGGTCGAAATGAGGAGGAATGGCTTGCAATTCGTCGTGATCTACTAGAGGAGCTAAATGAAAATAGAAAGCAATATAAATTTTTTTTTGATAGTGAATACAATCGCTTGGAAGAATCCCTCAATTTTTTTGAGGACCGTGCTGCACCTTTTTGTAATTGGATGTGGATGCCTAACACTGGTCTTCTGATCGCAAATAAGTATTATTGTATGCTTCACTATTTAACAAATGGACGCTGCTTAACATATTTTCCTCTTTGGTCAAAGCCGCGATCTCCAAAAGAAAATCATGCCACCACAATCGCACTTGTACATGGCAACCATTTTGTGAAGGTTGATTTACAAGAGGGACACCCAATGCCAGATGTTTCTGGATTCAATATGTCTAAAAAAAGCCGAAAAAAAGAGAGTGAATGGGTTGAAATGTATAAAGATCGATTGCTCGCCTATAAGCCACTTAATTGTAATATAGATCTAAATGTTGTACCCGTGGACTGATAATGTATAAAATATTCAATGATGAATTAATTTGAGTTTTAATATTTATTTATGTCAAATTATTATATCAAATCACAATTAAAATACAATAATTTATATCAAATCATTAATTAATTCCTTATATCAAATCACAATTATTAAACAATGATTGAATAATTATTAAATAATGATTGGTTAATTAGAAAGTAATTAGAGGGGGGTGTGAGATTAATATTTTGGGGGTGTGGGATTAAGGATGTCCTAAAAAATTTAACCGAATTAAATTTAATTTGAATAAACTTTATTTATTTATTTTGGCATAAAGCGGCGAATTATTATGCTGGAAAATACAGGAATGGCGGGTTTTATGCTATGCTTCTTCGATCGTGAAGTACACTCTCGATGTGAAGATGACACGTCGATATTATTTGGAATATTGTGGCTAAAGAAAAGTGACTGAGTTTCACGGTGGAAAGAAAGCGAGTGGGTCTATAGGTATGGGGATTTGATTGTAACAGTTGGGAAGATGGCAGTTTAATTACTAACAACAAAGCAAAATCCTTGTTTGTGTAGTCAATATTCTCCACTACTATTACTTTGACTTTTGGTTAATACCAGTAAAATATCCGCACGATATGACAAGAATAGTAAATTGCGATAAATAATTTTTTTTAATGGTACATATTTTGTTATACGATTAAAAATTTCAGTTTGTAAATATTCAATTATTTGAAAAATCTAAAAATTAACTTTATTTATTTAAAATTTCACACAATAAAATTGATTGTTATTAATTTATATAAAAAAAATAAATTCAAATGTTTTATATTTTTAAGTATATATGGTAAGTGTGTTATAAAATTATATTTGTAATATTTTAATAATTAATTGGTTAAAATGGTAGTTTAATAATTTTATCATGCTTAAACTTTGAACACTTTATATCCAAATGCTTTATAATTTATACAAATTTCTAGTGCAAGACAACAATGAATTGAATTTAGTAAAGAAAATACTCAAACAAATACTGAAACAAAAAATTTATGATTTTTTTTCGGAATTACAACTTCTATTAGTAATAACATAAACAAAGTATGTATTTTCGTCATTTTAGGTGACTAAAGAATGATCGGTGAAAAAAGGACGAACAAAAAAGATGATTGATGCTAGTTTTTTTTTTTTTTTAAAGACGATTTATGAAAAACAACCAATCACAATAACCGTTTATGATATTCTATATATGATAACTTATTGCTTCTGTCAACATCAAAACTTATAAATATTTTAAGAGTGAGTAATCAGATGTGGTTAAAAAGTTAATATGTGAACCAATATTCTTAGAACCGGATCATATTAACCTTTTCTAACTCACCAATTCATGAAATATTGTCGGTACAAGGAAAAATTGAAAAAAGAGAACCGCTCGAGTTAGGTCAAATCGGTGTGAAACCTATTGAACCGGTTAGAAATGATTTTTAAACAGGTGAGACAAATGCCTCATCGAAAATCCAAAACAAATGAAATTCAGCGAAAACCTTCAAATGGTTGGAATCTCGCTAACTACCTAATTTTGGAGTGACGTATTGGTCCTTTATTTCATTGTTCGTGTTTTTCTTTGACCGTCTATTGTATGGCAAAATTTAATAATAATTTTATATAATTCATTTTTTAGTTATAACGAAATTATAAAAGAAACAACTGTCTGTATTATCCCAAACTCTTCCGAGTAGTAATGGAAGACATAACAAAAAGTATGTTTGTCAATGTATTTGACTAAAGGAGCACAAACACAAACTTCGTATGGGTTTCATGTCTTCATAATAATGAAGGAAGGTATGTTGGATATATTTGTCAATATAGACAAGAAGGACGTTATCTTCATCGTTGAATGTCATAAATCTCGACCATATTTTGTTCAAAATTAAAGTATTATACTTCTAAGTTCTAACGCGTTGAATTAGAAACATAAAATCTTAATTTAAAATGTAATAGATCAAAAAGAATGGAGAATTGACCAAATTCATATGAATTCTTACAAATGGATCAAAAATATTCCTGTGGACTATCAATATCGTGGATTCGTGATAACCCATTAACCTTAAGTTTATGAGTTCCAATATCGTTCAAGGTAAATGTATATATTTGTAGTGTAGTATGTCTTTACATTTCAAAGAAGAAACACAAATATCGATCATACTCATTTTTATAAAATTATCTTTTATCCGTACTCATGTTGCCGATTTTTAAGAATAATTGACTTGAGCTAAATATATCAATACAACACGTACAATTATAACAAGTACTTTTTGCCTAGCCATAATTATCATAACTTACTAGTGTTCAAACTTATCCTTCGGTAACGTTTCCCTTATAAGCTGAACATGTGTTCATTTTGTCGGTTGATAAACTATTACTCAACTAGCTTTTCGATCATTCTGATTTTTGAGTCGCAACAAAATTGCTCATTATATATGTTCTCCCGTCTTTTCTCCAAATTATAATAGTATAATATCGATTGTCAATGAATTTAAAGGGATTTTTTTTCTATAGGTATATAATTATTTTTGAGTCGGTAAAATGTTTTTAACAAAAACTAGTGAGAATCGGACGTAAAATCTAATATATTTTTGGTGTGTTTTTTTTTTATAATTTGAATGACATAAATGATCATCTCAGTCATTATTTGAATTTTGAAAGCTGTATGAATATGACAAGAAAAAAAAAAACATGTTACAAAATAATATCATTAACCAACAACTAAGAAGGTATTTAAAGTTGTTTGGTTTACAAGTCAAAGTCAATATTAATATCATTCAAAACAACTAACTCGGCCATTCATTGATAATTTATTATTGAACAAAATACATGTTCAATCAGTATGATTTTGAACTAATATAAGTTATAAATTTTGACAATAATGATATATACATATCTATAACGATAGCGTCTTTTCGAAACTTTTGATACGAAAGATAATTTATGACGAAAATATGATTTTTTTGGTTTTTGACTTCTGAAAGTACAATATTAATAAGAATAAGTTGAATATTATGTACATAAATAGGCACTTGGTGGAGTGGATTCAATCCTACAAACCTCTTTGTTTAAAACAAAAAATTACCCCCACATATAAAAATGTTTGGCTTCGTTCCTGACGATAGTAACGTAGGAACTTATTCTGGAAATATACATATTTATGACCCGACTTTTTCAGTGATGATTTTTTTTATGCTCATATGACAAATGACATGAGCATGAACACAACCGAGTTCGGATTTTATATATAAAGTTTTTAACATGATATATTTGTTTACACCTATGCGAAAAATGCATAAAATATGCTAATAAGTTTAATGTAATAGATGGTCCATAACTTAATAGATGGTCCATAAATTTAATGTCTGATTTGGAAAGTAAAACATAGTGTGAATAACTAAATATGTCCCAATGATCTTTCATTGGTTTGTATTAGTGAAATACATGGATCAATGACAACTACAACTACCATATTTATTGCTAACATTAATGTTTATTTTAAAACCATTTTGTTCATAATTTTGAATTTGTTTATTTATTCTTTCTAAATTTAGTATGTTTTGTATTTCTCCTTTATATTGCTGCTAGTGAATAGGTGTGAGAGAAAATTAAAAAGACTTTGTGTTCATTAGATCAATTTTATTTTTGAGTTAATTACAAAAATTGTCCCTAAATTTTATCTCAAATTACGGATTTCGTCCTTAAGTTTAAAAAATTGCATAAATCATCCACTTTTATAAAAGTGGATGATTTGAGATAAACTTTACGGATTTTGTCCCTAAGATTTTCTCCAATTACGGATTTCGTCCCTAAAGTTTGTCCTCAATTACGGATTTGGTCCTTAAGGTTTGCCTCAAATACGGGTGCAAATTAGAAATTAGGGACGAAAAGCGTAATTAACTTCTAAACTTGGACGATTTATGCAACTTTTTAAACTTAGGGACGAAATCCATAATTTTGGATAAACCATAGGGACAATTTATGTAATTAACTCTTTATTTTTAATCTCAACCACATAAATGGTGTCTTTAGATATTGACTTTTTCTTTTCATATTTAAAACACATATAACTTATTAGAATTTAAATTAAAGTGAAATGAAAATCGTCTTTTTGTTAAGTTTGTTAGGTGTTTAAAAATGAAATATTGAACATTCTAAACATAAAGATAAACTAGATTTTTACACATATATTTACATTTATAACAAAATATGATTCGCTAAAAATACTTAAAAAAACTATGGCTTCTTATGAACTTATAAATGTCACGTACTCACATACATGACTTCCATTTTTGATTCATTTATACAAAACCATTATCTTCTTAAGTATAATATTTTCTTTAGCAAGCATAAAATAATTATATTTTGTTTATATCATTTACACAACTGTTTACTTTAATACTTTAATTTTGTGTTCTTCTATATAAATGTGCTTTAATATTATGTTGCTTTATATGAATTTGCTTCGTTTTGTCTCCTCTTTCTTATTGCAATTTTTTATTTTATTTAGAGTTGGGATTTTGGATTATAATGTGCTTCAAAGTCTATGTTACCATTTCCATGACGATTGAGATATCGGGTTCAACCATAAATTAAAAACTGAAAACCAGTTATAAGATAATTTGTTTTCAAATAAATGTTACATAGATAGAGGACGTTTAATAATTTGTCGTATCATTTTGTGTGTTTTCAGAAGATTGTCGGGACTTTCAGACTAAAAATAATACGAATTCATCATTTTCATGACCAAGAAAAAACTTTCATTTTTATAAGATATGTTTCTTCACATCGCAAGATTAAGCGCAAGTTAAAAGGCACATAGCTACTATGTTATTGTTTTGCTTTTGTTATAAATCCAAACTAAGATAAACATGTTAAATAAAAAAGTGTAATAAATATTCAGGATTGCAATACACCCAAACACACTAACAAAGATCATAAAACATGAAAGAAGTGTAATACATATTATTAATCTAGTAGAAAACTATAAAAGCCATTCACTAAGAAATGAACTTTAAAGTTAAAACATGCGTTTCGTTTTCGACACTACTCGAAAACGCGTTTCAAGGGTTTCGGGAGTACTTCAAAGTTCAAATGCAATAAAAACAACTCGAAACTTTTCTGATTTTTAATATTTTCATGAAAGATTTTCCTACTCCATGACAACTTTAGCACCAACAGCTTTCATTTTCTCGATAATTTGTTCAGCGTCTTCTTTTGATACTCCTTTCTTGAAAACAATAGGCGCTTTTTCAACTAAATCTTTCGCTTCTTTAAGCCCGAGATCAGTACAACTTCTTACTTCTTTAATAATCTTGATCTTGGAAGCTGCTTCAAATGAGTCGAGCTTTAATTCAAAAACGGATTTTTCAGGCTTTGCCTCTTCCTTTCCTGCAGCTTGACCCTTTCCACCTACACCGGCTAACCCAGCTGCGGCACCTGCTCTCATTACCGCCACAGATGGCAATTCTTTCATTCCCATTTTTTTCATCATTATTGAAGAAAGTTCTGCAACTTCGGATAATGTGAGTGATGACATTTCGTCTACAAGTCTCCAAACACGGTCTGTTGGTGGACTTCGGTGTTCGGTTGGATCAAATGTTGCAGGGTCGTAATCTGTTGGAAGTCTCCTTTGGTCAATCTCGATTTCTTCTTCATCTTCTTGTTCTTGTCTTGCAGGTTGACTGAAGTTTCTAATCAAAGCTGACGACTTAATAGAATTGAATGCAATAATGGGAGAACGTATCGAGTTTGAACAGAATCCATGGGGTAAATGATGCCTAAGCCTTAGAAATAAACTCATCTCCGATAAATCTCTTTTATGATCGCTGGTTTAGTTTTTAACAGGCTTAGAAATAGCTCATTTGCAAGCTCCTTCAGTAGGAACTAGATATCTGGACACACACACACACAAAAGAAAGCAATAAGTATTATGAACCACAAAGATAGATCGTCTCCACAATATCTTAAAATTCTATACGGTCTAAAGAAAAAAAAAACATTTCCGTACACATGCTATACAGATATGTAAAAAGAAAGGTGTATAGATACAAAATAAGATTCTTAAAGCTATGCTCATTTATAAATTAACTCTTCACATGTCGGCGTAACTAAACAAGTAACATATATCTAGATAGTCGAAGATAGGTCAAAATATGTATTATAGATTGTTCATAGTTAAAAAAAATTGCATAGACGCAATGGTAGCTAAATCAGTTAATGCACACATAATGACTTGAAATATTAAAATTTGAAAAATTGTTGACAGTAGTAGCTAAATAATGCATGATACGGCAACAAAACTATTGATAATATAGACAAACTACATAACTGCTACCCATGACAGACAGTTTATACTTTATTGAGATCCTGTATCCTGATTCTAATAAAAGCCAGGTACTATTTACTGCTCTCGAAACTAACGAATGCAAACGAAGTTAAGTAGGAAATAAACCGTAACAAAGTATCTGGTAGTATAAACAGAGCACAATAAATCTGTACATATTCACCTGGAATTTTTTTCCACTAACAAACAGCAATATTCAAGAACGAAAAACTAGGGGAGCACCACAATAAATCTGCACTTAAAAGATTACTACTAAGAAATATTGAGATTTGAGGGAACAAAAGAAGGCCGAGAAAGAGGTGACGTGTGGGAAGGGAATAACTGTATGACGCGAGGGAATGGAGCTGTGACTTGAACAAGTTACTACATTTTTGTGGCTTTTTAGTCGAATTAACCCACTGGACCAGTTCGACATTTAACAAATAATTTCATTTTAGCCTATTGGACACATTCTAAAATTCAAATATAGCCCAAGTACACCCTTAAGCTAGAAAGTATATTTGCTACTTCTACTCCAAACATATCAATAAATTGTTGTCGTTTAGTACATCTAAAATTCAATTTAAGAGCAAATGGAATCGTGAATATATTTATTACACCTAAAAGAGCTGACCCATACTGTTATAGCATAAATAAACTAGTTACAACATATCGACAATTATAAGTTAACCACCTTGCATTACGATCAGTTTGGTCATAGAATAGTTGTATATAAAATAAATATTGTACCATCTATAAAGAACATATTTTTGACTTTTGAGTCACTAGAAGGTACTCTAGTTGCATTTGGACAATAATCTTTCTAGTACACGAACCCCTTGAGCAGCTAAAAGGTACTAAAAACCGACTATATATGTTATATGAATTTCTTGATAAATTGAGATGCTAATCAAATTCTGTAAGCTTATATAAAGTTTCTGTCCGTACATAGATGAAGATAAAAACCTCTCGACTCCATATAAGCATAATCACTGCTAGTTAAGTAGATATACTTACACTCACTATTAACCGAGCGATCACTTTTAAGCAACTATAACCATTTACCAACCTAACTCCTATTCGACAGAATAACAACATTGTTATCTTTTTATAACCGGTATAAAGTCGATGAAACTGAAACAATTAGTTATGAGAAACTTTTCCTAAATTCAACATATTCTAATTACCTTATCGATTCTTCGAATATCGACAACTTAACTTACGGTATACAAACTACTCCATTTCATGCTTATGCTACAACTTATGTGATTTCCTAATTATAAAACTTTAAACAAGCCCTAAATAACCTAAAAAATGAACATATGCAAAATTTATTAAAAATTTCTATAAATTAGAAACAAATAGATCATAGTTTAAATAATTACAGAAAAATTAGAATAAAATTGTGAGAGAGGTTTACCTGGTCTTCGAAAATGGCGGAGCTACAAACTGTTAGTTATGAGGTTTTGCGATTTACTTCATTTTCGTCTGCTGATTTTCATATTGGCCCATTGGGCCTTATTGTATTCTTAAACATGGTTGTGAATAGTAGGTGCGTCATGGTCTATGACAAGTATTAAGACATGACAGGATACAATGACAGGATACAGTGAGACATGACGTTTGTTAAGGCGTCATAATATATTTTATAATTTTATATATGATTTTCTAGATATTTTTACTATTTTTAAGTTATATAACTATAAAAAATTATTGTTTTCACGTTTTAATATACATCTAATCTAAGATATAATCTCCAATATACAATTAAATGATTTTTATAGTCATTTTAAACTATTTTTAGGTTTTTTTTTTTTTTTTTAATTTTCGTAACGCGTTACAAAAAACTAGCGTTAAAGCGCGTTATGACGCGGCTTGACACGTTTTTTGGACGTCAAGCCTAACAAATACGTCTTGCGTGTTTTTCGTGAAGGCAAGTAACGCTTTGACGCGCGCTTTTTAGAACCTTGTTCTTAAACCACTTTCATCCAACCCGACTTGGAGATAAGAGACACCGTTTTAAATATCTTTATTGTAGGTATCCATCTGTGTCTTTGTACGTAACACAGATTACCTTTATTTATCGGCTTAATGGTAATATGGAAAACTTGGTCATTACTTATTACATATTTATTTGTATTGGTTGACAATAATTTTAAAACTAATAAAGTCTGTTATTTATTTTTTATGTGATATGGTATGATTTGATGTATTATCTTATAAAGTTTTGATAATATCTTTTAAGGTTAATTTTTATGCAATTTATTAAATTATCAATAGTTTTGTAAAACCATATCCGTGACGAAATGGTGTTTGTGATGTACATAACATATTAGAGAAGTGTTACATCCTTACTTTAAAACATAATGTTTGATGAAAATACATTTATTCAAGAAGAACGAAAATTAATACAAAAACCTTATATCTTCATGACGTATAAACTATACATTAGTATGTTTTATTTAACAAAATGTAATGCGGAAAAACATCGACATACTTGTCTTGAAACTTTCATTTTAGGTATAAAACAAAGTAAATTACACAAATTGATCTTATAGTTGTACACAAAACTTTTATGTAGTCTTCAAAGCATAATGTTGTATTGTTTAGCTTTGCTAAAAGCTATCATGCTATATTGTTTAGCTTTGCTCAAAAAGCATAAATAGTTGGTTGATTATGAAACGAAAGACCATTACATTTTGTATCTGTAACATAGAGTAAGTGATAGTTTTTACAACAGCCCTAGTGATCAAATAGTAAAATTAGAAGCTACAATTATTTCTTATGCTTTCAACAACCATCAAAGAGACCAAAGACCAAGACAAAATACAATATACATGACCCTACCGTTATACAAACATAATAACAGTTGTAACAGTAACTAGTAAAATTCAGCAAAACAACACATTTTAACAAACTTACAAACAAACAGCAAGTAGTAATATTTATCTTCACAGATTATACCAGCAAACAGCAACTAGCAAACAACACCATTTAACAATTTATGAATTAAATAACTAGCAAACAACACCATTTAACAACTAGCAAACGAAATTCACAGATTATGAATTAAATAATTTACAGATAAATTAAATAAATTTAATAAACATAACAATTAACATATAAATTAAATAAATTTACAGATTATGATTCATAAACAATCCAAAATCATACAAAACGGATGGCGATTGAATGATACATACCTGATCGAGCAGAGCAGCGGAGCAGATTGGATGGCGGCGATGGATGGCGATTGGATGGCAAACGGAGCAGATTGGATGGCGATGGATGGCAGCGGAGCAGATTGGATGGATGGTCGATTTTGGTTTCCTATGCCCGCTCAGATTTCAATTGGCGCTCGTTTGGTTTCCTATGCCCGCTCAGATTCATTATTGGATCATGTTTGATGATGCCCTATAATTATGTTGCCCTGGGCCTAGGCCCAGGCCGCCCATACACTGGGCCGGGCCTGCCTACGAGTTTACTGATAAACAAGTATTTACCTGTGTTGTGTTTTTAAATCACTTTCGTACGCTTAAATATGGTCTATCAATAAATGTTGCACGATGAATGTACATTCCTTATATGTATTTTTACAATGATTATAAAATAATTTTTTTTTTTCAAACATATATGTAATTAAGTAATTTTATATTATTGTAATTTCCGTTCATAAGTCGTTTCTATTAACAAGCATGTTACTTTTAATTTTAAATGTTTATATTTCTAGCTATTTTCATTCAACAATGACGTGTTAAAAAACACATGTTGCTTACTCATACTTTTTTTATAACGTGACATTGCACGAACACAAGTCTACCAATGATTTCCATAAAATCGACACTATTTCGAACAAGTTAATCTCCAAAAACAGTTTGTGTGATTTCAAATGGAAAAGGGTTACCCGTCGCGTAGCACGGGTATACTGCTAGTTTTCTTATAATAAACCATTGAGGTTATGGACTCTATAAAACCGTTTAAAGTTATTACCCTTCTTTCTAAAATAAAAGTCATTCAATTTAGAAGTGAAAAAACCCGAAAATCGTATTAAACCGGAAAAATCAAAATAATTGAATCAACACTTTATGTCAAAACTTTTATTTTGGGTTTTTCATTATTTTAGTAGTTTCGATTTTGGTTCGGCTGTTCATTCTTTTTAATAGCAGTGTTGGTTATGAAGTCGAACCGGTCAAATTCTTAAAAGTTCAATTATAAATCAAACCAATTGAACCAAACTCGACTACAAAAACCGAAAAACTAAATCAATAAAACCGAACCAAAAACCAAAATTTTCAATTTAATTTCGGTTTATACAAAAACCGAGACGAACCGAACACCTAAGTCTAAGTCTAAAAACATTCAATCGAACTCCAGACGGTGAACTCAAACAAACAAATGGCGACTTCTTCACCATCTTCAACAAACACTATAATCGAAACCCTAACTAACAAAGGCTGGCATTTCCAAAACCCTAACCAAATCAAAACCCTAATCGAATCCAATCTAACTTCAAACCAAACCACAATCACTTCAATCGAATCATTTCTCTGCAACATCGATTTACGAACAATCGGAGCTAAATCACTTCCTGATCCTTCATCTCTCCGTAAATCATCTCATTTCCAAGGTCCCAAAATTCTCCAGGTAATTCATTTGAATTTTGTTTTATTGAAAACTGAGAAGTGAAAATTTGAAGATGTTTCTGTTTTTGATGTTTGTTGTGTAGGTGAGTTCTGTTAGGGATATAAGTAAGAGTAGTGTAGCGGAAAGTTCCGGTAGTGCGAATGGGAAACGCTTGTTGAGATTGAAGCTTACTGATGGACATTCTGATGTGGTTGCTGTTGAGTTTACTTATATTCCTTCGATTCCGGATAATATTGTCCCCGGGACTAAGGTGCGGATAATTAAGCTGGTTTTTATTGCTTTATATATGTACAATGTATCTAGGTTTATTTACGTTGTTATGTTTATGAATTACGGATTGATTTTTTACTCTTTAGTATTATAGGTTAATAGGATGAAATTTTAAGAAGTAAAGTAAAATTCCTACTCGTAGTTTTAGTAAAGTTTGAGGATGATGAGAAAGATTCATGTTGCTCCATGAAAGTTGACAAGTAGTTTGTATAATGAGTCGTGTTGTATTTAGATCGAGTTGTATAGACGTTTGAGTGAAACTGTACCAGTTTCGTCACTTCGTGCGAAACTAACAGTCTCGTACGGAACTGTAGTCCCGTAGCGAAACTGCAGTTTCACTCAGCAACTTTGCCTATAAATAGGAGTATTAGGGTTCATCTACGTGTGTCCTTTCCACCTGAAGAGAAGAAAGCGAAACTAGGCTCAGTTTCGTTGTTTGAGATATAGATAGAGAGATTTTATCATTTGGGAGCTTAAATCGAGTTTGTTGATTGATTAATTATATTGTAATTGATTCCAATCGTTTAATACAAGTAATTTTTCGATAATATTCATTTTCTATTGATCACACACATATACTTTACCATATACACCTATTGAATGTGATTTCCGCTCATATTCAAGTGTTAGATTCAAATAGAGTGATTCGTTTACGGGATTACAGTAGAAAATGTGGATAACATATCTTATTGTTTATGGCTTCATACCTTTTCTCTTGAGTAACTATGAGATATTTTGTTATAGATTTCGTCATAGGACGGGTACTTTTTCACTGTGTTGCTGTTTCTGGTTTACAGATCCGTTTGGAAAATAAAGTTGTAATACACAGCGGTATATTATGCTTGAATGCAAAAGTGGTAACTGTTCTTGGAGGTATTGTTCCATCATTATATGAAGAATGGGAGATGAACCAAAAGTACGCAGGGTTTACCCGCTCAACCTTGAAGTTATCACAGACTGATAACACCAGTGGTCCACCACCTTTCGAGAAGCTTCAGGTTGGAGCATCTACACGCCGGATTAATCAAACATACAGATCTTCTGGTTAGTAGAATATTTATTGCATAACAGGTCAATAAAAATTGTATTATTTAAAATATATTTAAAATTCTGATTAAGCGTCTGGATTTTTATTTCTAGTTTCTCATACAAGTGGATCACGACCTTCTGATTTGAAAGCCAGTAGCAGAGACGATAATGTGAAGCCAGGTTCTGTTACTGATAAAATCGAAGACAAACAACCTGCTCCTGAAGCAAGACCAAAAGAAGGTTTGACCACTTTCAGTATCGGATAGTTATAAATTACTAATTTTCCCATTTCACCCCTTAACACCCTTATCATAAAAGCATCAAGGGTAAATTTGGTATTCTGCTAACTAAAAACCGCATTAAATGTACATTCTCTATAATTGTGTATTTTTTGTTTGTGGATAATTATTTTGAAGTAATGTTTTGTCATATTCTTACTGGGATTTGGTAAACAAGAAAATGTAAAATTATATCCAGTCATATATATGCAATTTCCTTAAAAATTGGCTCATCTTCTACAATATAATGATACTGATTTATTTATTTTTATCTTTGACAGTGGCTGAAGCCGTCCCTGTGCAAAATCAGGCAGCTGCACAAAAACTTCTCCAAAAAATGAATAATTATAACCGCAATGAAGGGCATTCTAGAGGTTGGAAACAAAGAGGAAGGGGTAAGGAGGATGATGAATCTGCTGTTTTAACTTTGGATGAATGGGAGAGAAAACGAGCCGGTGGGAGTACTTCATTAAGACAAGAAACTCATAATGTTAATCAAGATGAGGATCTTGCACGTCAGCTTCAAAATCAATTTGATTTGGAAGATTTTCATGTTAGCATTCCTTCATTGTTATATTTTGCTATTACTCTTTTTTGGCAAAAAAATGAACTTTTTATTTTAAGGGCATCTTAATTTTTTTAACAAATGTCCAAACTGAATCAATGGTCATTCTAGAGGTGGCGTGGCAATATGTGCGGGTTGGGTAACAAGTCAAAACGGGCTAATTTTGGTACAGATTGAAATACTTTTGGTCCATTTTTTTTTCTTTCAAGTTTTTAAAGATAATTAGTGTGCCGAATGTGATTATAAGTTACTTTTTCTTGATTAAAATGATTTAGGATTTATGCATAAAAATATCATTTAGGGCAACTTTCGATCCTCTCATTTGACCTGTCTTCTACTAGGCCAATTTTGTGAGTTTACCTGCTCGACCAGTCTGAATCCGCCCTTCCAATATAAAATGGGTTGAATTACCACCTCTAGGGCATACATTTCAGTTATTTATATGTAATCACAATCGTGACTGAGATTATTTAAATGATCTGACATTCGTTTATGTTGTGATTGGTTCAGGGTCAGAGGGGTCCTCAAGTGACAAAAGCAGATGATATTAGAATGAGCATGTTTAGTTTTGATAGAGATGAACACGGAGCCCACGGTGGTAGGGGAGAATTCAGAGGAAGGGGAAGGGGACGAGGAAGAGGCATGGGAAGAGGGCGGGGACGTGACAGAGCTGGGTAATACTTGCTATTGCACTATCAGGTATATTTTGTATATTTCGTTCACAAGTTCGTGAAGACAACAACATAACATGTATTAATGTATCTATTCCCTCAGAAAACCAGGACCAACAGTGAAGAGGATCTCGGATCTCGGCTCTCAGCTACTTGACCACAACACTGTGAACCTTTGAACAACTATCATCAACTAAAGTGCTTATCACCTTTCTGAAACTCTTGTACCGCAAAGCCAGAATCTTCGTGTTAGTTTTATGTACAGTTCACATTGACAAGCTCCGAGTTTTGAAAGCAACAGGAATCACGTTTTTACTGCCACACTACAATTACTCACATATCGTCACACTACAAACCCTTTGAAAGATCAGTAATGATAAATCCTTTTTCTTGTCATGTAAAAAATATATTATTTCAATATTAATTTGGATTTTTAAATAATTATTATAAGAGATTTAAGGAAAATATAAAATCGTATCCCTATATTAGAATAGGATTACCATATATACATACACATATATAAGTACGTATTCACGCTTCTGCTTTTAATCATGAAATTGTGTTCGAGTTCAGAGTTCGTGATCAACGTCGATTTCAATTTTTGGAGGTAAGTTTTCAATTATAACCCCCTTCTTTTTATATTAATCATTCGTGTCAGGGTCGGAGACAGCTCGGGAGTGGCTGCAGTAGACTGATGCCCATGTTCGTATTTTTCCACTATGTAAAAAAGTTAGATTTATGCTATATTTGATACTTTGATCCCACAAGTCTAAGCCGCAAGATTAACCATGTGATAAAGAACTTAAAACACAACTCGATTCGAACCCCTTTCATTGTGTGAAACTTTTTCTCACTTTGCCGATGATTTGCACTATACAAGTAAAATTTCAATATAAAGGCTTAATGTTTTGTTGCTTGGTACGGGACTAGAGCGATTTTATTTTCTTGCAAAATGGTTGAAGGCACGTCGCTTAGCTCTCACGTTATAAAAATGATGGGCTACATTAGGCATCTTGAAAGACTCGGGTTTCCTCTACATCGAAAGTTGGCTATTGACGTAATCCTACATTCATTGACAAAAGATTTCAACAATTTTGTCATGACGTATAAGATGCTTGATACGGAGAAATCTATTCCAAAGTGGCATTCGATGCTTAAGTGCTGAAACATATATTGACCGAAAGCCTAACCATGCCCTAATGGTTAAAACAGGAACCGATGAGAATTAGGTATTTTGAATTTTGTCGTTCTGGATTATATTTTATGTCAAAAGGGTCGAAAGTAACATAAACAGTGTTTAATGCACAAAGTTTAAATCGTTATATTCAAATATTTAGATTAAGATTATTATTGCGATAAATATGTTTTCATAATAATATTAAGACAATAAGTATTTACAAAAATAGTTTTTGCGAGTTAACTCGTCTCAACTTGAACTCGTTTGATTACCACGAGTCACAACACCATTGAATATACATAACACCATTGTTGAACCGAGAGCAAGAACACTCTCAAACTACAAAAATAATATCAAAACACTAGGAAGAGACAACACACGTGGCGGTTTTCTCTAAATTCGAGACATTTCCAACACCGGCAACATTTTCAAGTTGCTCCCATGTCAATCTCCGTTGCTCAGCTGCCACATTGGCAGCAGATTTGTCATCCTCAAACTTGCTTTGACAGGTAAGCACCAACTGTTCATCCGCATCATTAAACATCTTCATTACGTTTTGTGTTAGGTTTAGCACCGTACGGTTCCAATGGTTGTTGGAGTTACGTTGTAAAGATGAATAGACGATAGGCATTATTACTTGTCGGTTACACATTATAAGATGGTTTATGTGCTCGTTGTTCCATAAAAAGTGCGCTCGTTCTGCCACCTGAAAAATATTACCACCAAATTAGTTAGTTATAAACGGCATTAGTAGTTAAGGATGCAAGTCTAGAAACCGTCCAACCAAAACATCATACTGAACCAAACACTCTTATAGTCTTGTACACTTTCTTAGAAAAGGGTACTATTTTCCCACAAGTTTAATGCGAAATGCAGAAATATAGATATATGGGCTTATGCTATTTTTGACAAATTCTCTTAATATTACGCTTACATCATTTCAACGCATTTGATCCGTTTCAGTTTTAGCTAAAAAGTTTTATTTGACCTGTTTGGGATAAAACATATATCGACCGACGTAAACGGGTCAAAATTTACACCTCTTCTACTATGTAACATCAAAAACAGTCAAAAGGGTTTGAATATTACCTGAAAATGGTAGCTATTAAGACAGAAACTTATACGTTGAAACAACGGAACCATTATCTTCTCAAACTCATCTGTACGAATTAACTCGAGCAACTCTTCCAACTCACTTAAAAACATCAACTGCTTCTGACTACTTGTTATCGGCCAATATTTCAACAGCCCATTTATCACAACACTTGTAATTTTTGGATCCTTTTCTATAAACTGAACAATACAATACGTTAACTGATGATGATAACTACCAATGGATTTTGGTTTATGAAGAGGAATCAAAACCCGTGACAAAAACATTTTATGTTCTTTTTTCAACGGCAACGCAAATCCACTAATCACACTCCCAAAAATCTCTAACAATTCAGCAATCCCGTTGTGTTTTTCTGTTTCAAACACAAATCGGTAGATTATATTACTGACAGAAGTTCGTATAAACGGCCTGTGAACCATGAATTTTCCGTAAATTCTGTGTAGAACTGACTTTAAACAATCTCGTTCTCGTGGGTCTTCTGTATTAAAAAGATTTAATAATCTTAACAAGAAGGATTGATCGAGATATTGTTTTGCGGTTTTTGCATCAAGAGAGGTTAAACTAACGAATCTAAGGAGAATTTCGTAAACAAGTTGTAAATGTGACCATGATGGATCAAACCACGGATCTTCCACTTCTGTTTCTCCACCAGAAGAACTGGAGTATTTTGGAGGGAATTCGCGAAAAAGATTGTCACCGCACATTTTACAAATCGCTGACATAGCAGGTTCTGTGAGTTTTACAGATTCAGAAACAAGATAATCAAGAATCTCAACTAAAACTTGACGTTTTACATCTTTCTCAATATTATCTTTATATTGATCGTTAAAGTCGTAAACCTTTGAGCAAAGATTCAACTTACTGATAAGAAGTTTCGGTTTTTCTGAATTTTGGACATCTTTAAAGGGTAGATGAGGTTGGATTGTCTCATTATTAGATGTCGGGAAAATAGACGATGACATCTTTTTAACAACGTTTAATCGACTTGAAATAACATTACAAGTGTTGGTGAAGCTACCATTGTTGGTTAAATCGGTGGTTGCATTGCTTCCATCTGAAATATTTTGATTGGATTTTGTCGATTTTCGGGGGAGTTTTGCAAGAATTTGCTTAAGCATAGTAGGAATAGTCGAATTCGCAGCCAATAATAAACCTAAAAACAGAATAACCAAAATCATTGTCAACGAAATACTCAAGAAATGCATTTTCTATATCATAAAGTTTATGAATTTCGTATAATTCAACGCATACAATAAAGATTATCGGTTTAAAACACGATTTCATGGCATTTAACAAGTAGATCCATAGAGCATATACCAAAAATATAACCTCATTCAAACACAAATCCCACCCTTTACTATGATCTCATTTCATACGAAAAAAAGTCGATTTTTTCAACAAATTTTCCATTAAAAACTAATACCCAATTGCTATAATTCATCTTATATAAGGAATTTCTATACTTTACAAGAAAATATTATAAAAAAAAAAAAAAAAAAAAAAAAAATCAAGAAAAAAAAAAAAGTAGTTAAATTTGTAGATCTGAAATCCAGATGAGGGATCTAGTAACTTACCAAAAACAAATCTTGAAAAAAACCCAGATCATAAAAAGCCCTAAAACCCCAAATTTATATATAAAAAAAAAGTAGAAAACTTTAAGAATTATAAGTCTGCAAATAGTATAAATATTTGATAATGCCAGTAGGGTTTTGTCAAATAGTAACATGTCTTTACATTAAAAGATTGAAGATGACAGTACTAATATTATTATTTAAAAGATTAATCAGGTGAGTTATACATACAGAAATATATATCTATATATTTATATTATATACAGAGAGAGAGAGAGTGAGAGAGAGAGAGAGAATATACCTGGGCTTTCTGGGACAAAAATGGACATGGGTTTGTAGAGAGAGAGGGAATCAAAGAGAAGAAGACATGCAAATGAGAGAGAGAGAGAAAGAGAGAGAGAGAGAGAATTTTCAGCTTAAAATCTTGAGATTGAAGACACAATGATAGTTAGAAGACACATAATAAGAATCCAAGAAATATATGTTTTTTTTTTGTTGTTTGAAAGTTTGTGTTTGGACTATGCGGAGTGGTTTTGGGTAAGTGATGATGATGTGGAGTGATAGAGGTGATTTGTAGGAAAGAGAGTGTGATTTTAGGAAAGAGAGTGTGATGATGTGGAGTGATAGAAAATTGGTGGAGTGGTGAGTGATGATGTGGAGTGATAGAGGTGATTTGTAGGAAAGAGAGAGTGATTTTAAAAAGTTGTATTTTTATTATTTTTTTTATATAAATGAAATTTAAAAAGTTGTATTTTTATTAAAAAAAAAAACACACACTACAATTTATTAAAAAACATATTACGATTAAACTAAAAGACGTTAAAAAAATACAATTTAAAAAAAAAAAACTTCAATCTTCAGCGTTGTTTCCTCGGGGGCGGTAATACCAGACATGTTCGATCAAATCGGCTACCAGACTGTGATGGGTATCTTCGTCACGCATGTCAAGTATGTTCTGTTGTTTCTCTTCAAAGCTAATCTGGACTTCTGGTTCTGTGGCATTCTCATCATAAGCTTGACAATACGCGAGACCTTTGTCTTCCAAAATCATGTTATGAAGAATTATAGCAGCGTACATCGCGTTTCTAATTTTTTCTAAACTCCAAACTCTTGCGGGGTTTTTAATTATATGCCACCTTTTTTTCAACACTCCAAATGCCCGTTCGATGTCCTTTCTTGAAGATTCCTGGGCTTTTTTAAAATGGTTACGCTTCTCGTTTAATTCGTCTCTTTCCCTGAAAGACTTTATTAACACCGGCCATTTTGGATAAATACCATCATCGAGGTAATACCCGTATTTGTAGGTTGTGTCGTTAACAATAAACGACTGATCGGGAGCCGTCCCATTCTCAATGTTGTTGAAAAGCGGTGACTGATCCAAGACATTGATGTCATTATTTGCTCCAGCAACCCCAAAAAATGCATGCCATATCCACAAATCAGTAGAGGCCGTAGCCTCTAACATAATGGAAGGGTGATTGTGATCACCCCTATGGTATTGACCATGCCAAGCCACAGGACAATTTTCCCACTCCCAATGCATACAATCCAAACTGCCTAGCATACCGGGAAAATTGTGTTTTTCATCATGAACCGAAGTAATCTGCTGTATGTCACTCCAACTAGGACGGCGTAAATATCTCTTGCCGTATAAAGAAACCACACCTATTTCAGATATTATTACATTTTAAGTAAAAATAAGTTTTAAAGTAAACTAATTAAAAAAGTAAAGGTTAAAAATTTACCTTCGCAAAAGTTGGCAAGGGATTCACGTGAAACTCTTTCGGACATTTTTAAATACTCGTCCCATATGTCACTACAAGTGCCAAAAGCAAGTTGTCGTATGGCGGAGGTGCATTTCTGAATCGGTGTAAACCCAGTCCTTCCTCTAGCATCAAATTTTTGCCTAAAATAATCAAAATGGTTTTCAAAATCGTGGCATATCTTGAGAAATAGCTCCCTCCTCATTCGAAAACGACGGGTAAATTGTTCGTCGGTGTAGGTGCAACCCGGAGAAAAGTAAGATTCCATTAGTAGTGTTTGAGCTGCTTCACGGTTACGTTCTAATGCGGTTCTTCTTGTGGTGATTGGTCTTTGGATTTGTTGTGATGCATAGTTAACAACGGCCATAATCGTTTCGGCTACAATTGCATCTTCATCCGAACTTGACATTTTATAAAACTTTGTGTGTGTTTTTTGTGAGTTTTTTGGTATTTGTATATATATTTTGTGTGTGTTTGAGTTTGTTTATATAGAGAATTCCTTTTTTTTTTTAAACTCACAACGGTCATGTGACCGTTGCATCAAGAACAAGCGCCCATCACCCCGTGAGCAGAAACACGCCAAGCCCATAACGCCCGCCCAAAACGCCCTATAACGCCCCACCGGAGTGCATGGTGGGCGTTATTGAGGGTGATGTGGCGTTATAACGCCCCTATCACGAGGTATACCGCGTAGTCTTATAGAAATGTTTTTTCTATGTTTGGTTACGAGTATTTGAATATGAGACCTAACCGGAGTATCTTGTATTTGTGGAGCTTTGAATCTAAAACGTTTATAAGGGTATGAAGACGTTTTGGTATGGTTAGTCACTAAATCAAATAAAATGACCAACTCGTTTCGTTCAGATCAAGTTAAATAGGAAAATATCTATGATATTTGTATCATTTTAGTTAGTAGAAAGACCTATATTCTGAAGACAACTTGGATGTTTGATGTAATTTATAAGATTTATTGATTATTTGCGAAATTTGGACTTAGACGTGCACTAGAAAAGTTTGTTAAACTATTGAATTAAATTTAAACTTAATTTCATAACGTTGAGTTAAGCATGAGTGTTGTCGAACTCGAGCTCTAATGTGACATTAGATTGAAATATAAAGACATTTTGTTCATGGTTTTGCTTTATCTTTTAGTAATTTTTCATCATAAAGAGAGAAAATTATGAAAGCAAAAAGTGCTTTATTTGATTGCAATTGATAAAAAAGCAAAGGGGTTACCACTTGTGTAAAAAAAAATATTTCTTAAATTCTGTTTACATGATTCAAAATATGAACACTTTGTTGTATTAAGTTTCAAAGATAATTGTTTTAATAATATGTTTTATATATATTTTTCAGAACAAGATATATACAACACATTACACTATAGTTTTCGTTTTAGATTTTTAACGAGATTGGAACCATAATTTATAGGTTATTGAACTAACTCATAATATATATATATATATATATATATATATATATATATATATATATATATATATATATATATATGATCAGGATTATTTTTGAAAAACAATAAATAAAAGACAAAAACTTATATCTTTTCAAATATTTTTCAGAATTATTTAGAAAAATAATAGAGTTTAGAAACCAAAGTTTGGTACATGATTGAGAAACTATTGACAAAGTGACTGCAAAATGGTAAAGCTTACCATGTGAGTTGACTGTTTGTATGTACTTTTTTCTTTTAAAAATTTCCATGCACACAAAATGGTTCATAAATTTTAATTAAAAAGCAACCAATTTGACATATTTATATAAAGTAATAAAAATTTCAAACAATACATCATGATTCTTTTGTACAACATTTAATTTAATTAATAAATTAATATAAAAGTAAGTTTAAAAATATTAATCTTTAATATATAATAAAAGAGAGGGCTTAAATAACAAATGGCAAAGTAAGGGCCTTTGATGAGTTAACCTTTTTGATTTCAACCGTTAGATCAAATTGATGATGTCATCAAATACTACTTTCATTTTATACCCTCTTACAATACATAATAACATTCTCTCTTTAATTCCTATCTTTACTAAAATAAAAACAAAATTCTAATTTTCTTATAAAATCACTCAATTTGGACTATGATTTACCTTATTGTTATTTTAAAATCTCATAATAAAAAACATCAAAACATGTGTATAAATGTAAATGTGTATATGTTATTATAATTATAAACAACATTTGTATAAACGTAAAGGTATATATGTTATTATTTGTATAACATTGTCTTTTCATAATTACTTAAAATCTACATAAACATAATGTTTACAATTCAATTTTTATATATGTTCGCGTTATCGCGGGACAATAATCTAGTTATTAAATATTTAGAAAAATAAACTTAATGTTGATACTTGATATATATGACCAAATTTTTGACCTAAAGATAGTCTAATCAATACCCAATATAATTTATGTTATTTTCTCGTTTTTTATAGATGCATCTTTTTTGACGTCACATATACTCACTCACTCACTCACTCACTTATTTTACCACCTCGAAATGCTAGATTATTTGAGAAAACAAATTTTATAGCGTAATAAAAGAAATTAGAATCGCTAAAACTCTTTTTTTTTTTTTTTTTTTTTTATTAAGTTGAAGATTCATTATGTCTAAAATTTTAAAGTACCAAGTAGGATTTAAATTGAGTCTTTTGGATAAATTTGTGTTAATAGTATCACATGTGGTGGCCTAATAATGCAATGTCTCTTTGGTCACTCATTATCATTCCCATGTGAATATGATTGTATGTCAAGGAAAAGAACCATCATTAATAATTATTGATAATGGAATAAACATTATAATAAACACAAAAGTGAAACCAAATATGTGATATTGTGTTAATATATTCATTGCCCGAATCTTTCTTTTCATATGATTATTGTAAGTTTTTGCTCGAGAATATGTCATGAAAGATCAAAATTTACTTTATGAATCTAATATTTCTTTTGTTAACGATTGACGTGAGATTCACCTAAGATGTTATCAAAAACCCCAGTAGAACTCAACGTCCCTGTTTCTCAAACGACATAATGTGGTTTTGATACCACTTGTATAACATGTGATCATGATATTGTCCGCATGATATTGTCCGCTTTGTTGGTGGACTCACAAATTTGTTTGTGAATTGGACTGATACATGAGTCTGAAACACATCATGTCCTAAATATCTCTTTTGTCCAACGACCGTTGTGAAATTTGTCTAAAATGTTACAATTATAATCTACCCTTTAATTAACAAACTAATTTATACGATTCTTGATTCATTGGGAATGAAAAATACTAAGCTTTCATAAATTTAGCCTCTTTCAGAAAAAGTAAAGGCTCATTTTTTTTTCTTTTTCAAAGTGGGCTTTGGGATGAGTCTGGCCCAAAACAAACCAAGCTTAAATTTTTGTTGCAAAATAATGTTTTTTTTTTTACCTTGAAACTCTTATAACAAAATTATTTCATTTATAAATGAGAAGAAATATGTAAAATCTATAAAATCTATCCACTTTTGATTGTTTACAAAAAATATTACTTATAAGTGTGTACAAATGTACAACTTTTCCACACTAAAAAGTGTAGAGACAGATGTTTTCTCCAGGAGTGCCAACGACAACGTGAACCCCAACTGAGAGAATCCGTTGGTCAACACATGCATTATCTTAACACCAAGGTAATCACCCAATGCTGGCATAACTTTCTCAATTTGTTGTGCAAGCTCAGGAGTTGGTGCCAAAACCAAAGCTTGGTACTCGATTATATTGTAATCGAGTCGTTGAAGGATTCCATAACAAAAAGTTGTTGTTTTTCCTTTCCTGTTTCAGATTGAGCTTGTTGGATTACCTTTTGTGACTGGAACGATTCCGCTTTGTTAAAACAAATGGTTTTTCAAATCCTATATCCATTCAGAATATCTCACATATAGTTAGTCGGGCTAGAATTTCAATTTCTGGTGGCAATATTGTCAAATTTCTCATGGTATTTTGAATTTTATCTCAAGAATATTACATTTTCACCGAAATATGATACTCACTGAACCGAATTTTCCCGCCAAACAAAACTTTGTTCATTGACAATATCTAACAAAGTTACCCTTTAAAATATATATATAGCTTTTATCAATTTGATCCAAATATGTTTACTCAATAGACTGACTGTGTATTACGTAAGTGTTGATAATAGCTTTACATATACAATTAATATATTTAGAGTTAATTACATAAATCGTTATATGGTTTAATCCAAATTGTGGATTTCGTCCTTAAGTTTAAAACGTTGTATAAATCGTCCACTTTTGGAGACTAATTACGCTTTTCGTCTCTAATTTCTAACGGACGTCCATTTTAGGGACAAAAGTGGACGATTTATACAACGTTTTAACGGACATCCAGGGACGAAATTCGTAACTAGTTTCAAAAAGTGAACGATTTATACAACGTTTTAAACTTAATGACGAAATCCGTAATTTTAAAAAAACCATAATGACAGTTTATGTAATTAACTCATATATTTATTTACAAACTAGAGTGAAACCTTTTTTTTTGAAGTGAAAAAGATATAACGGTTTAGGTTACTTAAATATATCGATACTAGAAAAATCATATATTTTAAGTGTTAATAAAAAGTTCTATACACTTTTCTTTCTTAATTTGTTAGGTAAATTGTTAGGTACTTTTTTTTCTCGGTAGGCCGAAAATCTAATACTTGTAGAACCAAACCAACACGCACGGTAACATTACCGTTAGTTGTATTACAATTAGAGTCTTATACCAAATTCAATCCTAATTTCGGATATTATGACCATATATGATATATGACATTTTTATTAGAATAATTACATAATTTGTATCAAGTCTTGTTAATTGTTTGCATATTTCACAACCGGTCGCCACCTTGACTTTCCTTTCATGATCCTAGCACCACCACCACGACCATTAACCTCGAGTTGAAGCAAATGTTGGCAATAAACATGGTTATCGTAAGCCATTTCACCAACTACGTCCCCCAAAACAGAAGTGTGAGATTGCAACACACTATCCTTATTACACTCTTGACGGTACTCTAAAGTCATGCTAACAAGCTCATAGTTCACCGCAATTTGTGTTGGAACACTC
This sequence comes from Senecio squalidus, assembly GCA_910822075.1. Lineage (NCBI taxonomy): Eukaryota > Viridiplantae > Streptophyta > Magnoliopsida > Asterales > Asteraceae > Senecio > Senecio squalidus. Next base: position 66,692,294 of record CAJVGC010000060.1, read on the forward strand.
TGTAATTAATTACAACTAAGCGTCTTAACTAATCCATCGTGTGGTGAACATACATATTGATGCTTATAATTATAAGATGAGCCAATAATTACCTCGAGGATCCACCCAACGTATTTCACATTATTGACGTGTTGGTTAATATCCAAATCGCTCCATCTTGGCTAAATATTTGTGTATATAAAGAACCAAGAAATGTCATGTAAGCAAAAAACACAAAATGTATACATAATGTTCACCTACGGAAAAAGTTGACTTACCATTAAACCAGTGCGAACATGGTTAGCAATGTTAGCATGTAGTGGCCAATTTTTTAAATCATCTTCGACAATTGGTGGTTTATCCATAGTGCATCGATCCATTTCGACTCTAACTTCATCAGAGATTTTTGATAGCTTTCTTGTTTCTTTATTCATCAACATCCAAATGCTACAAGATAACAGGATGATATACACAAGTTGAAATATAAAGAAAGATTAATAAGTATTATTGAAAGTTTTCATGTTGCAAAAAAACAAATTATTACCTTGAAACTCTTATTAATATTGTGCTTGTTTTGCTATCACGAAAAACCCAGTTAACAGACATGCCATTTTTTCCCGACGTAGCTAACCAGTTATCTACTTGCACTTCATCACCCCTATAACAAATTTGAGCATGCAAGAACATCAAGGTTTAATTAATAAGCTCAACATGAGAGTTTCCATTGGTTTAGTTATGCAAAAGAGATTTTTGAAGTTCGGTGAATGCACAAGAGTGTCACTGTACTCTTACAAAGCGAAATTCAATTTTGTCATTAAACTTCTCTCCTTTAAAAACAGTGTTAAATGCATCATTCATATATATATTTAGGTGGTTTCTATAACCGGTTGACATTGAATAGTTAACCTAATAATCTCTTTCATAAAACCCATTTTTCAATATTTCCGAAGAACCCATATAAATTATTTGATTGTTTTTATGATCGGTTCGAAGGGATTCAAGTAATTGTTTATCATAACTTACACCATTTTTTGTATTATTTACGTTTAGTCATCTCCAATCTAAACTAAGAAAATCATCCTCATCACCCTGACTTACTGTCGACATGGTCAGGACCCCTGGATATGGTAAAGTAGAGTCGATGATGGTGGCCGAAATACATTAAATGGAATGCCATTGGATGGGAACTGAGATTAGGTTAACATATACATGAAAAAAGAAAAGCTTTTCAGTTTGGATTTGGTTGCAGCTTACTGTATTGACTTAATCAAAGCAATAATAAACTAAATATATCAACTCGTAAAATACAGATGATCATTAGATAGTGTCATACCAAGTTGGGTAACGGTCTACTTTCATTTGCACCTTTGTCATAACCCATATCAGGTTCCTCTTGCACATCTCTGGTGTTGAACCCAACCCATCACATGCGACCCCGACTGTCTTTAAATGATCAAGGATCGTTTCTTGCATGTGATTCATTATCGTTTCTATCGAAGCTTTTCCATGTGGTCCAGTTTCATATGATCGAATACAAAAGTTTTCTTGGAATACTACACCCTCCTTACCCCTTCCTTCTAAAGCAAGAACTGAAATATGTAAATGTTTTTTCTTTTGATTAACCATCGACCTTTGTTTCATGGTATTTGAAAATGAACGAATAGACTTAGATGGCATGAAATTGTATATGGTAGAACCAAGAAAGAACGATGTAATAGGAGTTGCAACAGCCATTGCTAAAAATATGATTGAAGCCTAACGTTGCAATATACATCGTTTACATTTTTATCTATTTATAGCAACCGTGTATTAGAGAAATACTCTTTTCAAATCGCTGTCACAAACGAGATTTTTCAACATTTAACGCCTCATATTACGTGAGCTACATTACAAGTTAAACAATGTTTATTACTAAGCTAAACACGACCTTTTAAACGGGTTATAGTTAATTAACAATGATTCAAAATACTCTTGTGATGTTTTTCAGGATTGACGACCATGCAAGGCCAGACCTCAGTAAATATTAGGCCTCAGTAAGTATATTTTCACATACTTATAATACTTATACTATTTTATAATCTTGTCAATACATATTCCATTATTATATATTCAATCAAGTGAAGTGATATTTTGGCTTGATGCATGGTATTTATCATCATTGCAACTTTTAGGTGGATAGAATTCAATGATTTATACAAGAGAATTTCAATAAAACTGGGCGAAAAGTAATTTGGTTGATATTATAACAAAAAATATATAAAAAAATATAATTTATTTTAAATAGGTTAGAAATGGTTTTGTTTATTTCGCTTTCTTCTTACTATGAACTTATAAGATGTAAAAGGAATTGTAACATATTTTTTTTATCACAAACCAACAATCATACTTACCAAAGTGAGAAATGTTAGTTTTTCTGTTATAGTCCGTGGACCGTGGTACCGCTCCTTGTACTCTAATGAAAGTGTCTTATACCAAATTTAATCCTAATTTTGGATTATCTTGATAGTTTAAGGATGCACTACGTATTAAGACACTTGGTTGTTATTAGACAGTGTTCAAAGACCAATTGTTGAGAAGTATGAACGGTTTAGCATGTCGATTGTTGGAGTATACATCGTTGAGAGTGTAATAACAATAGGGTGGTGCAGTTTCACACTTTTGTATTGGGGAATGAAAATGGTGAGGTAGCTTATGACAACCATGTTTATTGCCGACATTCGCTTCAACTTGAACCAAATTAAAAGGGTCGTAATGCCCAAATCGCTCCATCTTGGCTAAATTTCATTCACGATTAATCACAACGTCATTTTCAACATATAGATACACTAATTAGATATAATACAAGTTTGGCAAATATTAATTACAACATCATTTTTTCAACATGTGGCTAGATAGTTATAAAGCAAAAGGATTGGATATGTAAAGTGGTAACAATAGAACATATTTGATTAGATTAATTATGACCTTACTCAAATAATGTTGAATAGTTATATATGCGTTCATTAGTTATGCCTACAAAGTGTAATTATAAATGTATTTAGATAGATTACGGACACCTATCTTACAACCCCAATCTTACAAGCTATATGAAACATTATTACTATACTTCTACTATTAATCAAAATAAAAGAGTTAACATCGTCCCCAAGAGTATCCTTCCTAGCCATCTTGGCATTGAACGTTACTTTATTCCGAAAAAGCCAAATTATCAAGTTGGTGACCCGTATAACCATGTGATCCACGTCTAAGACCTTCTTGTGCCCTTAATTTAACGACTTAGCTGGATGATGAGAAACTAATCACATCAGTATGGTTGTTAACCTAAAAAGGGGGATTTCATCCAGGAAAAAATGTTTTTTCCAAATCTCCTTAGCCACACGACACTGATGAGCATCGGTTTCTAAATCTTCATCACATACCGGGTAACATAAAGAGTGAAGATCAATGTCACGATGGTCTAATTTATCGCATGCGATTATTTGCTAGTCTCCATATGGAGATATTTAGACCTCATCTACGCCCACGACTGCAGGCCCAATAATTAACCAAACTTCTTTCACCATGTAGTTTCACTAATAGAAGAAGTTACTTTTTTTTCTTTGTTAACCCAATTAGCTTGGACATACCTCCTTTAGAGTAGTATTTATTAAATCTAGCCTAAGCTCGATATATATGCTTTGAGTTCGTTAGGTTTAGGGTTTATATCTTTATAAATTATGTGTACATCTACTAGTATTTCCCTACCCCGTTTAAGCCAAAAACAAGTTTCTTCCCCATTACTCGTTTTCTTTATGAATAAAGAGGGGAGGTTAATATCAACCTTAGTCAAATCATAATCTAAATTACTAATTTGCTTCCATATATCCTGATACTTTGAGATTTAACATCACTTTAAGGCTTTCTCGTATTAACGGTATTTTAATGAAGGGCTCTTGGGAACCCTTGAGTCCTACCAAAAATCACATTCTTGGTTTTCGTATAAGAAAGTTTGAGGAGCTTAATCCTACTTTCCTATTCGTTTGTGTTCATGTTGGCGATTTCAGATGTAAATTCGGCAAAGGGTACGCGACCACAACACTGTTGTCCCTTTTTTTTCTTTTTTTTTTCTTCGCACAATGAGGTTAGTAATGAAGTATTGGGATTTTATTTCGTACAAAAAATAGATAGAGAAAAAAAATAAAAATAAAGAACATTTATTGAATTATTACCTTTGTTAGATTGACGTTTCAAACTCTATAAACCTCTAATGTAATTTTATTAAAATGTGTTTAACCATATTTAAGTAAAAGTCTACTTATAACATGTTACCAAAACTAGTTATAGAAAGTTCAGGATGATATTAGACACTTCCATTAGTATCAAATCAATGATCAGACGTCTCGACTCTATTTGCACATTTTGGTCGCCAACGAGTCCTTCCTTTCACGATCACACCACTACTACCACCCTCAAATTGAAGTACATGTTGACAATTAACATGGTTATCGTCGTCATGTATTCCACCATTTTTGTTCCTTAATACAGAAGTTTGAGACTTCAACACACTGTCCTTCCTACACTCTCGGCGGTATTCTAAAGTCATGCTCACAAGTTCATGATTCTCTTCAATCGTCTTTGGAACACTCTACATGTAGAATATGAGAAAGGAATACGTTATTAAACGACACAAGAAAAGTTAAAACTCAAGATTAGTCGATTACCTCGAGGATCCACCTAATATATTTCACATTGTTAACATGTTGGTTCATATCCAAATCTTTCCATCTTGCCTGAACAATTTTGTATACAAAGAGTCAAGAAGGTCACCCTACTAGTAGTAGCTAGACAAGAAACTTACCAATATGAGTAGATAAAGTATAACTCACGGTTAAGCCATTGCAAACGTGAACGGTAGGTGTATCTTGTTTTGGATAGTTTATAGTATTCTCTTCGATAATAGGTGGTCGATCCACAAAGTATTTCTCCAATTCAGCTCGAACTTCATCTGGGAATCTGGCTAACCTTCTTGTCTCTTTATTCATGATAGCCCAATTACTATAAAGGTATAGACAAGGAATATAACACCATCATTCCAAAGAAATTGGTATGTTTCATATACTTTCATCTCGCAAAGATTTTACCTTGAAGCTCTTATTAATATCTCATTTGTTTGACAATCACGAAACAACCAATCAGAACGCGCACTGTTTTTCCCAGTTACAACTCTCCAAGTATCTGTTTGAATGACTTCGTCGCTGTAATAGGTTTAAGCATATCAAACAACATAAAATTACAAATCGAAAATGTTGGTGATTTTTAATAGTTGCTAAGTTCCATCTCTGGCCTGATTGCTAGACCAATACTACAACAAATTTGAGATTTTTAGCAGTTCATGTAAACCGGTGGAAATAATAACATGTCATGAAGTAGACTAACCTTTTAAGTTTGCGAAAATATATAATCGAAAATTGATACTTGTAAGTATTTACAAATACCTTTAACTATATGCAATTCAAAGTTTACTACTATATTTCCTAATCCCTCGGAAGCCCTAGTTTTTTACGAAGGTTTTTGCAACCCCCTGGTTGTTAAAAATCTGTCACTACTCTATTTTGCGACGCATTTCCGGCAGAAATTTCCGTCCCTGAAAGTAAGTTTTCTTGTAGTGGATAACGCTAGGGTAGATAATCTTTGGTTCTTCTAATTTTTTTTTTTTTAGTCAAATATGTTTTTGTTTCCATTAACAAGTTACATGATATTAATAATCTCATCTTATATGTACAATGATGATTTAACATTTAACATTCTTATGGTTTATCGATCATCTTATAAAACACTCATTTCATTAAAAAGTAATCATTTTCTAGATATTAACGGAACAAGTAATACATATTGAAATATGATAATCATGTTATAATGAACCAAATGATACATATAGAAAAAGTGTCATACCTAGTGGGATAACGGTCAACTTCTATTTGCATCTTTGTCACCACCCAAATTAGGTTTTTCTTGCTCATCTCCGGTGTTGAACCCAAGCCATCCCCTAGAAGTCCAAGAGTCTTTGAATGATTAATGGCCGTTTCCTACGTGTTCAACAGTAAGTTGGGAGTTTAGAGCATAAACGTACATGCTACGCACATAACATTCATTCATTCAACTTCACTATGCATACCTGCAAGAAATTTACTAGGATGTCTATAAAAGTTGTCCTGTCTGGTCCAGTTTCAAACGATCTAATATAGAAATTTTGGCGGAATACTAAGCCTTGATCAACCATTCGTCCTAGACCAACATTTGAAGCCATATCTCGATCACCCTCTTTCTTCAAGTGGAACATCGTTTCATGTTCTAAGAAAATCGTTGTAAATGAAGCAATGAACATACTTAAATCCATAACACCAATTGAAGTATTAGTTACCTTTGATCCCTCATTTGCATTCGCTTTAACTTGCAAATTACCCAAAGAAGAAGAATCACATCTTTTCTTACTTTCAAACATATTTGTAGTCTTTAACTTGCATCCAAGCTTACTACATTTCATGCTACCAAAGCCATTATGTGTTGGGAATTTTTGTAAGAATGGTGTAGAGTTAGCCATGACAACAATGTCTAAAAAACTTCAAGCCCAAAGATAAGTTAGATGCATGTTTGCACTTCTTTAATTAACTATTTATAGCAACCATGTTTGATAAAATTCTTTATTACATATAACTAGCTTGTATGATTGTTTTGATATTCTTTAAAGAGAGATATCAATGCCCGTACTCTTAAATTATTACGTCCACATTTGATTAAAGTAAGCTACGTACATATATACATATTAGGTTAGGTGTATATAAATGTGATAGGTGCTTGAATATCGATTTAGTGTGCTTGAAGCTAGCATAAAAGCTTGGCTAAACAAGTACCACCGGTTTAACTTTTTGCAAATTAAAGACGAAATTATGAATCTTGAATCACCAGCCAAACTTTACTTTTAAAAGTAAATAAATAATATATTGCAATGGTATAGAATACCGTGGAAAGGGTGTAGGTAATTGTCTTCGCTGCAATTTTATTACGGTGTAGAAAATAATTATATTTGTATTATTTTATCCAAAAAAATTTGCCTCTTTACTTTGTCTTTAAAATGAACTTTGACCAAAATATTTGTGGTTCTAAGAATCAAGGTTATAAATAACATCAGGTGGCGTGGCGGTATGAGTAAGCTTCAAGTTTTGCAAAAAATGACGAGATATGACGTATTTCAAAGCGTGACAAGGCGTTAAAAAATTTAATATATTTTATAATTTTTTTATATAGTTGTATATATACTTTTATTATTATTAAGTTATATAAATATCAATAAATTATCAAAAGTTTGTGCTAATATTTAAGTATATATATATATATATATTAAGATATAGTCACCAATTTACAATCAAATGATCTTTATAGTCATTTTTAACTATTTTTAAACTTCTTTTTCTTTTTAAAATTTCCGTAACGCGTTATAAAAAACTCACGTTAAGACGCGTCATGGCCACCTTTTTTGATGTCATACCTAACAAATACGTCTTGCATGTTTTCGTAACTTTCTCACCATGACGTGCCTTGGCGCCACCATTGCGCGTTATTTAGAATCTTACCAAAAATACAACAAGAATGATGACGTATCAAAACTACTGAAATGGATACATTCTTAAACAAATGAAAGCTACTATACCAATGACTATAAAATGATTGGAATAAAAGCACTATATATTGACCTTCAAAAAGCTCAATCCTCTAATTTCACTCGAACTACTCAAAACCGATTAGTTGTTATTAACTAGATTTTGTGTTTCAGTTGATTTTTACAATAAAAAGAAGTATACATGTGTATACGGAACTATAAATGTATATACAAAACTAAAAGTCTAAAGAGGGAGGCGGGAGCTATACACGGAAATAACTAAAGCAGGATAGTAATAGGTCAAGCCGTGTATCAATGATCAATGTGAGTCGGGGTTTCTAAACCGAGCAGCTACATTTTTCTAGACATATGACAGCCATCTCACTCGACACATTATACTACTTAAATGCAGACGGAACTATTAGAAAATGTATTATAAATCGGAACAACAGTTTGATTCACCAAACACAACAACTACACATTTTAGATATTTCTTGATTTATAACATGATTGTGTTCCTTTATATGAATGTTTTATACGAAAATCGTAATATATTATCTAGCAGTGGGTAAAAATATATTAATCTGTTTACGACTCGAAATATTTGTTAATAAATTTATATTATTTAACCAAACCTAGTATGGCATTTATGTTTATATATCACACATATTCATAACTTTATTTATACACACCCATTACTGTAAGAGTTAGTTAAAAAAAAATATAAAATAAAATATATAACCATTATATTACCAAGCCATATTCATAACTTTTCATGCACATGCAGTAGGCCACACTAATATTTTTTAAAGATAACTACTACTAATATTCTTTTTAACTACGCTCGTAACTTTATTTTTAAAAGACAAATATTACATCACGCAATATAATTGTTTACATTTATGTTTTATAAACCTTGAAAATGTAACATCTAAATTAATAAACATACATGTACCAGTTACTAAACTTATCGATTGCAAAATTATTATCTAAATATGTCGAGAGAAAAGTGAAAAACAACAATGCCATAAAATAATACCGGCCTCACTCTATAAACATATTGCATAGACAGTAACTTTTTGTAGTGTTTTTCTGTAATGACACTTTAACTAAATGAAGTAGATTAATAATTGGAAAATTGTAAATCTATTTTTGTTTTAATACTCTCTATACCAAGATATATAGTTCCTTCGTTCCAAAAAAATTGTTCATCGTTTTATTTGTGTTTGTACCAAAACTTTTGTCTTGTTTCTTAATATGGATGGTTAAAATATAGTAACTTCCTATTTTTCCATTAAATATTTTCAATTTTTAAAGTCTAAAAGTAACCGTAATAAAAAAATACCTCATTAACTGCACATATCTTATTTTGATCTTTTTTGTTTCCAGACATTTTTTTTGGACAAAGTGAATATTACTTTTAAAGCATAATTGTAAACACTCTTTAACTATGAACTTTACAGTTGTGGTCGTTTGTAATGTTCTAATACTCTCTATAGTCTATACCTAAAAAAAAAAATGCGAAACTCTATACTTTAGTAGTTAACTCCATAATTTCACTTGAAAATGTGAATACAATAGTGGTATATGGGTTGTCTCATTAAACTAACGATTTTGGATTCAATCAAGTTCTTTAACGGACTATAGAGTAAAACTGTAGATAATTGTGTGATAGTTGTATATTTTTTTCCGAATAGAAAAAATAGTCATCACTGTGTGTCACCTAGTTTGCAAGTATTCGTTTGGTGGTAATTATCAAGTATCGAAATCAAATAAAAGTCATTTATTTAATTTGCTAACAAAATTAAATAAGGTAACATGCTACGTACTAGGTTACTTATATCTTGTATCATTTACGAATTAATTTTTTGTTACATGTGTCAATTTATAACTACAATAATAATAAAAGAAAAACTCCGGTAATGGTCCATCGATCTTCCCTTTACGCTAGTTGTGGAGTGTTTGGACACAAGGATATGATAAAAGGTAGGAAATCGGCAAAAAAAGGTGGACATGTTTTTCTTATCGTAAGGGTAAATGTGAGGCATTATGAATTGTTAGAAGTCGCTGACTTTACGATTTCTCAAAAGTTACTAGTTTGAGTTCCTTTTTTGAGGTTGCTGATTATTGATGATATGTTTTTGTGACTACTTGGATCTTTTGCGTGAAACTTGTTTTGCTTAACTTAGTTACTTTAGGATCCATTTGATGTCATTTGTACTTTATTTATTCGAGTATTGTAAACTTTGTATTTCGGATTTATTTATAAAAAATCGATGATCATTTTGTTTTAAATGTTGTAACCTTTGTACCACTGATATTACTGATACTTTACACCTCGAGTTTCCGTCTGAACGGGGTGTGACAGAAAAAGTCCACACATTTAAATGTGGACAAATACAAAAAAGATCATACTTAAAAGTGTGAAGACAAATTTGTCACACCACATTTCTTCACACTCTTTGTGTGTGAAGAAACTAGGTGTCACAAATTTCACTCTACACTTTTTAGTTTTTAGTGTAGAGTAGTTGTACATTATATAAGTGTGTATATATTTTTAAATAACTAAAAGTGAATAAATTTAGAGGTTTTTCATCTTTTTCACATTTATAAATGAGATAATTTTATACACACTTAAAAGTGTGAACAAATCAACAAAAACTACACATTTTCTATAAGTGTGAAGAAAAAAGTGTGTAAAAACTATTTTTTTTGTTGTAGTGTAAGTTACTACGCAATTATCATTACCTCCACATGTATGTGCACGACGTGTGAGGACCATGGTAGAACTACATGTTCTTGCACACCGTGTATGCTACTAAAGAGACTTGGCACGATATGCAAGATATATAATAGGTGACGCATTTTGAAAAGTGTAGGTTAGGGTGAAAGCTAAGGAAGTCGGTTGAGGAGGTGAACAAAACATGGTACTAACGTTGTTTGACACTTATGTTATGTAAAACGTTTTCTTTTAGCATCTAACACATTTGACTATATATGTAGGCCTAAAAGCGTGTATTCTACCTAGCAACTATCATGCAACATGTAATGCGTTTGGTTTTCATTTTCTTTTTCCTTACTTCAAAAAAGTTCATAAAATTATCAAACTTAAAGTCTTATTTAGAAAAACCCAACCCGATTGCTTCATTCTAAAGATAATGATGTTGGGTGATTTATTATTAATTCTAATCAATGTTTATCGGTTTTTGTCCAAAACCCAAAACTAAATTGAAAATCATATTTGAAACAGGGTCCATTATAATTAATTTGTTTTCCATTATCATAATTTTAACTTAAAATTTAGTTTTATTTTAATTAATTTGGATTTTTATCAGAATTTGAAATTTCGGTTAAACATATATCATTTCTTCGTCTTCGTCTTTTGAGCTTACCACCATCAAATTTCATTTAAGATTTTGTTTTGAACGTCTTGACTAGTTAGTTAGTCAATCATTTCTATTGTAGTTTAATTTTAAAAAGTTCATCAGTCTAATTTTTTTGAAAGGCAAATACTAGAAATAGACTATATACAATTCACCAAATTTACAATTCACCAAATTGTCTCCACCGAGACTTGAACCCATGACCTTCTAGTCAATGGGTCACCACCATACCGCTAGGCTAGAAATATTCTAATGAAATATCAGAGTTTGAACCTTTATAGCATTTATATATAAACCTTTTAAATAGTTTATAGATATTCAGCGACCAATAAAACCGCGTACATCAATATCGATAAAGATTCGTTCTATAAACATTTTCATTTACCAAATAAACTAGTTTAACACTAAAAATAATCTTTTGAACCATACCATATATAGAAAAGAGATCATTTAAGACCTCATTATTGACTAAGACCAAAAGACCTATTCTGGACCATTGGATCAAGATGATCAATGGTCCAGATTTAACCACTTAAAATTAATGAAAATAAACCCGGAAGGGTATTTTGGTCATTTTACATTTTCTATTTTTTTCCCCTCCCGTGTTTTCTCATTCCAGACTCTTTCTCTCCTTCAAACAAATTACAAACCCTAATCTCTCAATCTTCTACAAACCCTAATCTCGTTCAATGGATGATTCTTCGGTTTTGGGAGTTCAGACGTCTGATTATCCGGCTATCGAAGTTCTGTCGAGTCAATCGCCGGTTATCGAAGTTCCGGCGAGTCAATCTCCCGTTACGGAAGTCCATTTTCAATCGGCCGGTACTTTTAGTTAAAATGGATTAACTTTTTAATTTTGCGGGTATTTTTTTTATGTGAGTTTGGTTTACAGAATTAAACGTTTTCCTACATTTGAGTGCTTTTAGTTTTAAGGTATACTTTTATAAAATAACCGGTTTGTACTTAAATGACAGTTAAACACTTATCCAACTGTTAGAAGATTTACAGCAATTGGATTGGGGGGCGACGATTCACAAATAGTCAATGTTGTGCATGAATTAGTGCTAAAGCAAAAATAATCTTAAACAAATAGTCAATGTTGTGCATGAATAGTAATAGGTATATCATATATCATTCAGTTATGTTATTTGATACATATCATATATGATATAACTATCATATATGATATAACTATCATATTACTTTGAAATAAATATATATCATATATGCTTATAATATCATATATGATATACCTGTTTTCAAGTAATAGGCTTATCATATGTGATATACCTGTTTTTAAGTAATACGGATATACCTAGGTATATCATATATGATATAACTATCATGTTGGGAAAAACAATGATTTATCCCAAGATTAATAAATCTGTTAATCAAAGTCTGAGTCTGAGTGACATGAGTCTGAGTGACTCAGTCTGAGTGACATGAGTCTGAGTGACTCAGTCTGACTAACTCAGACTCATGAGAGAAGTTAGCCGTGATTTAAGGCAGTCTAGTTGGTTAATATCTTTTAGCTGTTTAAAAGATTTACATAGATTGATCCTTATCAAACTCACTATATTGTGTATAAATAGTGAGTTTGAGTTTTGTAATCGGCATACCTTTGATTAGAATATAACTGTGTGTTATCTTCATTGTTTCATTATTATAATTCCGCTATAATATACACTGAAACTGAGTACTAAATCGATATATAACAATTAACATCTAAATACTTATTTGTTATTGATTTGCCATTGTTTGGGATCTTAGTGAGACCTAACAACTGGTATCAGAGCGAATAAGATTTAAATAATAAATTTATAAATCTTAAACGATCAATACCTAAAATCTCAAACAATGTCATCATCTTCAAACATAACCACAATGGCTGGATGTTCAATGGTCATAACTTTGCACATTGGAAACTCAAAGCTGAGTGGCACTTATCAGGAATTCATGAAGAAATGATAAGAGTCATAACTGAAGGACCTATCATTCCAGGTAAACAGATTGATGAAGTTAAAGAAGGTGATAGAGTTGTCCAACGTGCCAGATGGGTTCAAACTGCCAAATCTCAATGGACAGATCAAGACAAGCTTTTATATAATCTTGATCCCAAAGCCAGAAGCATTTTAGGAAATGCAGTGTCAGAACAAATCTTTTCTAAAATTGCAGGCTGCAAAACAGCTAAGGACCTATGGGACACATTAATTGTGTCTTATGAAGGTGTTCCAGTAGTGAAGGAGCAAAGACTGAACAGTCTCATTAGAAATTATGAGAATTTCTAAATGAAAGAAAAGGAAACTTTGGCTGATGTTCATACCAGATTTCAGATCTTACTGAATGACATGTCAGCTCTGGGAGTGACAAAAGATGATGATGATATATGTAAGAAATTTGTTGATATACTACCTAACAAGTTTGAATCTGTTATCACATCACTTGTAGTAAGTGAGAAGCTGTCCACCTACAAACTGCCAGGACTCTTTGGTCTACTGTTAAACTTTGAAGAATCTCAAGAAAGAAAGAAGCTCAATAATAGAAGAATTGCAAAGGATCCAGAAGCTGCATTAGTTGCCGCAAGCAGAAGGAATAAAGAAATTTACTCTCAAGCTGACTCATCTGAGTCTGAGTCACACTCAGACTCAGAATCTGAAAACGAATCTGAAGTCAAGAAACTAAAGAGTCAGCTTGCTCTGTTGACCATGAAGCTTGAGCAAAAGACAGGCTACAAAGGAAAGAAACCTTTTGATCTGAAAAAGGTAAAATGCTTCAAATGCAATGATTATGGACACATGGCTGCTGACTGCAAAGTAAAGAATGCCCAGACTGAGCATATGGACGAAGTTGCTGAAAGGGCCCAAAGATACCGAAACAAGTATCTAAAATACAAGAAAGGGAACAGCTCCTATCCTCAAAAGTCTCAAACAAAACAAAAAGCATTCTTTGCTGAAGAATGGCTGGATGAAGAACTGTCTTCTGATGAAGAAGAAGTGGTAGATCAGTGCTTGATGGCAATAGTGGAGGAGACTACTGAAGCTGAGAAATCCGCCTCTCAGTTTGAAAAGGATCTAAAGGAAGCTGAAAGGATGAGTTGCAATTCAGACTGGAACAAGTCAAAACTTTATAAGGTACACAATTTTGAAACCTATACAAATGAACAAAAAATTCAAATGTTTGAGTATATTTTTGTTGACTTGACCACCACTATAGAAGAACAAAATGATCTTAAACAAAAATTCAAAGCCCTTGAAAACCTTATGAAAAGTAAAGATGATAAAATAACTGAATTAGAAAGTTATAAAGTTCTTTTAAATGCTCAGACTGAAGCTTATAGTGATCTTGCAAAAGAAAATCACAAACTTAGAGAAGAAACTGAACACTATAAAAGAATTTGTAAATCATGGTGTATATCATCTTTAAAAAATGAGGATTGCTTAAACAGACAGGTACCAAATCAAGTTCAAGCTGTGTTGGGTGAAGGATTCAGTTTGAAAAAGTATATGACAGAAGAGGAGGAAGAAGCTTTGAAGGCAGAAAGAGAAAAAATCATTTTTAAACCAGAAATCCTTCCAAATACCTTTACTTATTTGAAAGGAAATAAGACAATGATGTCAAATGCATTTGTCAAACCTGTAATCTCTCAAGTTTTGAATAAAAATAGTCTTTTGCCTTCATCCTCTTCTAATCTGAAAGTGTTGTCTTGTCTGAGACTGATATGCAGACTGAAAAGGATCCTTCATCCTTGACCAAAGTTGTTCCCCAGGTTTTGAGAAACCCCAAGAGTCAAACTTCTGTTAGTCCCAAAAGTCATAACAAAAGTCCTGAATCTAAAACAATTGATAAATTAGGAAATCAATTACTGGAACTGACCAACATTGTCAAAACTTTAGTCAGAGATAAATCACCTAATCAAGCAAGATCCAAATCCCCTCCAAAGAGAAACTGCTATAACTGTGGTGAAAAAGGGCATGAAGCTGTGTTTTGCAAACTATTGATCAGGTCTAGACCTAAGAATCCTTATATTCACAAGTCAGTTTCATCAAAACAGGGGTCAACTTCATATCATTCAGGATCATCAGAATCCAGATCAGTCTCATCACACTCTAACTCATCTCCCAGAAACACTTCTCCATCAAAAGCTAAACATGGTCAATCTTCTAAAGTTAAATCAGCTCCATCTAGAGTCAATCTCAAAAATGCTCCTTGTAAATATTGTGGTGTCATAGGTCATTATTCTATAAATTGCATGAATGAAATAAACAAATGGAACTATCCAAGTTCTAAAACTGAATGCAAAATTGCATCAGTACCTAAACCTGCCTTAGTTCATGGATCCACTCTAAAGTGGGTACCCAAAAGGAACTAATTTCCTCTCATTTCATGTGCAGGATTCTACAAAATGGTACTTAGACAGTGGAGCATCAAGGCACATGACAGGGATGAAGTCCTTTCTACAGGACTACAAGGAAGAAGATGGACCTCAAGTAAGGTATGGGGACAATGGAGTTTCAATGACAAGGGGATATGGCAAGATTCATGCTGGAGCTGTCACATTCAAGAGAGTTGCCTATGTAGAAGGTATGCAACACAATCTACTCAGTGTGAGTCAGATTACTGATGAAGATCATGAAGTCAGATTCAGGAAACAAGCTGGGATAATTTATAATGCCAAGGGAAAACCCTTACTGCTAGCCAAAAGAGAAAGAGATGTATTCTGTTTGGATCTGAGTACTGCAAATGATGAAGCTGAGACTTGTCTGTTCACTGAAACCAAGGAGGAATTAAACTGGCTATGGCATCGACGATTATCTCATTTAAACTTCAAGAACATTAATGCTCTATCCAAAAGCAAGCTAGTAAGAGGGTTGCCAGAACTCACCTATACCAAAGACAAAGTTTGCTCAGCCTGTGTTCTTGGAAAGCAAACAAAGTCACAATTTCCATCCAAAATGCTACATTCCATTAGTGAACCACTGTTCATGCTACATATGGATCTCTTTGGACCAATTGGAATTGAAAGCAAAGGAGGAAAGAAGTATACTCTGGTTATTGTTGATGAACACACCAGATTTACTTGGGTCATATTCCTAAGGGCCAAAAGTGATGCAGCTGAGGAAATCATCAGTCTGATTAAAAGAGAACAGAGACAGAAGAATCTCCTAGTTAGACAAATGAGAAGTGACCATGGAACTGAGTTCAAAAACTCAGTCTTGATAGACTTTTGTGACAAACTGGGAATAGTTCAAAATTTTGCATCAGTTAGAACTCCTCAACAAAATGGGGTAGCAGAAAGAAGAAACAGGACTCTTATTGAGGCTGCCAGAACTATGCTTTGTTATGGAAAGATGGAGATAAAATTCTGGGCTGAGGCTGTAAACACTGCATGCTTCACACAGAACAGATCAATTATTGTGAAGAGACATGGGAAGACAGCATATGAAATGTATCACAACAAAGTTCCATCTATTCATTACTTTCATGTCTTTGGAAGTAGATGTTACATTCTCAATCAAAGGGATCTGCTATGTAAAATGTCCCCCAAAGCTGATGAGGGACTATTTGTTGGATACTCAAGTGTTGCCAAGGCTTTCAGAGTATATAATGAACGCAGAAAAGTTGTTGAGGAGAGCATCAATGTTACCTTTGATGACTCCACTCAGTCTGATGAAGCTGCATCATCTTCTCAGACTGACATCACCACAATCAATCAACTCTGTGACGAACTGCTTCAAATTTCCTCTGAATCTGAACCTCAGAATGGTGATCAGCCTGCCAGACACATGACTCAAACTCAAGAATTAGAAAGTGAAACAGATGAACAATCAATTCAGAAGGCTCCAAGCTCGGAAATGCCAGCTTCAAATGAAACTGATGCTAATCAGTCTGAGTTACCTCAGTCTGACCTGGCTCAGTCTCAACATACTCAGACTGACACTCCTCAGCCTGAAGATGAAATTACTGATTATAGCTCAGGAAACATCAAGACTGTAAAGGGCCATCCAATTTCATCTGTTATTGGATCCATAACTGAAGGTGTTCAAACAAGACGAAAGAATGCTACAGCCAACTTCTGTTTCTACACCAACTTCTTGAGTCTGATGGAACCCAAGACTGTAGAACAAGCCCTGTTAGATGAAGACTGGGTTGAGGGTATGCAGGAGGAGCTTGGTGAATTCATAAGAAACAATGTCTGGACAAAGGTTCCACGTCCACTACGCAAGACCATTATTGACCTTAAATGGATTTTCAGAAACAAATTTGATCAGGATGGTGTGGTAATCAGGAACAAGGCCAGACTGGTAGCTAAGGGGTACAAACAGGAAGAAGGAATTGATTATGATGAAACCTTTGCTCCAGTGGCACGAATTGAAGCAATCAGACTGTTTCTAGCATATGCAGCCTTCAAAGACTTCTTGGTCTATCAGATGGATGTCAAGAGTGCATTCTTAAATGGAGACTTGCAGGAGGAAGTATATGTGAAGCAGCCTCCAGGTTTTGTTGACCCTAACTTTCCTGATCATGTTTATAAGTTAAATAAAGCACTATATGGTCTCAAACAAGCTCCTAGAGCTTGGTATGAAACCTTGTCTGAGTTTCTCATTAAAAATGATTTTAAAAGGGGTTCAATTGACAAAACTTTGTTTATAAAAAGGGATTCTGGTCATGTCATTCTGGTTCAGATTTATGTGGATGACATCATCTTTGGATCCACAAATACCAAACTGTGTACTTGGTTCTCAGAACTTATGTGTAGTGAATACAGAATGAGCATGATGGGGGAACTTCATTTCTTTCTGGGTCTGCAAGTAGAACAAAAGGAGGATGGAATCTTCATAAACCAAAGTAAATATGTTCATGATTTAATCAAGAAATTTGGTTTTGCTACAAGTTCTGAAATGAAAACACCCATGAGCACCTCTGACAAACTGCACAAGGATAAATCTGGAAAGTCAGTCTGTCAAGCTACTTATAGAGGAATGATAGGTTCATTACTCTATCTGACTGCTAGCAGACCTGACATCATGTTTTCTACATGTTTGTGTGCACGTTATCAGGCTGATCCTAAGGAATCTCATCTTAAGGCTGTAAAGAGGATCTTCATATATCTAAAGGGTACACCAAACCTTGGTTTATGGTACCCTAAAGACACTGGTTTTGAACTAATTGGGTACTCAGATGCAGATTATGCAGGTTGTAAGCTTGACAGAAAAAGCACTTCAGGAGGTTGTCAGCTTCTAGGAGGCAAGCTGGTGAGTTGGTCCAGCAAGAAGCAAAACTCCGTTGCCACTTCCACCGCTGAAGCTGAGTATGTGGCTGCTGGAAGCTGTTGTGCACAGTTACTTTGGATGCAACATCAATTGGCTGATCTAGATATCCACATTCAAAACACACCCATCATGTGTGACAACAAGAGTGCCATTCAAATCACTGAGAATCCAGTATTCCATTCCAGGACTAAACATATTGAAATCAGGCATCATTTCATAAGAGACTGTGTGGAGAAAGGGAAGGTTAGACTGGAGTTCGTGGTAACCAATGATCAACTGGCAGACATATTCACCAAACCTCTGAGTGAGGAAAGGTTCTTCTATTTGTTAGGAGAACTTGGCATGCTAAACCCTTAGTTCAGATA
Organism: Senecio squalidus; assembly: GCA_910822075.1. Lineage (NCBI taxonomy): Eukaryota > Viridiplantae > Streptophyta > Magnoliopsida > Asterales > Asteraceae > Senecio > Senecio squalidus. The sequence goes on from CAJVGC010000060.1 coordinate 66,710,928, forward strand.
TTTTCAAAATTCAAGCTGACCACTAAGTCAGTCTGACCATTTTCAGTCTGACTATTTTCAGTCTGACTAAAAGTCAGCTTCAGGATCCTAAATCTGACCTCAGATTCAATGTATTTTTGGAACAAATTTTTTTTTATTATTTTTTTTTCTTCTGTATCTCTATTTCATCATTAGATAGTTTTATTTATTTTTTTTAATTTGGTCAAGTCTTGTCAACGGTCATTCATTGCAAGTTGTAAATCTATAGGGGTCTAAATTGTATTTTCGTTTGGTTTAAAATCTTAAGTAATATTAGTTTACAGCTAACCGAATTTCAAATTTTTTTAACCTAGTTCTTCCTCTTTCAAACTCCTTGATTATCTTTATTCTAATGGCTAACCCTAATATGATGCTTCATGTTACTTCAAGAATGATTCCAGGGGCTGAGTTTCAACAACGAGTTCAAGTAAAAGACAACAATCGTGTGGCAACTTCTGACATTCCCTCCAATCGCCAAGGCAAGGGATTTGAGCAATTGATTCAGTTTATGAAGGCTCACCCTCTATATGGTGCCTTCTTTTGTGCAAATACTATGTGTCCTCCAGTTCTATGTGAATGGTGGTACACTTGCACTGCCAATGATGAACGAACTATCATTACCGGCACCTACAACAATGGGCGTGACACGATTGCCATCACTGAAGAGACAATCAGAAGTGCTTTACTTCTTCCAACACTTGCTGAAGCTGGAGAAGGTGGCTTTCAGGCTAGACGGAGCAAACAACAAGCTAGGGCTGAAGCTTTCCCTCTCATTGGTCAGCCTGAAACACAGGGAGTAATTAAATACATTTTATTCACTGGGAAATGGAAATTCTTGTTTTCTATGATTACAAGATGCTTGGGGGGTAAATCAGGCAGTTTGGATCAGATAAATGAGTTTGAAACTCATTTGTTCCATGCTATGGTCACGGGTAGAAGAATCTCCTTTTCACAACTATATTTTGATGAGATTCTCTCCCTAGTTGTCAAACCAAAACGAAATAACGATGTTCCATTCATTCGGGTGCTCTCTCTCTGTTTTGAGGAGGTTCTGGGCAAAGAATCATATGATCAGCTTGATCGACGATTTTACACCTGTGAACTGCCCAGGCTGACTGCAAAGAATCATATGACTCAGTCTGACTAACTCAGACTCATGAGAGAAGTTAGCCGTGATTTAAGGCAGTATAGTTGGTTAATATCTTTTAGCTGTTTAAAAGATTTACATAGATTGATCCTTATCAAACTCACTATATTGTGTATAAATAGTGAGTTTGAGTTTTGTAATCGGCATACCTTTGATTAGAATATAACTGTGTGTTATCTTCATTGTTTCATTATTATAATTCCGCTATAATATACACTGAAACTGAGTACTAAATCGATATATAACAATTAACATCTAAATACTTATTTGTTATTGATTTGCCATTGTTTGGGATCTTAGTGAGACCTAACATATCATATTACTTTAAAATAAGTATATCTCGTTTACAAGGTTTATCTCTCAAGATCAGAACCCTCTATGAACCAGGTTGTCATGATGTGATATGTGATGATGCCAAACTCGTTGAGGCCAAGAATGTAGCGGCTGCAACAGATGTATAGTAATGGGTACAGATCTCATTTTACCGTTTAAAAATGCAACAAGATGACTGTATCAAGGAAGTTAATTCATACAAACATCTTTACATAAATTACTGTATAAAAATGCATTTTTAACATCTAAACTAACATTCAGCTAAAAGATGTCATTTTTGTATTCTAAGCAAAAGTCAGCTCAACATTGTCAACAACTCTATGCTTCGAGTCAAAGCCATATCTAACTTTCTCAACTCAAACTCTTACGTTCAGTTCCACTTTGACTTGCTTGAACGATTTGCTGGAGGCGTTTTTGCATTCCTGATTCCGCCAACACCTTAAACAAACCAAAAACAACCAGTGTCATAAACAAACAAAATTAATCATTTAACCATCATTGCTTTCCCCCAAAAAAATCTTAATATAAATCATGTCGCAGATTTAATACCTGCATCAATGATACTCAAGCAAGACACACGGAAATACTTTCCACAAGTTGTTCCAACCCATCGTGACCCGCCCATCTTGCCAGTTGCCACTAGATTTATCCATAAGAGGAATCAAAGACCCTTACTTTTGTCTCTGGATGATGAACTTGTTTCTCGGTATCCGCACTAGTCGTTATTCGTTGATCTGATGACACGTCAAATTTGGCCTGGTTCCTGCCTTTACTTGAGATGGCTCTGTAAGCAGAATCAGTGTGGATCGTCTTCATAACTGAACCGAAGAAATTTGTCACAGGTACCTGATAAATGAGCAGATAAATGAAAGTCAAGAATTATTAATGACTGAAATTAACCAGCCCGACCTGCTTAATGACAAAAAAGAATCCCCTTTTCACAAAAAGAAAAATGCGAAAAGGGATGAAAAACGACACAGTTACAATAGCCATACATTCTCCAATTGTTCTTGGTAAAGATCTGTTCGATAATATGCAGTTGATAGTAATAAATTTGGATTATATGAGCTGAACAGACTGCAAAACAACATAAAAATGAGAAATAGATAAGATTAGGAAACCGTAAAGAACTTGTATAGTACAAATTCTTTTTATACCTGCTTAATGAAGCATTGTCGTACATATTAAGCCTCTCAAAGAAAGCTAAGGTATAGAATGTAAATCGATCCACAACAGAGACACCAACCTAAATTACAATAATTTAAATATGATTAGTGAGAAAAATAAAAATACAGAAGTTTTGATTATATATCAAAGGGCAAAATTGCGTTAAATGGTAACCAACTTTGGTCACAAAGAACTTGTCAACCTGATGATGTGGTAGATGACAAGTCGGGTAACTTTGACCATGTTGACTTTTTTATGACTTGGTATCTAATAATGGGATAACTTGAAAGATTACCCTAAATAAAACCTTTTTGAAAGTTCGAGCCTTTCTGGTGAGTGTAAATAAAGCGTGTTATTCGAAACAGAAATCAGACCAAATTTGGTTACATTTTAATGCAATATTCCATATATCAAAGTATAAACTTTTCGAGTTGTTAGCATCCAAGATTCGAAATTATACTCACGTCGGAATCCAAGTGATGTGAATATGAGTTTTCTCCTTTCTTGCTACTTCCAATAGCCAAAACACCAGGTGATTGTAGCTGAAAGTAAAAAACATTATACACCGCAGTGAATCATCTAACAAACGGCCTTGGGGCTTTCATACTTGTAATAACATCATGATTGAAGAAGTTACTGCATATTAAACATAAATTTAAACATCTATCTTATATATTTATACAATAAGTGGAAATTTAGACCCAAATACTTTGAAATGGATTTACTTGGTTTATATATTATCTCAAACGGGTCAAACATGTATTAGTTAAAAACCAAGTCAAACAAAAGATACCGATCAAATAGGTTGAATGAGCCGAAAACAAATTTTAACCAAACCTATATTTTCTCGATGGAATTGCCAACTTTTTTTTACCGTCAGACAAATAATACAACCCAAATCGGCCCAAACGGGTCAAAATTGTCACCTTTAGAATTATGCAAATGCAATCAGTAGATATTAGAAGTTGTAAGGAAACTAATCCATGTAAGGAAAGTACTCAGACCTGGGAAAAAAGGGTAGCAGCTTGACAAGTATCGACCATAATCAACAGTTCCTTGAACCTAAACATGAATAGAAAAGAAAACTAGTAAATCATTATTCAAAAGGGTTCAACAGCTTTTATGAAAACATGGAAACAATCACAGGCATATATTAGGAAAATCACATTTAAGGGCATGTAAGTAGGCGAAAATATATACCTAAGCTTTATCATTGATGCAGGTATTAAATCTGCGACATGATTTATATTAAGATTGTGGAAAGTATTTCCGTGTGTCTTGCTTGAGTATTCATTGATGCAGGTATTAAATCTGCGACATGATTTATATTAAGATTTTTTTGGGGGAAAGCAATGATGGTTAAATGATTAATTTGTTTTCCGTTTTGAATTGATTTAGGTGATTCTGATATCATCAAGAGTCTGCCAGGAGATCAGTGAAGGATAAATCCTATGAAGGAGAATAAAAAATGTCACAAATTGATCATATATGACTTACAAGGGTGGTCCCCTCCTCCAAGTGAAGATCTTCTTGACCCGTCCACTGGTTGAACTCCAGTTAAAGACTGTCGTCGCGTTGGTTTAGCAATAGTAAGCGGCATTGGTGTTTGTACTTCATTTGTTTTCGGTTGAATCCTGCAAATAACCAGATACACCTATAGATACAGACAAAATTCAATAAAATTAACAAAAAGAAGCTCGATTACACAGATGAATTCAAACTACTTCAATTAACAGTTAATTTAACAATTCAATTCAAATCAATAAAATTACACAATGTGAATCGATTAAAACAATAACAATTATATCGAAATTAATCAATTAAAAACTAGTATAAGAAAATGATTAAAATTGAGCTAATTCCATACCTTATGTGATAAATTGTTAGGTTTAATTTTCAGAAGAATTGAAGAATTTTTGATATGAAGAAATGAAATGGGGAAATCTGTTCAAGTGAAAACGGAGGTTGAAAATTGCAGCTAGGGTTAAAGGACGAAAATGCCCTTCCAATACAAAAAATTTTTTTAATCTCAGCCCTTAGATCTTTATCTTTGGATGGCTGAGATTAAGTCTTTAGGTCTCAAATATTTATTAAGTCTTTCTTGAACCCACCCCACCATATATATTCACAAAAATACAAATTTAATTTTACTTTTTGATAATGAAATGTTTGACTTTTCATCAATTTTCCCCCTTTTGACCTTTTTTTCTTCAACAAAAATGGCATAAATGGTCTCTTTCTTTCTTGTTAACCAATTAAATCAGGAAATTAAACCGAAATTAACCTTCATTTCTATCCAAAAATATCTTTAATTTCATCATAAAATCACCGGTATGTTTTCTTTAATTTCTAACCCTAATTTATTAAATTCTGGTTACCTGTTCAATTTTGTAAAATTTCGTTTTTGATTTGTTAATTTGTGTTGAATTGCATCATCAAATCAATTTTTGATACGGAATTGTTTGTAAACTGATTGTTTGATTGTAATTTGGTGTTTGAATTGGTGAAAATTGGGTTGTTGTTTTTTTTGTTGATTTTTTGATTAGATTAAGATGATTTGAAAAGCTTGATGTTTAATTTAAGGTTTTAATTGGTGATTCAGTTGAGTTTTTTAGTTTAATTTTGTTAAATTATTGTTTTTTTCAAATGAATAAATTAGGGTTTGAAATTGGGGATTTTTGTGTTTGATGAGCTGAATTCAAGTTGTGTGTGTGTGTTTGTATGTTACAAATTTATGATTTTTTTTACAATTTTTTTTTTTTTTTTTTCCTGTGTTATATGTGTTGGCGGTTTTCTTGCTTCGTTATTGTATTTTACTATGTTTTTGCTCTTCAAGTTATTATAGTTTTATGATTAGGCGTTTACTCAACGAATGCAATTTACTATTTTACTTTACTTCTTTCTTTTATGACATTGCAATGAGACGGGTAACTGTCACATGGTTTTTTGGGTGATTGATTAGAGCGATAAGGGTTTGGAAATGTATTCATCTATAAATGGGTCTACTTTTATATATTGCTATTGTATGTATCCGGTAATATGTGGTTTTTACATTAGATATCACGTGTGGTGTCACGTCAGTTATCCCTCGATCAAATGCCCATTTTTATCGCACTGTTTTAAACGATCTATGCTTTTTGAATATCATTTCATTAATCAAGGTGGAGTAAATTTGTGCTTTTTATAGTGTTTAATATTTTTCTGTTGGAGGCTGACATCTTAAATATGATTGTGAAGTCTGTCGTACATATTAGTGTGATTGTTTAACATTCTATCGACGTTTTATATTGCAGGAATCTTTATTTTATTTAAGACAGTGTTTTTGAGGGGGACTGAAGTATCTGCTTTGTATAAGGTCAATTATGCGATTGGGTTTTCAATTTTTGGCAAACTAGGATGGCTGTAGTAATCCCTGAAGAGCAGAATATAGATCATGCAACCGACAGATTCCCTTTACTTGTGGAAAGTCGAGAAAACCATGAAAATGATCATGTAATTGATTTAGAAAGAGGAAGTGACGATGAAGACACTTCTTCATCAAACGCATCCAATAATTCTCTTCACGGGCTTTCTCATACTCCGCGGGCTTCTGCTTCTCAACTGATACGGAATTCATCCACTGGGTCAAATGCACTCGGGCGGCGGAGGTGGAGTCCGTTTGACACTTTGTTATGGATTTCAATTGAGCTAGTATTCACTTTGGGGCAAATTATTGCATCTATAGTTGTTTTATATGTATCACAAAAAGAAAACCCAGAGACTCCCTTGTTTGCTTGGATTGTCGGTTATGCTGCTGGTTGTGTTGCAAGTCTTCCGTTTCTATATTGGCGGTATCTTAACCGGAATCAAACTACCGCGCAGGTGTCGAATCAAGCTCCACAACAACCTTCTGAGAGTAATCGTCCATCAGAACCAAATTCTTATCTAACAATCTCGTTTGCTCGTTCTTCAGAAGAGGAAAGTCGTCCTGCAACATCTTCTGATAGATGGAATGGCCTAAATATGGGTTCAAATGCTAGGTAATTTTCTACTTTCTGTGCTTTTGGTTACTGCTAATCACAGTAACCTGGTTATGGGAAATGATTTAGAGGGGGGAAATGGGTGGGACGACTGGTTATGTATTAGGCCAAACGGGTAATTATGGTACAGGTTGGGCCGGTTGATTCGGAACACTTCTTCGTCTAAACTATTTAAATTCTTTATAAACAATTAGCATGTCGAATGCGATCAAATAATAATGTTATTTCTATAAAAAAAATGATCTAGGAGCTTTTATGCTTTGAGCATTCATATTTGGAGACTTTCGATATATTTTACTTACTCATTTGACCCGGTAGAGATAAAACATAAACCGATGGACCCAATCATAGGTATAGGCTCACTGAGATAATTTAGGGCATGTAGAATAATGTGTTTTATGATTCTTCAACAACGTTTAAATAAAACTTCACGGAGTCAATTTTCAATGTACATATCATGAAAATATAAACAATGGAAAGAACTTATCGGATTTTATACGTAGATTGCTAGGAGAAAAAAGTTGCTATCGACAAATCCCGAGACTTACGATACCAACACAACTTATAGATGTTTTTTCTTAGTGCCTGTGGAGATAATCTTATCTTTTAAACTGAGTCATTTAGGCTCTTAACTTCTTATAACATGTCTTTAATCTCAATTTCTGTTGTGATCTTAGTTTGCAATAATGTTCATTTAATCAGTTAATTGTACGTGTTCTTCTTAGCAGACTTACTATGCTTGTGGAGCATTTCAAAATGGCTTTGGATTGCTTTTTTGCTGTATGGTTCGTAGTTGGTAATGTTTGGATATTTGGAGGTCATTCGTCGTCCTCCGATGCTCCTAATTTGTACAGGTGCGACTAACATGTTTACATAGAAAGTGTTTGGATATGCATTTCGAAAGTGGTTATATGATATTGTATAATCGCTATCAGAATCAGATATTCAGCTCTAATAAAACGAATTAACAAGACACCTTATGATTTTTTCTTATTGTGGCAGGCTTTGTATAGTATTTCTTACCTTTAGCTGTATCGGCTATGCGATGCCTTTTATTTTATGCGGAATGATATGTTGTTGTCTGCCTTGTATCATTTCAATCCTTGGTGTTCATGAGGATATGAATCAAATGAGAGGAGCGAGTGATGATTCTATAAATGCCCTGCCAACACATAAGTTTAAATTAAAGAAGAACGGGAATAACGACACTAAAGATAATAATGATTCAGGAGTTGATGAAGGCGGGATTCTAGCAGCAGGGACGGACAAAGAACGTGACATCTCTGCGGAAGATGCTGTAAGTTTTTAAGTTTTGAATTGATTGGTTTTTGTTGAGTTTTTTCTCAAACGGGTCAAGTAAAAATTTAGCTAAGAGTGAATGACTCAAACAGGTTCGCTGTCCTAAAATAATTGTCCACTAGATGAAAAGACACAGTTTAAGAGAAGTGCAACCGTTTTAACTTTTAGTAGAATGACAATTTTTCAATAATTGTTTTTTTTTAGTTTTGCGATGATAATTATAGTTAGAGGTAAAAGTGGAAACATAAACAGTTATACATAATTAAGGTATTATTGTCCATTTTTTTTAATTAATCATAGTTTACTCGTTAGATATATGTAAAAAAAACAAAAAAATGAAGAGGTCAACTCATGAACTCAACCCGGTCTGCCTTGTTTCGACCTATTACCCAATCTGCCCAAATTCACCAGAAGTATGTTTGAAAATGTGCAGGTTTGTTGCATATGTCTCGCAAAATATGCAGATAATGATCTGTTGAGAGAGCTTCCGTGCACACACTTTTTTCATATAGAATGTGTAGATAAATGGCTGAAGATTAATGCATCATGTCCATTATGCAAGTTTGAAATTGGTTCGAGTAATGAAATCTCATCTACAGAAGACTCGAATCAGCAAGAAGAGTGATACATTAAAGGTAAATTAATCTTGCAGAACGTTCTTACGATCTTCGCTTATCTTATGCAGTAAACGGCAGAATTGATGTTTTTAGGAAGATAAGATTCTGTCCGGTTTATTATGGCTGTTCTCTTTTTTATCTTCCGCCTGAGTGCTTGACAAGTTATGAATTGTATAGATGAATCAAATCAGTCCGAATCAAATGTGTTGTTAATAGTGTTTTTCTTTCTTATAATAAACATACAGTTTTCCTAATGTCATTACATATATAGTTATTAGATGCATAATTAACATCGGCTTTCTGTTTTGCGTATTTCAACAAAAGAATATAAACTGGGTAACGGAAATTATGTTTGCCCTATGTAAATTTATGATATAGCTACCGATCAAGTAAATTAGAGAAAAATATCTAATAAGGGATACATTGTTGCCCGTCAAATATGTTAAAAATTACTAATTTTAGCGCATACAGTACAACTTAAGGACAAAAGGATTTAACACAAATTACATACAAAAAGATATTAACAAATCTATCCAACTCCACCTGTTTCAGAAAGTGAAAATTCCGACAATAATGTCTCATATGCATGTTATGCAGCATGCAAAAAGAAGACAACACAAAACTTCCTTTCAAACCAATCGTAACAAAATTCAACAAACTATACTTCTACACAAAAAATGTGTCGTGTAGATACACCAAAATGAAAATCACCTTGTCAATCTATGTAAAAAAACTGCAAATCGTCTAAGGTTCTTTACAGAAACAATTTTCGAAGAAAGATCCATCTCCCACCCTTAAAAGACATTGCATGAAAGATACTGTACAGTGTGTGCTATACAAAGTTTAAATACCGCCTGTTATTTGTTCAAATTACTTGGCGAAAACTTTCATATTGTTTCCCTACATTATGGCAGTATTCAAGCTGGGGAAAACTTTCATATTTGTTCAAATTACTTGGCGAAAACTTTCAAAGTTTATCATGATCCATTTGACTCGGATGTGATAGCGGCAGCAGGAAATGGAGGTTTTGCTGAGTTGGGGTGTGGTGGAGGAGCAGTTAACGAATACGTAAGCCTTGATGATGAGGAAGAGTTCTCAATTAGTCCAGCAATTCCCGCACTTGCTATTTGAGCATTTGTAGGAAGGAAAAGATCGTGTTTCTGGTCTTTATAAGCTGCCCAAACCTGTGAAAATTAGGTTTCATTTGTCAGATAAAATCCCTAAAAGAATAACGAATTAAATATATACACACATATAGACTAATATACTCCACATCCAAAAATAAATGTCAACTAGACAAAACACATAGTTTTAGTGTGATCTTTTGTTGTTAATTGACATTGTACCCTTTTAAAGTAGACGTAAGTAGACGTAGTCTCAGTAAGTGGACATTTAGTGCGATCTTTTATTGTTAAATTGGCATTGTACCCTTTTAAAGTAGACGTAGTCTCAGTAAGTGGACATTTTTGGAGATTTGATTGCGGGAAGAATGGGAAATATGATTTATTAGTTTGGAAGTGGACATTTATTCCGGGACAAACTAACATAGAAAGGTGATATCATACTTGGTTTTAACGTTCCAGACAAACGACGTCTCATGCAAAAATGAAAATGAACATTCGTGGAATATGAGGTGGCAATTTAGAATGCTTTAATTATGTATACGTCGATTTAGGTTGTGATCTATTAGAAAGTGTCGATCAACAAACTTAGGTAAAGGGATAACGGTTTCCCCAACTTCTTAACTTTTTTGTTGATTTAGATTCAGATTGTGCTTTTCTAATTATAACTAACGCGATAATTATTCATTATTTTTCTTTAATGTGGACCAGAAGTGCTAGGATAAACAGAAAGTAAACAGTGTAAGTAAGATTCTAGGTGGCGACTTACTTCAGAGGAATCTAGTATGTCACGAACTCTAGTACAGTGTGCTCCTTCCGTTGCAAAAGCATGTAAAACCTACATAACCACAAACATAACAAAATCAGAAATATGAAAGGGTGGAATCACAGTTATGGGATGAATGCAAACATTATTTAAAAAACCTTGATTTATACAGCTCCTTCATTTTCTTCAATTTTTAATAACAGAAGAAACTAGAATAACTGAAATAAACTAACCTCAATTGCAAGCACACGGCCAATGGATGCTTCAGATTCATTCCATTTCATTTGGGAACAAAGTCCATTTCTCCCTCCTGCTCTCCAATCGAGAAGCCCAAGCAGTACTTCGATGAGTCCAACTCTACAACAAACACCATTATTTCACTTGAAATTAGTTACTCTAATACTTCTTTTCTAAGGTTTTTTATTTTATCGTATTTAGAGCTGAAGGCTTGTTATGTGCCCACCTTAGACCTTGTGCAACAAGTGCATCCCTTGCTCTATTTCCAGCAACCACCACACGTTTTAGGGTTTCAAGTGCTAGTATGCTTCCCCCTTGCCATCCAATTGCTTTCATTAATAGTGGAACAACCTGGTACCAAAAATTGTATGACTAAGGTCAAATGCGTAAAAAGAAAAAGAATTAAATAACCAAATAAAACTTGCAGCTATAGGTGACTTTTTTGACCCACATACATATAAACGAACCAAATATCTTTATAACATGTTAAACACGTACAAATAGCTTAAAAGTAAGGTCAAACGGGTTGAAAATCGTCTAAATTGTATTTATGTATTTGTTCAATCCACAAAACCTTATAAATCATTTTAATCGAAAAATAAGATTATTACTGAAATGATAGATTTTTTGTAAATATATGACCTAAAAATATTTATAATAGAATATTTCCACTTTTGACTCGTTACCCAACATGAAAAAGATGCATAGAAATTAAAGTCAAGCATTATAATTTCCAATTCCAAGAGCTTGACGAGGAACTTGGAACAAGTTTTATAAGTACAAGGGTAAAAGAAAAAAAACGTAAGCTTGTACCTGAGTTGTTCCGACACTAGTGGCCGCCATTGCTTCTGCACAAGTTGTGCTAGCCGCAAGTTGATGTAAAACTCGTAAGCAGCTAAGACGCACCTTCTCTTGAGGAGTTTGTAAACCCTGCGATGATGGATTCTCGTCACCTTCAAAAGGTTCATCTGGAATTTTCAATTCTTCTGAGGACATGGTTTCACGTCTTGCCTCAAATGCTACTGCAGACAATAATTTGGGAACGTAACCCAGATATCCTACATGATCTGCGAGTGCAGGATGGACCCGCAACAAAGATACTAATGCAGCAGATAACAGTAGTGGAAGCTCTGGATCAGGGGTTTGAGTGTCATGATGTGTAGCAGCGATTGCCGAAAGATACTGATCTAGCAGTCCTTCTAAAAACCTCTTTGGATTTCTAAGAGGGAATTTTGGATCTTTTAAGAATAACCGTATGTAGATTCCCCCAACCTGTTATAATGCGCATTAAATCACCATTAGTACAAACACATGCATGAATAAATGGGACATAACTAGATACGTAAAACAACACATATCATCCCAAACACATTTGACCCGTTATCTAGCCAGCGGTGGAAATAAATACCTGAGGCTCATCTCTCATTTCTTGTTGGCTAGACGCCTGTTCGGGTACATCCCAATCAAAAACCCGACCTTTCATCTGTTCCTGGTAAACATCTAATGCCATTGTTGCAACTTGTGCCGCCAAAGAAGCAGCCATTGCTGGTGTCCACACAAGTTCTGGAGTTTCTGTTGTTTGTTCAAGGGCACTTACAACAGCTTCACCAGGACCATCTCTAATAATAGATACTAATCCATCGGGCAGAAATCTTGCGAGTGTAATCGCTACCCGGGGCCCGTGCATTGGTTGAGCCACAAGCTTCCCCAGTAAAGAGGCAGCTGCTGCTCTTTGAGGTAGTGGGACTTCTTCTACACAAGGAAAACCATTTTTTTTTATAAAAGGTTATCTATGGGGGTAAATAATCTAATCTAATGATAATGATAAACAGAGGTGGCAGTTTCAACTCCTTTACTTATGAATGGATTGTTTTGGATTATGATTTGAGTTATGTTTCGTCTCAAATGGTCCAAATCATTGGTTTAGCTAAAACAGTGAACGTGTCAAATAGGCCAAACATGTTGAAAGTAGACCAAAGTATAATTTTCATGCATAGAAGCTCTGGTTTAAATGTAAAACTTTAGATTACAACTGTGTTAACCCAAAACAGAACCTGGTTACCCTTTTATGCATTCAGCCCTAAAAATGAGAAAAGGAGTTTTGGGTCAACCCAACCCGACACGTTTCAACCGGCACAAGAAAACAACCTGATGAGAGCATGAAAGAAAAACATTTACCACGTAGTGGGAGGAGAAGTTTAAGAATGTACACGACTCCACCATGCTTTGCAGCTGCCCATGCGAGTTCTGGTGTGCTCGCTAGGGCATAAAGAACATGGAGAACCCCTTCACGACAACTGGGAGCAGAGTGTAACATTTGAAGTAAAAGAAGGACACTAGACCCATCTGCTACCATGGCCTCCAAGCAAGGAGCGTGTGTGGTTAAACGTGACAGCACACTCAGACATAGTTGAGGAATATTGCTTCCGGATGAAACAGGAACAGAAAAGCATTCGAAAAGAGGTAATAACTTTTCTTTTGAAGATAATACAGATGCCAAATTAGGGTCGCTTGTAAGCAAATTCTACAAACAACAAATAAAAGTAATAAGATCCCTCTCAATTCACATCAAACAAAACTTCTCTTAGGATTCAATCCCTTCTTTATATAAGTGATGGTAATATGAAACAACACTGGAGGTGTTAATTTTAATCCATTAACAAAACTCAGTTGAAGTGTAATTTTAATGCATAAAACCCACTAGATCAGTTTCTTCCAAAAGTATAATATTTGTTATCATATTTCACAATAATAATTTATAAAATAATATTAAAACCTTGGACAAAAAAGGTTACGGTTCAACCCAGTCTTACGACAGTTTCAACCCCTCCAAAAATTACTTGTTTTGACATGTATTGCCACCTCTAGATAAAATCAAGCATGATACCTGAAGAGAAGTCAGCCCAAGTTGAAGGTTGCCAACCATGCCCAATTCCTCCTTGCCTACCAAGTCTCCATCAGATGATGTTACAAGATCGTCGTTGGTTTTCTCTTTGCTATATGATTTGTCATCATTATGATTGCTTTGAAGCTCCGATGTCTCATGATTTGAGCCACTCATCTGGGAATCAGGCTGAGCAGCAAATTGATTGTGTACAATACTTGATATAAATTCAACAAGAGCAACACAAAAGGATTCAGGTTCACTGATATCAAAGTCTGGCTGATCATTATATACCCTTAAATACACATTGCCAATGAGAATCTCTTTTGATAAAGCTTCATATAAAAACACATGTGAATCCTTCAGCGTATGAGAATCATCAGGTGCTAAGGCAGCACGTTTCTGGTCTATAAACTTTAAAAGCTCTGCTCGGGTTGATGAATTCCAAATAATCTGCCACCATATGACTCCATGAATAACTGATTATAAGATAATCTCCATAAATATTCAAAAAGAGGTGATATTAGTATATTACCTCTGGCAATTCCAAATTCGAGTTCAATTTTATCAAGAGGTCTTTCGGTGACTCATCTTTTAGCATGCTGGCAAGTTTAGGAGTTAAAAGAGCTTTGAGAGCATCAGCTGCTTCCTGGTTATAAGGTGTTGGACTTTCAACAGCCATGCCACTAATTCTGGATAATGCATGTGCAGCTCGTACTGCATGCAAATTTTTAGCAGTTTGCACACTAACACCAACTCCATGTGCCTCTGTGGTATCGGGCTCTTCTGCGGTTGAGTCATATTCAAACAATAACGGTAGCAGATACCTATGCATAAAGAGAGAGGTAACTCCAATCAAAGAATAGTTCGAAAATCATGACAAATTCTACGAAATATCAACAAGTAACGCTAGATAAATGATAACTGCTAGAGGTTGGGAAACAAGCAGGTTGGGTGACAGGTCAAAACAGGTACTTTTATGAATGGAACGAAAGAGATCAGAATGGGTTGAATTAGAAAAACATTTTGGTGACATTTGACCCGTTAGAGATAAAACACTTTTTGTCAAATATTTTGAACTAGTATAAAAATAATTTGTGCCATATATGTTAGTTTTTAGATTTAATAAAAATTATTTAGTAATTCATGTAAGAGTTATATGAACTAGAAATACACTTTTGGTGACATTTGACTGATAGAGATAAAACATAACCCGAATTGACCCATTCACAAGTATATGGATAAAAGTTCGAATCATGTGTGTATTTTAGTTAAAGAGACTTACCACAACACTCCGGCCTTCAACAGAGCATTTTGTAACTCCGAGGAGACACAAAGATGAGCAATAGTTTGAAGAGCTGCATCCACGGCTGCAGGTGCGAGCTCGAGTTCAGTACAGTGCACAATGTCCTCAACTAACCCAGACAACTCAAGCATCTCGGCTCTAGCACTCTCAAATTGGGTCAGGCTGGAAAAAGTTCGCATCACATTTGTGACAATAATGGTGGATGGTTCGTTTCCATGTGTAGTTGGCTGAACCACACACATGCATCGTGAGAGAAGTGTAGCGAGAAGTTGTATGCCACCATCCCTCACAAGCTCTTCTCCATTCAATGAAGAAGATACACACCTGAAACCACAACATCTTCTTAAATAAAATAAAAAATAAAAAATAAAAAAATTGTAAAGCATTTATGCCCTTACGTTAACCACGTAAGCTCTGAGGCTGCAACAAGTAAAGGTGAACGTTCCGAGGATAAGAAATTGGTATCATCGTTATCGACTGTAACGGCATTTAACAGCATTGGATATCCAGCGTATTTAAATGGCTCAAGAACATCTCCATATCGTCTATATAATATGCACTGTCCCTTCAGTAGAAGCAACAACCTCCAAGGTTGTGGGCCTTGCAAACCTTGCATTGTAGCCTATGCAGAATAAAATTAACAGACTGTTCAGCTACTTGGTATATATCAACAGGCTAATTTTTATGAGTGCAAGGTGCTTAAAGTTTATGTTGATGAAAAACCTAAATTGGGTTTAATTTTATGCATATTCATTTCAAACTATGTACTTTAATACCCCGATCGTTATGGATGGTGTGCCTATGTATGATGTTACATCCTTTCACTTCAGAGAGAACTAGACAGCAAAAAAGCTTCAAACAGTGACATAACAAGTTTCAAGTGTGGGGACTATATTTTTTGCCAAAAACTAATGGTGTCACATAGTTAATCAAAGCAGTTAAATAAGAATACTAGAGATGGCAATATGGGAGGGTTGGGCAACGAGTCAAAACCGGTTCGGGCCATTATTAGTACATGCCAAAATAGCCCGAGTCGGGTTAATCGAAAAGAAATAAATTTTATATATTATTTTTTTTCTAAATAGTTATGTGAAAAGTATAATCAGTTAATCAAGAAAGCAATTATAAATATATCTTTGACTAAAAATGATATAAGAAGTTGTATGAGTTAAAAATATACTTTGGACGACTTTCACAAGTTAGTCCAGTTAGACCAATTGGAGATAACTCACAACCCAATTCAGACCCTATAACAAGTCGATGGCACAGATTGGACCTTTTTAATGATACTTACCGCAAAAACTTTGAAACAAAAACAAGTATCTTACCTGTAGACGTTCATATGCTTTCTGCACTGCAAGAAACTTCTCTCTCCCTTGAGGATTTTTATCTGGATGATATTTCATTGCAAGCTTTCTATACTGTCTCTTAAGCTTTTCTTCATCAATGTTCTCAATTCGCTTTGATAGGCTAGAACTATCATCTGCATTCCCAATGGAGTAATTATCGGAGTCGTCTTTCGTCACATCACTTAAAGAGATCTGCAATATTTTACATGCTTCTTCCTCAGAAAGATCCATAGGTTTTCTTGTTAACTCCTCACGCCACATTACAAGTAATGATTGTAAAAACTCAACATGTTCAACAATCGGCCAATTGGGGAACTGAATCTCGTCACATAAGTTGCGGAGGTAATAGCGGTGGCACCACATCTCATCTCGAAGTTCAGGATATGTAACTGGTGGCATAGGAGCATAATCATATAAACAATGACAGTGCTGCGATAATTTCTGGGGAAAATCACCAAGATGTTGCAAAACCTGCAAGATAAAGTTGCATTAGTTTTTCTAAAATGCTTGGATGTACGAATTAAAAGTGACAGTGTGATTTTAAATAATCATAATATAATAAATTTAATATCAGCATTAATAAGACGTCTTGGTGGACATGACATTTGAATCTACTTTTGTTTTTTGAGGTAGCAATAATCATGTAATCAGTTGCCTGGTTTTGGTAAACTTTGATTATATTAAAAACGAAAAGATAAAAACGACCGAAAGCACATTCTTGAGAAAAATGAGAAACATCTTGTGAAATGAGTGTAAGTTCCTCAATTTTGTAGGTTAGAAGGGGTAAACAAGTAATTTTACCCTTCACGAATGTAGAAATCAGATGCAGAATCTGTTCAACCAAACATTAAAAACTGACCACTAATTTCAAAATGGAAGACTTCAAAATTTGAACTACCTGATGAATGAGATTGTCTGCTCGCATTTTGTGGGTCCATATGATCTCGGGAGTGTCAGAATCAGAAACCATTGCTGCAGCAAATGCAGTTGGACCACTGCGCTCGAGAACATATAGTAAAGACTCGGGTAAAAGCCCACCGAGCACACTCCGCTTAGCCAAGGGCAATGACGAAGAAACTGCCGCCTCCTCACCGCCATGAAAAGCTTGGTGAACATGGGTGGTAGAGAAGAGTTGAGAAATTGTAAGGAGATTAGATCCTGGGTACGCCAAAGCAAAATAAAATACACCACTACTGTATAATCGTATCATTGCCTTTGGATTTCTAGTAACAACCGCTTTTATCAAGGCAGCAGAAACCTCTACAATAGCTGGTTCCCCAGAAAGCATGGCCTACATTGGAGTAATAACTATTAGTATAACTGTTGATTACAATGTAACAAATCATAGGAATGAAAAAATAACCGTCATAAGAAAACAAATTCAAGAAAGCACCTGTGCAATATGGGGAAGACACCGTGGACTTGACAAGATCCGTTTAACTCTAGGTGTTGGGGTAACAATCTCTCCTGCATCATCTATATCTGAATGTGCAGATACCATGCTATGCAATATAGACAATGCTGACTCACCTACCTGGAATACATAAATCACCATTGCATAAATATAATGACAAGAAAAATCGTGTTCTTAGAGACAGGCTAAAAACATTCAGTGTAAAATCAACAAAGTTGAAACCAAAAAAAAAAAAAAAAAATTCAACACTACTTAGTTTTGATCTTTTTAGCAAGTTAAATACACACTTCATTCATAGATATAAAAACTTTTTGACATCAACTTTTCCCAAAACAAATGTGCAACACTTTTCTTATTTTCTTTCTAAACAACAAGCAAAGCCTCTTTTTTGTACTTTTTTCAGATTCAATATGTTGATTTATTACAATCATCGCTTACACTGTTTTAAATGAGTGTCTTTCTTCTAACCATTATTATAAATCGATGGCGTTGTGTGCTTTATAGAATTTCGACCCATTAACGTTATCTCATGGGCCATACAAAAAAAAACAGCTCAAAGGGAACAGGTTGAAACTTTAACGTTGCCCGAAGTCTACTTCTATGGAATAAAACCTACTAAATCCTATTATTCAAAGATTCAGGTCATTATTGTAGTAATCCTGTTTTTGTAAGCATAAGTAACGAGTTAATTATTTCTTAACGATTCTAAAAATCAACAAAATAATTTGTCAACCCAGCCCAGTCTGTTTTAGACTATACAAGAAATGACCCGTCTGAACTTAAAAACCGTTTTGACCCATCTTACCACCTCTACATATACTGTACCTGGGGAGGAGTGAGGACTGGAACCCGGCCAGCTAGGGCCCAACGAAGTTCACGGATATCTCGCAATCTTTTCCAATCAGGCATACCGGACGACCAGCACTTTGTTGTCCAATCAATAGTTTTCTTTGACCAAAACCTTCTGATAGCATCTTTCTCCACAGGGCCAGCTTGTGCACCATCCTTATCAATAAACAGCCATTCCTTCAATGGTTCCATAAAAGCAGAAGCAGCTATCAAATTAGATTGCAATGGAATAACGGTTCTTTCTGAAACTTCATGAACAGTCGTCAGTAAATCGACCGCCAGAACACACCCTCCAACCAAGACAGAAGCCTCCACATTCGGTAGCACCTTCATTAAAACCTAAAAAGAAACATAAACTCCGCTAAAATCAACTTTACCACTATATTATAAAAGGTAGTATCAAACTGACTCAAGCATTGAATTAGTCCTTTTGTACATACGTGTACAGGTGGCAAAACAAATGGTTCAGTTGAACATAAACAATTTTTGTGAAAGCTTTAGGGGGTGTTTGCTTTAGTTTATATGTTGGGGTTATGAGCTTATTTAGATTTTGAAAAGTTGATTAGCTCATTTTTTTAATGGCTTATGAGCCCCTATCAACTTGGACTTATGACTTATTTAAGTTAATAAGCCACTAAAATTTAGCTAATGGGATTTTCCAATTTGTAAATAAGCTCATAAGCCCCCAAATAAGTTAATCCAAACACCTCATTTATTATTTAACTATAATTATAAAAATTAAATTATGTCAAGGATAATCTTTTTTCTAATTAAAGGATTCAAGAGGTGTTATGCATTAAATATACACTTTTAGAGACTTTCGACCCATTTTCCTTGTAAGGCAATTTCTCGTTTACCTATTAAAAATTAAACTTAACCCATTCAAATTATGTATTTACCTTTAGAAGCAGCAGTAGACGGTGTCTCAATGCTCTATCATCGGTCCTATCCAAGAGAACCGTAATGTGTGCGGTACCTTCAAACAAGCCTATGGTATTATGATGTTGCTCATATACAATTGCCATTGCTCTAGCACAAAGCTCTCTAACCGAGAACCCTCCCCCACCGCCAAAACCGTCTAATCTCCCCATATCACACCAATCATCAGAAGCTCCCATTTCATCAGGAACCGCACCATCAACAGTAAGTCCTGTGTCTGCATCACACAAAAACCTATGATACAGTGCTCGAAAAAATGCAACAGGATCCCTCAAAGGAAACTTTTCCGCCCTCGAATTGCTTCCACTCTCGAGAAGCAACCGCAAATAATATTGACCTACACAAACTTCTTTAGACAAACTCGGATATCTAACTGAGAACTCGGTGTAATTCCAAGATATCTGAGGAAGACTTTCTTGACCACTTGTTTGTGAAGATGAATTTCCAGGAACAATATCTTCTGTTCGTTCTTTTTCCACATCAAGCTTATGAACCTCGGCTTGTAACGCCGTTCTCAGTTCCTGTCTGGTTCGCTCGTTCCAGATTAGGTCAGCACGGTTATGATCAAGACTAAAAGCCCGCCAAAATTCTGGCCAGTTCAAAAGCAATCTTCCAGATCCAACCGGTGTATTTTCTACAACAACTTGAGCTGGAGCAATAATATCTGAGTTGTGGACCCCTTCCAGATCAACTGAATTAGAAACAACCGATTCAATTGACAGATTATCACCCGCATATGGTGCATCGGGAGAAGAAACACCTGTGGAATGATCGGGTTGTTGAGGCAATTCATTTGACAAGTTTTCACCTGTGTAAATTGCCGTAGCCTGAATGGGTTGATCACCGACATCATAGTTAGCAGCAGACGAGAGAGTATTTCTAGGTGATGATACACCTTTTACTGTGTGATTTCTCCTTTGTTGAAGTAAACGTTTCCTTCTACTACTCATAAATGATAATTCTTGATTAGAGTAATCTTCAGTAACATCTCCTTCAGAATGAGTGTGCAAATATGCAACCAGACCTGGCGGTAATACTCGAGATAGTAGATCCAGAGCGGGTTGATAAGAGTCGGCCCAGAGTCCTACGAGTTGTCGGCTAACTTCACGTCTTTCACCAGAAGGAAGGAAAAGAGCACTCAATAAATGTCTCACTAGAGCACCGTCACGTAATGCGGCATCCCGCATGGACTCGGCAGCAATTGCATCTTCTTCGGCGATTGTCCTCATAATCATTGCTACTGTTTCTCGTACACTTTCTGCTGGATGTCCAAACAGTGCAAATAACCGCCTTTTCAGCCCTGCTACCTGTCGTAACAGCTCAACAAACATGCTATACTGTGTGGTTTCACCGTGTGGATCACATATCATTGCCTCTAAAACCTCCACAATTGACATGGATAATAATGGTGAAACCGACATTGACTTTAATCGGTTTACCAAAATTATGAGGTTACCCTGATGAGCAAATAACACGGATTTTGTGTGCATGATTGTAGCGTGATAATCACCTTTTGAGTCTGTTAATAAGTTGTTATCCCCCGGACCACCACCAATAAGAACCGCAATAAGTTCTGCAGCTTCAGCCGCTACTCCTTCTGAACCATTTCTTAACAAACCCATAATTCTCAAAACAGCTGCGGGAAATGACATCACGTGTGAGGTAGCAGTTCTTGATGCCAATAATCTTCGTAAACATGCAATAAACCCTGTAACAGTGGCAGCTGCTTTAGGAGAAGGTGGGGGCAGAGGAGGAGATTCTGGTGGCAGATTTGGAGCAGCTGGAAGCATTGTAATTAAAGCCATTAGGGTTACTTCTGGCACTTCAATACTGGGAGGCACTCCTTCATATGAAATACATGCATTAAATTCTCGTATTCTGCGCCAAAGTTTAGCTCTTGATCCAGGAATCGAACCTCCTTCAGAAACTGCATCTTTGGCGGATGCTGCCAAGTGTTTTAAATGCATGGTGGCAGTTTCCATGTCAACTTTAGAGCGTTGTGGCGTACCGGAGACTTGTTGAAGTTGCAAATGAGCTCTGCCACATGGCGGATCAATTGGATGACCTGGCAAAGTTAACCTAGGCAGCACAGGTATTGAACACTGACCCTGTACAGAATAGTTCACATCAAAGCATATTTAAAAATATAGAAATTAATTCATCGTGTGTTGATTACAGTCATTGATACTCAACTCAGCCAACCTAAGGGGGGGTTTGCATTTGCGTTTTGGATAAACAGATTCTACTTCTGATTATCTGATTATTTAGGACCTTAGGGGGAAAATCATCGGTTTAATTACAGCTACAACACTTGTTATCTAAGGGTAAAATAAAACTACTAAGCTACCCCATTTTTAAGCTAATTTTAGAGACTTATATTTCCATTTCACAAATTCCCTAATTATTAAAACTTTAAAGAGCAGAAGCACATCCAAACACTATTTTTTACAAACTATTTTATCACACTGATTATCAGATTCTGATTATTGACTATCACCAAATCAAGATTATTCACTATCACCTAATCGCTCTCTACCCTTAAGTAAACTTATATCTTATTTGAAAAGGTATGTTATAGAGTCGAGGATTATAGAGATATAGGAGTATTACACAAGGGCACAAATCCATACCTCTGTTTGTATCATATCCCGAACTGCTGCAAGTAAACCATCTCTAGATGTGCTAGAATATACCTGAAACCAGAAACATGGCCTTAAATAGTCAATTTGCAAAACATTATACCATCTATAATCAACGAGTGAAAATTCTCACATGCACTGGACATCCATCGTTGAATTCAATGGCAAACATCTGTGGTTCCTCGGCAAATCGAACAAGGGAACTCACTGCAGATAAAGGACGGACAATAACAGCCTGTAACGTTTACCATATAAAAAAAGCAAAAGATTAATCGTTGAAATAAAAACCTCAATGATTATTTGTACACATAATATGATACCAACTTACCTCATAGTTCTCTGGGCGCCTTTCCACAAGGGAAACCTTTGTTAAAATAAGTTGGCGAGATACAGCATCACCTTGTTCCCCAAGTCCCCCTTTCGGTCCAATTATTAAACCCAATCCTGGTGCCCCAAGTGTCCCATGGGCAGCGGTTCGCAATCTAATCACGGACCAACCCCCACAAGGAGTTTCTTCTGCTCCTACACCGTCTTTAGCTGCATTTTACATGAATCATTAGAATATATAATACACTAAATGTACATATACAGTATTTTAAGCAAAACAAGGTGAAGTTCATGACTTACCCCTTCGTTGCAGATACTCAGTAACAGTGAGTGTTTGAGAACTTTCAACAGATAGCGATACTCCAACTGTTGATTTTGCCGTTTTTGTCTGTTCAAAACATTAGAAAACAGTCAACTTAACACTCAAGGGACATATCTTACAAAAACAGAGGCTACTAGCTTTACCAAATTTGCTACAATAGCAGAATTTGTAGTCCCTGGAGCAGCTTGGAAGGCTTTAGATTTTCTACCATACATAGCACAAAGAACAAAACCTCCAGGCTCGGCATTTTTCCTCCCAAAAGTATCAGAAAGAAGAATAATAGCAGGGGAATCCATGTCTCTAAAATCCAGGCACCACCGTAGATCCCCAGATTTTTGTTCAACAAGTTCAACCCCCACATATGTTACTTTCAGTTTCTGTTGATGCATACAAATGAAGCTATCAAGAACATTTATAAGAATATGAGAATGGTGCTGAATCATCAATCTTAAAAAATTTGAACTACTTTTTAGCTCTAGGCCATACTTTCAGCAAGCATCTGTTTAAACTTAGTAACATCTCAAGAGCATCCTTAAAGCACATTTATCAGATTTGAACATCCCTTTGCTTTTTTCTTTTCTTAGTTAAGATGCCTCGTGAACCAATACACACCAGCCCCAACCCCCAACTAATTCTGTAACAATATCTTCAACAGTGAAACTTGAGATTGGACGGATGACTGGTTGTGTGACCATTATCATAAATTAGATCAAGTGCGTTGTTGGGTATGTTGCAGATTTTTAGCCATTCATTGACTCCACAAACTTTAGGTAGTATTGGTGATTCTAATTGGTACCGTGTCCTCCCAAGAAGCATGTTTTTAATATGTTTATAACGAAAAACAAGCGTTTGATAATTTAATCTGAACTACACACTTTATGTGATTTACTAAATATAAAAGGAGTTATATGATGGGTTATGGACTTATAGTGAAGCCAGCTCCTTCTAATGATCTTTAGCCTTCCTTTAGCCATATATCATCCTAATGTCATCTTTCAAACAAGACCAAATGGCTTTATGGTAGTTAAAAACTTTATATTATTAGCAACTAATAGACAATGCACGTTTCACAGTGCACCTGAATTTGCACAATCTCAGGAGTAACTTTGCACCTTTACCTTGGCATCAAGAAAAATCACTTAATTTAAGTATAAGTGTAGATCAATCTTGAGGATTATGACTCTAGTTTGCTACGTTTAGTTGAGAAGTACATTCATCTATGTTTGACTATCAGTAATAGAAGGATGCAAGTAGGTAAGTATGAGGGGGATTGTTATGAAGCATAATGTACATAGTCTAATCATCTTTCAACTACTAAAGCTAAAAATATTTACAAGTGGATCAGACCCCAACAGAAAATAGATTATTAATGAAGGAATGGATAAACCACTATGTGAAGGATTGTGAACATTAATAGGCACCAGTATCCACATGTCTGATAGCTCATGCATAGAAATCGTGATCATTAGGACACTGGGTGTAACGGATTCAACTATTCCTAGTTTTTTAAAACGAGAATGTGCTTCAATCATTATGGGCACTGCCCGACGTATTTTGATGTAACTTATAACCTCATCTTACCACACTGCTTTTATAGCAAGACTTACAGCTAACACATACAGAGATTAAACGAGATGACAATGAGAAAATGAACCACTAAACCAAGTGGGCAGCAACAGAACCTGCTATTATACAACAAAAATCACCAATCTTCAGTACCATAGAACCCCTAACAATATAAGTTATTTCAGTAGCCTAGTAATTAACTGCAAGATTGATGATGATCAGACAGTGTGATAACAGTTACAGATTATCTAAGCAAGATGGACCACCAAATCATCTAATTCAACAATTGTCTCTTACCAAATTATGTGCATAAAAAAGAATCTCACGAGTGTAATATAGGCAAAGTCTAACACACATGAACCAGTGTTTCTACCAAACTTGGATGAAGCCTTCCCTATGGAAAAAGACACATTTTTACCATTAGATTAAGTACTAACGGTGTTTAAATTTGTGTTCTAGACCAATTAGAGTCATCCAAAGTCAAATCGATCAATTCTGAGTGCTTGAGTATACTAATTCTATCATTATAATACTGCTTTTCGAATTATTTAAGGTCGTGATAATTTTGAAGAAACATGTCTGAAGTTGTTACGAGAAACTGGATATTGAGATAATGTAAGATAACGAACCTATCTGTACCTTTAAGCAACTAATTATATAATTATATCATTCCAATTCTAAGAATCAAGTCACACTAATCACTTAAAAAATGGACATCTAAACACCCTTCTAAATCACATCCTAACTCTACTAGCAGGAATACTACTTCAAATTGCACAAGCAAAAAAACGGAACTCCAAAAAATAATATAAAACTTACATAGGGAACCCAATCAGCATTCTTTCTTCGAAGATGCAGCACCGAATACTCACCAACAGTACCAATCCTACTCCACCTTATCCTATGCAACTCCGTCAAAATACTCGCTCTATACCTAGACGAAAACTTCGTCCCTTTAAACTTCCCTTTCCCGTCCGTTCTCACATTCACACTAAACTCAAGCACATTCTCATCCTTCCCAATAATCGGCAACGCACCTTCATAATCATTAATCACATCATAACTATTCGTAACCGACAACGTCCCAGGGTCTAAAGTCGTTATAGCATAATTCGATATACACAATATCCTCTTATACCTCCCACGCCACGAGTGTTTCACAACTAAGTACCTAGCAAGATACTCAGGCTCTTCTATCGAATACTGAGGTTGTGCCTGCGAAACTGGCGAGCTAGTCGACGTTTCAGCCGGCGGATGATGCGTTTGAGTTTGATCAGACGAATGACGAAAAACGAAGTCCATTTGAGGTAAATATTGTAAAGAGTAAGGTTTAGGAGGATTAGGTTTAAGAAATGACCATAATGCTGTACCGGAAACAGCCGGACCGGGAGACGGTCGTCCCCGGGACTGATTCGCCCCCAGTTCTAACGAAAACTCGCCGGAGACAAGGGTAAAACGGTCAAATACAACACCTGGTGATCAAAAGCAGTAAATTATCATGCAAATTGTAATAAAAAACACTAACCGATTAATCGAATTGTGATCAGTAAGTTAACAGTAACTCGATCGGAGCAAAATTGATTGTAAAAAAGTAATTGAAATTGATAATTGGAATCTGAATTGATGAAATTGATAGTTAAATTGAAGAAAATGAAGTGAAATTGGAGTAGTGAATTTAGGGATTTAGGGTTTGTGATTAATTTTAGAAATTTTGTTGATCGGAAGATATGAGTATGAGAGAGAAAGAAAGAAACGACGATTTCCTTGTTTTGCTGTGACAGCTATTTCATTTTCAGAGTGTAACCGATTTTACTTGTTATCACGGGTATTCTCGTCATCGTTTTCGACTTATTTTTTCCTACAAATATCACGACGTTTTATAAGTTTATTAATTTGGTGATTAAATCTAAGTAAAGAATCGAAAGTAAAAAAGTTATATTTATTTTCTTGAAATTTAGACGCTCACGATCACAAGAATAATCTTTAATACATCATAATTTATCTTGATATATATCTTTTTATGATTAAAATTAAAAACATAGATATAACATTGTAGTGATATTGTTACTGTTATAGTTTAGAGATATTTGGCATATGTGAGCAAAAGACATGCCTTATCTGTGTAATCATGAGAAAGAAAGATCCACTATGTTTGTATATAATTTTTTCTTCTTTTTATATATATCTATGATCTAATGATAACTCCTACAATTTAGAAAAGTCTATTGGTACAACGATGGAACCGAAGTTAATGCGTCGTAGGACATCAACGATTGTTTTCTAAGTGTATTAGATAGCCTAAAGCCTTGTACTCTATAATCCCCGTTTTCCAAATTTGAACTCTAGTCTAAACCATCTTATTTCATAAAATAAAAAATCTAAATTCATATTTCCCCTCACTTATTATATTAGAAAAACTTTATCATGTAATAAAACATGAGATCATGGTATGGTTGTAGTAGAACGAACCCCTACTACTTACTTTGTTTGATTCAACGGCCCCCCAACAAGTCGTATGGGGTGGGAACTACGTAGATCTTCATATGTCACTCCTCAGTCCTCTATGTATAAAGACACATTTGTGATCACTGATTATTTTAAAATTACCGAGATAAATATACATTTTACTTTTGTCACTAAGGTGTTGTTCTTTTTTGAAAAAAAAATCTTAATAGGCTCTGATCTCTGACCCGGTCAGAGGTTTTAAAAATTTTGTTGTTCTTTTTTTTCTTTCAACCAGAGCAGAAAACCTCTTTTTACCTCAGATACAACCCTACATAAAAAACCTCTTTTTCCTTAAATTCAAGTAATTTTTGATTTTTTTCAATGGTTTGTCACTTGATTTCGTTATATAAATTAATATTGATGATTGTTTGTTAGATTTAGGTGATATAATTTTTTTTTTAATATGTATTTGTTTTCGATTGCATATAAACTCCTACTATTATATTGACTTTTATGTGAACTTTTCTTTTGTTAATTATTTTTATATCTTGAAATTGATGTTAGACAATTTGTTTATTAATTTGTTCAAATAAGTAATATGAATATGTATGAATTGAGCGTACTTTTGGTGTTTTGAAAGCACGTTTTCCCATCTTGAAGAGAATGGCTCCGTATTGTTTGGTGAAACAAAGATATATTACTATTGCATGCTTTGCTATTCATAATTTTATACGAAAAGAAGGATTAAGTGATGATTTT
Source organism: Senecio squalidus (assembly GCA_910822075.1). Taxonomy (NCBI): domain Eukaryota; kingdom Viridiplantae; phylum Streptophyta; class Magnoliopsida; order Asterales; family Asteraceae; genus Senecio; species Senecio squalidus. The sequence continues at coordinate 66,738,451 of CAJVGC010000060.1, forward strand.
GTCTCCGAATATGATCGAGGTGAAGTACATGCTAACGAGAATGTACAAGATGGGGACGAATACGATAGGGACGAGGTTCAACCACATGGAAATACAACAGATCAACAATATATGATCAATTGTCGAGATCAACTTGCGGCACAATTAATGCGAAATGTTGTTTGAATATTATCTTTATTTGAAAAATGTTGTCACTATGTTTGAACATTTTTATGAATGTTATCATTTAATACGGTTTATAAATGCAACAGTTTAGTACTAATATAGTAAAACATATGTTACGAAGGAAAAAAGAACATAGTATATTGATTCAGATTCAGAGTTTTGGACCACCTCTGATTATTCAGAGCTGGTATTCAGATTCAGAGGCAAAACCTTTTGTTCAAAAGAACAGCACCTAACTTTTATATCTCTTGACTTATTAGTCAAGCTCTTATATAACTCCATGATATTCAATTTACCTTTAAAATTTAAATCATCATATTTCTATAGAAATGCATAGACAATATCTAATCAGGACAATATCTAATCAGGACGAGTGTTTGTTTTAGCTTATTAAATGAGCTTATTAGCTTATTAGATCATGTAACTTTAATAAACTTTTTTTTAAGTGTTTGGTTAAGTTTGTGAGCTTAGGCTTATGGACTTATTAGGGGGGATTTCATAAGCTCAAATGTTGTGGCTTATGGGTTTATATAAGATTTTCTTCTTTGTGTTTTATTATAAGCTAATAAGCTAAGCCAAACAACTAATAAAATTTAATAAACTTATAAATGATAAGCCATAAGCTACTTATAAAATATAATCCTAACCCCATACAATAAGCTTAGAAAAACACCCCCTAAGTAAGAAGTCACTGGTTTAAATAATTTCGACCATCTCCTAAACACGACTAAAACGTTACTCATATGAACATATTTGCTCATAAACAAAATATCTCTACTTCTATATAAAACATATCCCCTATTTTATTTTAAGTTTTGGTTTTAAGAAGAAAAAATCTAGACCATCTATTTTTATTCTAGTATCATCATCCATTAAATTTTGACCATCCATGTTCTTAGTATTATATAATTAATAGTCTTTAAGCATTTGTAAATGTAATCATTTATTACATTACTTTTTCAAATGTAACAACTAATCACATTAATATGCTTAATGAATGTGGATTAAGTCACTAAATGTTGAATATTGATAACTAAATTACATTTGTATTAACATACATGTGAAATAAAACAATTCTGAGACCTAAATTATGAAAAGACACTCTAATGTTAAAATGTCTAGTTTCAAAGAAAAGTTATGTTTGCCTGTCTGAGCAAATTATTAGCAGGCTCAGTAACTGAGTTTGGAAGATCAATCTCTTGGCCTTCTGCTTAGTAGTGCAAACCTAACAGACTCTTGACGAGCCTAAGGTGGTCAAGAGACTGAACGATGAAAATGATCGGAATACGGTTACTACAGTAAGTAAGTGTTCCAATGGGATAATAATGTGTGTGGGTGTGATGAAAATGATGGTCAAGCATGACAAAGTATGATGTATTTATACCCAACACTTTCAGGTATAAGCAACCTATGACCATAAAGACTAATAATAGTTCATCAGTAGCATTCATAAGGATTCCAACGTATGAGAGTTTATGACAGGGATAACGCTCCTCTTAATCATTATGTCATCATTTGAATGCTTGCATTAAAGTCCTGGCAGTTGAGATCCATTAGTGATGATCGGGTGTCGAGAACCGGATGCCTGAGTGTCGGATGCCGGTGTAGAATGTCGGACGTCAAGTGTTAGGGTTCGGGTGTCGAGCGTCGGACACCGGGATCCGGGTGTCAGATGTCGGGTCCGAATGTTGAGTGTCGAACACCGGGTGTCGGATGCCGGACACCAAGTGTCGGACATCGAGTGTCGAACACCGGGTGTCGAGTTTCGGGCACCAAGTGTCTGACACCGTGTGTCGGAAACCACGTGTCGGACATAGTGTGTCGGGTGCCGGACACCAAGTGGCAGACACGAGTGTCGGGTGTCGGACGCCGAGTGCGAGTGCCGAGATTCGGGAGCTGGCACAAAGGAAATGTTCCTTGTGGGTCGGGCTAGGTATTTAAGAGATTAATAGGCTATAAATATAAGTCATTCTTTACTAACACCATCAAGTTAGATCAAATAAAATAAAGTTTTTCTCTAATAGGCATACGATTTTTATTTTCTAAAAATAATAATTTTTATATAGGAAAACAATAATGATTGAATATTTTGACCCGTAGTATTTGAATATAATTAAAATACGGCAACGTATTAACTTATTTTCGTTGAGTTAAATAATTTTATATTTTAGGAAGAGTTAATTACATGAGTCGTCCCTATGGTTTACACCATTTTCACCCGTCCTCCCTAATAGTTTTTTATTACACCACTGGTACCTAAGTTTGAATTTTGTTGCTTCGCAAGTCCCTATTTTGGATGTACCGTTAAAACAGCCGTTAAGTCATGTCACATGAATAACATGTGAGGGCAAATTTGTCATTTTACGTGTCATCTTCCTCATTTTCAATATTCACATCCTAAAAATCTTAAAACCCCAGATTACAAAACCACAAATTACAAAACCCCTTCCACTAGATCTAACAATCATAAACAACTTCCACTAAATCATAAACCCCAAATTAAAATACAACTTCCATTAAATCATAAACAGTATATGAAAAAATCTCAAATTGGGGCAAATTGAAAATGGAGAATATAAGAATTATTGAAGGTGCTGATGACTAGCGGGCCACCAATTCAGACATTTCAAATCAATGTTTATATATATATATATATATATATATATATATATATATATATATATATATATATATATATATATATATATATATATATATATATATATATATATATATATATAATAAAAACCTAATAATAAACCATATCTATATCTATCGGTATACCCTTTTTCAGAAATTAATCAAAAATCAAAAAAAGAAGTTGCTTTTTGATTAAAACCCTTTTATTTTAACCTGTTTTTCAGCACCTGAAATATTCAGATTCCTTTACAATGCCATTAATTAAATTCTTGATTTTCGATAGAAAACTTAAGAGGGAATGATTGAAGAGATGAGAGAGTGTGGAAAGATTTGATAAATTTAGGTTTTTGATGTTGATTTGATAAAGGTGAAGCGTGTTTGTGTTGATTTGTATGAATTTTGGAGAAATTAATTTAGGGTTTTGGGGATTTTGGGGATGAACGCGTTGAATTGACGAAATTACCCCTCACGTGTGACACACGTGGGGACACTTAACGGCCTTTTTAACGTCACGTCCATTTTAGGGACTCTGGAGGCAACGAATTTCAAACTTAGGTACCAGTGGTGTAATAAAAAACTATTAGGGAGGACGGGTTAAAATGGTGCAAACCATAGGACGAACCATGTAATTAACTCTTTTAGGAATTTATGAATAATTAACAAAACCCCTAGTATATATACATTACATGCAAATGTTTAATTGTAGGTTTTAAATGCATGTAATAGTTTGTATTTATCCCAATACAAGTGCAGTAGAGTTTGATACCTCAAACGGGTCAAAAAAATTGCGAGACAACTTTCAGATGTCGGGTTTTACGAATGTGTTGCTTGTGAATATGGCATGCATTGAGATATGGTCCACATGATACATTCAAAACTTGGAGCGTATCTAATGCCCTTGTGCATAGCGGTTTTTATGTTATTTGTTATGTATAGGCGATGGTTTGAATCGTAGTTCATATTTTTTTTTGCCTTGACTTGTGTCCTATCTTTACAAAGATAAGAGTTTGTTGTCTATACTTATGATAATTTTTTAACCTCTTAAAGATTTGAAACTATTAGTTGATAAATTGAGTTATCATAATCATATTTTTGAAATATATTTGATTAAATGTTATTTGTGACTAGATAATACATCTTTAAATATAAAAGACACTTGGTTTTTCCTCATTATAAATGTACCCAACAACTCTCCTATGCTTTTAATATCCTGTAATGGAGTGCAACATTGATAGGGACAAATTATGTATAATTTATAACTAAGAGGACCTATATTGCTAATCCGAAAATGTATTTGCATATTTGTATCACTCTTGCTAGATAATGGTATGGGAGACGAAATTAATGAGCATTAAATATTACTCTTGATAAATAAATTAACAAAATAAAAACAATAAAAAAAAAAGTTCCGATTATGGAAATCAGAAAACAAATAATATTATAAATCTAGAGAGAATGTCACAAATCGTCCTTGTGGTTAGGCTGTTTTTCACGTATCGTCCTTTCGAAGAAAAGTTAGCACAGATCATCCTTTTGTTTTTTAAAATTATCGTCTGTGATCCTTCCGTCAAAATCCTGTTAATTTAATCCGTTAAGTGACCCCATGTGCCTGTCACATGAGGGTAAATATGACTTTTTATGTGTACCCAATTGAAACAAAAGAATGGCAACATTTGTAATGTCGTCATCAAGAATCGGTGAGTCAACAATCAACAATCAAATCCCAAATTCATTTATTCATCCTGTTAATTTATTGAGTCAACAATCAACAACAAGAAGAATAAGAAGAAGAGTATGTTTAAAGGCACCGCAGGTAAATAACCATAACCCTAATGAATGAATTAAACCCTAACCCTAATAATAAGTAATAACCATAACCCTAATGAATGAATTGAATAAACATACGGTACTAAGCCAGCCTGTTCCTGAAGAAGACGAAATTCAGATTTCTCTCTTTCTTCATGGATTTGTTTACGGAGTTCCTCAAGCTTTTTCTGTTCGGCATCGTGTTTCTGTTCTGCTTTCCAAACGTTTTCTATATTCCGTAGACTACCAGTATGCCATCCCTTCTTGTTCAAAAATTTCATACCCATCTTTACTAAATTTCAATTTAGATCTGATCTCTCTGATTCTGTGCACACAACAAATCAACAGATATACAGAATCGATTTTCAAAACTGGTGCTCACGTTGTAAATAAGCCTAGAAATATCAGCTACAAAGGACTCACCGATTTGGTTACTGAGTCAGTTTACCACATTTCTTTCCTTTTCTTTTCGGTCAATTATTCGTGTTCCGAAATCAGAGTTTGTAAGTATTGATCGAAATCGATTACCATGTGAAGTTTGGAGTCTGGTCGAGGTGATGTGGAGTTGGGTGTGTTGGTGGTGGTGCTGTCGGAGTGACGACGGCGGCGGAGGTGGCGGCGGAGGTGGCGGCGGCAGTGGAGGGAGCATATTGCTGTGGTGCGGTGGAGATAGGGTTTAAGGGTGGGTAGGTATGGGCGGTGGTGGTGGAAATTGTTGGGGGTAGTGGTGGTGAGATGGTTGATTGATGAATTCATGGTTAGCTTGTGATGGTTGGAATGGTGGTGGCGGTGGTGGTGAAAGGAGTTGAAAGAAGAGGTAGGGTGTTGGGTTAAGAAGCAAAGAAATGAAATGTCCATTTTACCCTCACATGTTTATCATGTGAGGTAACTTAACGGAGACAATCTAACGGAAATGGACGGAAGGATGACCAATGATAAAATGAGGAAACAAAAGGATGATCTGTGCTAACTTTTCTTCGAAAGGACGATACGTGAAAAACAGCCTAACCACAAGGACGATTTGTGACATTCTCTCATAAATCTATGTATAATAAGTTTGATATATTTTTTTGTTATTTATTTTTTAGCGCAAAGGAAAAAGTTTGACGTTATGTGATTTACATCTACTAGTACTAGATTTGGATGCACAAAATTCTGGTTGCGTATCATTATTGTATGACTGAAAATGAGTTTTTACAATTTTTATCAAACTAAATTCTAATTTGATTCACGTTAATACATTAAACAAAATAATGATAGGTGCTGGTAACATTATTTATTTGTTGGTCGGGTTTAAAAACCTATTTCTTTTCAGTCTAACTCCACAGCTTTGCCTTCTTGTCGTAAACCCTTTTTCCGGAGTTGTTCGTCAAGTAATGTGCCATGATGATTTGTTTACCGATCATGGGTCTTTCGTTACACATGAAAACATCAGACTTTTACCCAGTGGTGAACATGGTTTCATATTGGATTATGTCCAGATTGTTGACGGAATCCCTTGTTACTGCCGAGTTAGAGATCATAACAATTTGATACGGACAATATGGAGATTGGAGCTTACTATTATTGGTAACATCGATTTAAACGACCTCGGAAACTTTACCGTGGTCGAAGATAAAATGATGTATAGGGTGGTGTTTCTCAATGGGTTGATCAATCTATTTACATCGAGCATCCACTTGGTGATTTCCTGTATGTGTTACCGTCGCTTTTAACACCAGATGACCCGGTTAATGGTAGGGTTTCTCGTTGGAGATCGTCACACACGAAAGAAGGATGGGTTCTTTAAACGCTTGTGACACAACAACAACAACAACAACAACAACGAGTATCAGTTAATTGGTGCTCTCCCACTACAACTTGTTCTACAACACGAACTGGTTATCGTACACTATTGCGTGTATGAGAAGGAGGGGATTCTCTACGTCGCATTTCTAACATCGTAGACTTATCTCTTAAATATTTTACACTATTAGATGATAAATTGAGTTACCATAATCATATTTTTGAAATACATTTGATTAAATGTTATTTTTGACTAAATAATACATCTTTAAATATAAAAGGACACTTTGTTTTTCTTCATTATAAATGTACCCAACAACTCTCTTATGCTTTTAATATCCTGTAATGGAGTGCAATATTGAAAGGGACCAATTATGTATAATTTATAACTAAGAGGACCTATATTGCTAATATCCGAAAATGTATTTGCATATTTGTATCACTCTTGCTAGATAAAGGTATGAGAGACGAAATTAATGAGCATTAAATATTACTCCTGATAAATAAATTAACAAAATAAAAACAATAAAAAAAAATTCCGATTATGGAAATCAGAAAACAAATAAAATTATAAATCTATGTATAATAAGTTTGATATATTTTTTGTTATTTATTTTTTAGCGCAAAGGAAAAAGCTTGGCGTTATGTGATTTACATCTACTAGTACTACATTTTAATGCACAAAATTCTAGTTGCGTATCATTATTGTATGACTGGAAATGAGTTTTTACAATTTTTATCAAACTAAATTCTAATTTGATTCACATTAATACATTAAACAAAATAATGATAGGTGCTGGTAACATTATTTATATGTTGGTCGAGTTTAAAAACCTGTTTCTTTTCAGTGTAACTCCACGGCTTTGCCTTCTTGTCGTAAACCCTTTTTCCGGAGTTGTTCGTCAAGTAATGTGCCATGATGACTTGTTTACCGATCATGGGTCTTTCGTTACACATGAACACAGTTGTCTTTTACCCAATGGTGAACATGGTTTCATATTGGATTATGTCCAGATTGTGGACGGAATCCCTCGTTACTGCCGAGTTAGAGATCAGAACAATTTGATACGAACTATATGGAGATTGGAGATTACTATTATTGGTAACATCGATTTAAACGACCTCGGAAACTTTACCGTGGTCGAAGATGAAATGATGTATAGGGTGGTGTTTCTCAACGGGGTTGATCAACCTATTTACATCGAGCATCCACTTGGTGATTTCATGTATGTGTTACCGTCGCTTTTAACACCAGATGACCCGGTTAATGGTACGGTTTCTCGTTGGAGATCGTCACACACGAAAGAAGGATGAGTTCTTTAAACGCTTGTGACACAACAACAACAACAACGAGTACCAGTTAATTGGTGCTCTCCTACTACAACTTGTTCCACAACATGAATTGGTTATCGTACACTATTGCGTGTATGAGAAGGAGGGGATTCTCTACGTCGCATTTCTAACATCGTAGACTTATCTCTTAAAGATTTTACACTATTAGATGATAAATTGAGTTACCATAATCATATTTTTGAAATATATTTGATTAAATGTTATTTTTGACTAAATAATACATCTTTAAATATAAAAGGACACTTTGTTTTTCTTCATTATAAATGTACCGAACAACTCTCCTATGCTTTTAATATCTTGTAATGGAGTGCAATATTGATAGGGACCAATTATGTATAATTTATAACTAAGAGGACCTATATTGCTAATATCCGAAAATGTATTTGCATATTTGTATCACTCTTGCTAGATAATGGTATGGGAGACGAAATTAATGAGAATTAAATATTACTCTTGATAAATAAATTAACAAAAAAAAAAAAGTTCCGATTATGGAAATTAGAAAACAAATAAAATTATAAATCTATGTATAATAAGTTTGATATATTTTTTGTTATTTATTTTTTAGCGCAAAGGAAAAAGCTTGACGTTATGTGATTTACATCTACTAGTACTAGATTTTGATGCACAAAATTCTGGTTGCGTATCATTATTGTATGACTGGAAATGAGTTTTTACAATTTTTATCAAACTAAATTCTAATTTGATTCACGTTAATACATTAAACGAAATAATGATAGGTGCTGGTAACATTATTTATCTGTTGGTCGGGTTTAAAAACCTGTTTCTTTTCAGTCTAACTCCACGGATTTGCCTTCTTGTCGTAAACCCTTTTTCCGGAGTTGTTCGTCAAGTAATGTGCCATGATGATTTGTTTACCGATCATGGGTCTTTCGTTACACATGAAAACATTAGGCTTTTACCCAATGGTGAACATGGTTTCATATTGGATTATGTCCAGATTGTTGACGGAATTCCTCGTTACTGCCGAGTTAGAGATCAGAACAATTTGATACGGACTATATGGAGATTGGAGCTTACTATTATTGGTAACATCGATTTAAACGACCTCGACAACTTTACCGTGGGCGAAGATGAAATGATGTATAGGGTGGTGTTTCTCAATGGGGTTCATCAACCTATTTACATCGAGCATCCACTTGGTGATTTCATGTATGTGTTACCGTCGCTTTTAACACTAGATGGCCCGGTTAATGGTAGGGTTTCTCGTTGGAGATCGTCACACACGAAAGAAGGATGGGTTCTTTAAACGCTTGTGACACAACAACAACAACAATAACAACGAGTATCAGTTAATTGGTGCTCTCCCACTACAACTTGTTCTACAACACGAACTGGTTATCGTACACTATTGCGTGTATGAGAAGGAGGAGATTCTCTACGTCGAATTTCTAACATCGTAGACTTATCTCTTAAAGATTTTAAACTATTAGATGATAAATTGAGTTACCATAATCATATTTTTGAAATTCATTTGATTAAATGTTATTTGTGACTAAATAATACATCTTTAAATATAAAAGGACACTTTGTTTTTCCTCATTATAAATGTACCCAACAACTCTCCTATGCTTTTAATATCGTGTAATGGAGTGGAACATTGATAGGGACCAATTATGTATAATATATAACTAAGAGGACCTATATTGCTAATATCCGGAAATGTATTTGCATATTTGTATCACTCTTGCTAGATAATGGTATGGGAGACGAAATTAATGAGCATTAAATATTACTCTTGATAAATAAATTAACAAAAAAAAAAGTTCCGATTATGGAAATTAGAAAACAAATAAAATTATAAATCTATGTATAATAAGTTTGATATATTTGTTGTTATTTATTTTTTAGCGCAAAGGAAAAAGCTTGACGTTATGTGATTTACATCTACTAGTACTAGATTTTGATGCACAAAATTCTGGTTGCGTATCATTATTGTATGACTGGAAATGAGTTTTTACAATTTTTATCAAACTAAATTCTAATTTGATTCACGTTAATACACTAAACGAAATAATGATAGGTGCTGGTAACATTATTTATCTGTTGGTCGGGTTTAAAAACATGTTTCTTTTCAGTCTAACTCCACGGCTTTGCCTTCTTGTCATAAACCATTTTTCCGGAGTTGTTCGTCAAGTAATGTGCCATGATGATTTGTTTACCGATCATGGGTCTTTCGTTACACATGAAAACATCAGGCTTTTACCCAATGGTGAACATGGTTTCATATTGGATTATGTCCAGATTGTTGACGGAATCCCTCATTACTGCAGAGTTAGAGATCAGAACAATTTGATACGTACTATATGGAGATTGGAGCTTACTATTATTGGTAACATCGATTTAAACGACCTCGTAAACTTTACCGTGGTCGAAGATGAAATGATGTATAGGGTGGTGTTTCTCAATGGGGTTGATCAACCTATTTACATCGAGCATCCACTTGGTGATTTCATGTATGTGTTACCGTCGCTTTTAACACCAGATGACCCGGTTAATGGTAAGGTTTCTCGTTGGAGATCGTCACACACGAAAGAAGGATGGGTTCTTTAAACGCTTGTGACACAACAACAACAACGAGTATGAGTTAATTGGTGCTCTCCCACTACAACTTTTTCCACAACACGAATTGGTTATCGTACACTATTGCGTGTATGAGAAGGAGGGGATTCTCTACGTCGCATTTCTAACATCGTAGACTTATCTCTTAAAGATTTGAAAGTATTAGATGATAAATTGAGTTACCATAATCATATTTTTGAAATACATTTGATTAAATGTTATTTGTGACTAAATAATACATCTTTAAATATAAAAGGACACTTTGTTTTTCCTTATTATAAATGTACCGAACAACTCTCCTATGCTTTTAATATCCTGTAATGGAGTGCAATATTGATAGGGACCAATTATGTATAATTTATAACTAAGAGGACCTATATTGCTAATATCCGAAAATGTATTTACATATTTGTATCACTCTTGCAAGACAATGGTATGCGAGACGAACCATAATGAGCATTAAATATTACTCTTGATAAATAAATTAACAAAATAAAAACAATAAAAAAATGATCCGATTATGGAAATAAGAAAACAAACTAGATGTTTGATATATTTTGTAGTTATTTATTTTGTGGGTTTCTCGTTGGAGATCGTCACACACGAAAGAAGGATGGGTTCTTGCCTTTGAAACCCACAACAGTGTAGTGCAACTCGACGTCGTTGTCTTTAAACGCTTGTGACACAACAACAACAACAACAACGAGTATCAGTTAATTGGTGCTCTCCCACTACAGCTTGTTCCACAACACGAATTGGTGATCGTACACTATTGCGAGTATGATAGTGATGGGATTCTCTACGTCGCATTTCTAACTTCGGATGACCCCGATAACGTAAGTGCCATGGACATAATTGTGTTTAGGTGGTGCGGCGATATAGAAGGGTGGACACGACAGCTCATCCTTTCTCCCGTCGGAGCCATTGATAGTGATGGACCAGTTTTCACTAGCCGACTCACTTTGCTATCATCATAATAATTCGATCGATCTGGTATGACATTCCTATTTCTACTACTGATCATATACCATACTAGGTAAGTTAAGTTGAGTTAATTAATATACATGATTTTTCATAAATTGCGATGTTGGGTTAATTAGCTTAATCTATGTGTTAATACCACTTATTAGTAACTAGACGTATAAACCAAAACACTTAGCAAGTAATAAGTCTACGATGTTAGAAATGCGACGTAGAGAATCCCCTAACTCTCATACACGCAATAGTCTACGATAACCAATTCGTGTTTGGAACAAACTGTAGTGGGAGAGCACCAATTAACTGATACCGGTTGTTGTTGTTGTTGTTGTGTCTTATTAGAAAAAAACGTTTAAAGACAACGACGTCGAGTTGCACCACACTGTTGTGAGTTTTCAAAGGCAAGAAACCCATATTTCTTTCGTGTGTGACGATCTCCAACGAGACACCCAACCATTAACCGGCTCATCTGGTGTTAAAAGCGGCGGTAACACATACATGAAATCACAAAGTGGATGCTCGATGTAAACAGGTTGATCAGCCCCATTGAGAAACACCACCTTATACATCATTTCATCTTCGACCACGATAAAGTTTCTCGGGTCGTTCAAATCGATGTTACCAATAATAGTAAGCTTTAATCTTCATATAGTCCATATCAAATTGTTCCGATCTCTAACTCGGTAGTAATGAGGGATTCCGTCAACAATCTGGACATAATCCAAGATGGAACCATGTTCACCAGTAAACAAATCATCATGACACATTACTTGATGAACAACTCCGGAAAAAGGGTTTACGACAAGAAGACAAAGTCGTGGAGTTAGACTGACAGGCGCGACCAATAGACGAACAATGTCCTCTCCTTCAACAACATACCTTTCAAGAATCTCCCTTACATCGAACACCATCTCGGATTGAGTATTTGAAACCCGACATCCTCGAAGATATCCAAACTAAGGGTTTTCATTTTTTAGGAAATGAATAAAAACCCAAGTAGATGTCATTCCTCTGTTGTTATACGCCTCGACGAACTCGGGATCAGTTATGAAATGATTCCGCCCGTTGTTCAAAACTCTCATGGTAGTCACCTCCGCGAGGTCTAGCTGGTTCAACATGTTAGTGACTTCCTCTACCCACAAATCATCTAAATAATCACTCATTTTTTCAAACTTTTTAGCTTATGTAAGTGTGAAAGTGTTTGTGTGAAAGAAAGCAAAAACCCTAGAGGTGATGAAATTAACGTTGTTGTATGAGTATGAGTGTGTTACGTTATTAATTATATACTACTACTATTATATTGTTGTAATAATATTCAAAAGAATTCAATATGGATCCCTATAGTTTATATAACTTTCACTTACACACTACAAATACTTTTCATTTTTTTGTTGTTGTCACATTAGTACACAAAATTATTTTAAAACTTTTACATAACAACGAAATTTTCAATTACGGAAATGATCAACAGACCTAGAATTTGAACCTTGAAATAAAACTAAAATTTTGATTGAAAAATGTGTTAGTGCGGTTATTAATTATTCGTGATTTAATCAACTATCAATCCGTAATATGAATCATACAAATAAGGGTTTGGGTTATTTTGTCGGGTTTTTTTTTTATCACCCGGATAATAAGATTTTTGAACTTTGATTTAGTTTATTTGTATTGGTAAACTACAATAAGGGCAATTTAAAACATTTTTAGCTATTTACATTAGCTCATATGGATAGTTTTATGGGGTTTTGAATTATTTGTAGTATTCGGATTTGACAATTTGGATAATTAGAGTTGTGTTTAGGTTATAGTGATTATTTGGTGAGGTATAACCAGAATCCAAAACAAATTAATTAAAAGAAACTATTTACACAATTTTCATCCTTATACGAAATAAAAATTAAAAAACTTGCCAAAAAACATGAACACGTACATGGTGATTGTTCACCTCATGAAGGTAACTTTAATATCGATCTTAACCATGATAATTAAGTATAACAAATCAATTTCCAAAGTAACTTAAAGTGATATTTCTACAACAAAAGCTTTATTGACCAACATAGATCTGACTTGCTATCAGTTATACTTCTTTGCATACAAATAGTTCCTGTTTCAATTTACTTTTATTTCTTTCATTTTACTTTATCAGCTTTTATTTATTTATTATTATGGTTCATGAATTAGGTTGGTAGGTTAATAATGAGCATGTTTTGTAGGTTTTAAATGCATGTACTAGTTTGTAATTTAGCCAATACAAGTGCAGTAGAGTTTGATACCTCAAACGGGTCAAAAAATCGCGAGACAACTTTCAGATGTCGGGTTTTACGAATGTGTTTCTTGTGAATATAGCATGCATTGAGATATGTTCCACATGATACATTCAAAACTTGGAGCATAGCTTATGCCCTTGTGCATAACGGTTTTTATGCTATTTGCTATGTCTAGGCAATGGTATGAATGGTAGTTCATATTTCTTTTGGCTTGACTTATGTCCTATCTTTACAAAAATAAGAGTTTGTTGTTTATAGTTATGATAACCTCTTAAAGATTTGAAACTATTAGATGATAAATTGAGTTACCATAATCATATTTTTGAAATATATTTGATTAAATGTTATTTGTGACTAAATAATACATCTTTAAATATAAAGGACACTTTGTTTTTCCTCATTATAAATGTATCCAACAACTCTCCTATGCTTTTAATATCCTGTAATGGAGTGCAACATTGATAGGGACCAATTATGTATAATTTATAACTAAGAGGACCTATATTACTAATATCCGAAAATGTATTTGCCTATTTGTATCACTTTTGAAAGATAATGGTATGCGAGACGAACCATAATGAGCATTAAATATTACTCTTGATAAATAAATTAACAATATAAAAACAATAAAAAAAGATCTGATTATGGAAATCAGAAAACAAATAAAAACATAAATATATGTATAATAAGTTTGATATATTTTGTAGTCATTTATTTTTTAGCGCAAAGAAAAAAGCTTGACGTTATGTGATTTACATATGCTAGTACTAAATTTTGATACACAAAATTTTGGTTGGGTAACATTATAGTATGACTGGAAATGAGTTTTTACAATTTTTACCAAACTAAATTCTAATTTGATTCACATTAATATATTAAACGAAATAATAATAGGTGCTGCTAACATTATTTATATTATACGCTGCAACATACAAATTTTCTGAAAATAATTTACTTATGTCCTCCGATATTTTCAGGATTATATATAAACTACCTCATCTTTTGTAATTTCTATTTTTTATATCACTTAAATACGTGCGACTAGCATCACGTATTCTTTATATTATAACTAGATTATTGTCCCGCGATAGCGCGGAAAAAAATAAAAATTGAATTGTAAACTTTATGTTTATGTAGATTTTAGGTTATTATAAAAAGACAATGTTATACGTATAATAACATATATATATACCTTTACGTTTATACACATGTTGTTTATAGTTATAATAACATAAACACTTTTACGTTTATATACATGTTTTAATATTTTTTATTAGGAGATTTTAAATAAAAATAATGTAAATCATAGTTCAAATTGAGTGAATTTTTTTTAAGTAAATTGGAATTTTGTTTTTATTTAAGTAGAGATTGAAATTAAAGAGATAATGTAATTATGTTTTGTAAAAGGGTGTAAAATGAAAATAGTGTTTGATGACATCATCAATTTGATCTAACGGTTGAAATCAAATAAGTTAACCCATCTAAGGGTCTTTGCTTCGCCATGTGGCATTTAAGGCAACACCCGATTCATAAATAGGGTCGGGTTTCGGATAGAATAGTTCCAGTTTGTCGGGTTTCGGGTTTGACCCGATTGACCCGAAAATTACCGTCGAACTATATTTTAATCCAAAGGCATATGATATATATAAGCTAGAAGTCTGAAAGAGTTTCATACATGAAGCGATGTGGGACAAAGTAGGAAAAACTAAAGGCATATGATATATATATGCTAGAAGTATGAAAAAGTTTCATACCTGAAGCGATGTGGGACAACTAAAATGAAAATAGTGTTTGATGACATCATCAATTTGATCTAACGGTTGAAATCAAATAAGTTAACCCATCTAAGGGTCCTTACTTCGCCATGTGGCATTTAAGGCCTCTCTTTTGTATTATATTAAAGATAAGGTTGTTTAGAAAGGAAAAAAAAGCTTTGAAAATACAATATGAGATACATGAAATGACCTTGTAAAAAGTCCATTGACCATAAAGAAATATTCCATGTTCTTAAATGCAATTTCATTGAATGGCTGAATGCAACATTTATAGGGGCCATGTATGTAAGATAAACAACTAAGAGGACCTGGATTGCTAAAGTCAGAAAATCAAATCACTGTTTCTGTTTCTGGCGGGAAGAAAATAAAGTGTAACTAATAATGAAGCATTAAATATTATTTCTGAATAAATAAATAACTGAAGTTTCATTAAAAAGAAAAAAAAAATTAGGGTTTCATTTGCGTAAACCAAAAATACAAATAAAAATATAAATGTACTTCTTATAATAAAGATACTACATGGTAGCATACGCAGGGACGAAGCTTGCACTAATTAATTTAGGGGTCGAAATTATTGAAACGCAAAATATAGTTTTTAACTAAGGGTGTTTGATTTGTTGTCAAAATTTAGGAGGGGCCAAACTTAAAAAAGACACTAAATATAAGCTACTTCTGAAAATAAACAAAAAATTTGTACTACAAGCCAAAAATTTTGGAGGGGCCAACACCCCTTTTTGTCTTACAGATACTTCGATCCTGAGCATACGTGTTTTTATTTTACTTTGAACTTAACAAAAAGACGTCGGAAAGATTGGATGATATACCATTAACGTACCACATTAGTTTCCCATGAGAACAAAACGAAAAAGGTGGAGTTAAATTTTGCTAATGGATAAATGGGTGGAATGGGACAGAGCCAAAAACTTATGCGAGTGGGTTAAAAACTAAAATTATATTAAAATAAAAATTAATTTTCATTAGACTATACATCTTAATATATAATAAAAGAGAGGCCTAAAATGCCACTTGGCAAAATAATAGCCATTAGATGGAAATCCAATTTTAATTTGAACCATTAGATCATTTTGATGATGTCATCATTAATAATTTCGTTTTAACCCTTTTACTTTAAATAATTTAACCCTTATTTTAAATAGTAATAATTAAATAAAAGTAATTAACCTTTCTATTTTAAATAGCATAACACTTGTATTTTAAATTAATTCTAAATAATACAAAACATATTTTTTCTTCACACACATACACATTTTTAGTATAAAAAGAAACTAAAATAATTTTATTGTTTTACGGGTGTTTTGCATATAAACGGAAAACATATAATATTAAAAAATTATTTTGTTTTTTTTTGTTCTATTTAACCAATATTTTTAGTTTTTTCATATATTATAAAGAGAAAATAGAATTATTTTATTGTTTACGAGTGTTTTGGATATAAACGAAAAACATATCATATAAAAAAATCTTATGTTTTTTTTTACTTCTATTTACGCAATATTTTTAGTTTTTTATATATTATAATTATTTTATATTTAATAAGGTTTTTTCCGAATTACATAGTAATTTTTTTTTAACTTTATAATTGCTAAAATAATCATTTTGTCTACATAACTAATAGCTTTCGATTAATCTTTTCATATAAGTTATATGTTATTTGTTAACATTATATATTTTTTGATATAATTGTCCGCATAACTAATAGCTTTCTATTAATCTTTTCATACAACATGTGTATAAACATAAAAATATATATGTATTATACGTATAACATTATTTTCTCATAATAAATTAAAATTTACATAAACATAAAATTTATAATTCAATTTTTATTTTTTTTACGCGCTATCGCGGGACAATAATCTAGTTATAAATATAGGAAAATAATTTGACGGGCGGGTTCATTCAACACCTTTAGCCATATATGTTTCCTACCGATAGATTGTTGATATAGGTCAAAACATCTACAAAACTATCATTTATGTATATGATCGAATAAAAAGGGGAATTTATGTTGTTTGTGTCACATAAGTTTTCGTACCTAAATTGCCCAAGTGTGTGCTTGACACGGTTGAACTTGACCAACGCTTAACGTAAGCATTACTACACCAATATGGACATCAACGTTAATTTTTATAGGTGAACATCGTCTACAAGATCTAATGGCCGAAGATAGTTAAGTGTTTACACTAGTCATTGCAACTAGATAAACACATTTTCTTAAGACGAGAAAATATGTTGTCGGGATTAACATGCATTCACCAAATTGTCAATCCTCCTATCGTTGGTTTGTTGTAATGATTAGACAATCACATACATATTCAACTCAGCATATTGTGATCACTTATCGCACATCATCTGGTTCAAAATCTCCATTTGGTTAGCAGGGAGTCTATTATCACCAATTTCACTCCAATTGTAAGTCGCACAATATGTCACAATGTTATTACCTAAGAGAATAAGAACAATTTAGTTAATGGTATATCATCCCCTGGTTAATAACATTACAACATACTGTAAGTTGAACTTAAAACCGAAAATGGAAAATATTTTGAATAATGTTTATTATACTACATATTTATAATTTTTAAATTATTAAATTAGTTACTACTTACTAGTTAATTTGATATTTTAATTAACATAAACAATTTTCCTTTATATACAATTTTCGTAATAACAGTGAACGATTTTACATATTTCTTTCTTTAATAAGGCCTCTTTAGTAATTTTGGCACATGGGACCTTGCTCGTGTGTTGACTAAGGTACAAATTTCTTTTTACGCTAATTATTTGAACGAATACCTACCTATTTTATATTAAATCATGTTTGGTTAATTATTCAGTTTAATATCTTAAACATTCTTTTAATTCGTGGTTTACTTGTTGAAATCCATATTCTTAGAAACATACCATGCGTGTTGGCTTTAATCTTTATAATTTTTTAGCTTTTTGTGTGTGTGTGTGTGTAAATAGCGGGTGTTATTATTTGTAAGTTAGTAAATATTTTTTAATTATCTTGATTCGATATTACATTTCTTTCTTTTGAGATTAGATGCAATGATTTTATATATTTAAATTTTGATTTGGAATGTTAAACTTGTGACATAAAATAAACCAATAAAAACGATAGGACTAAACTTTTTAAATTTGTTGAAAACAATTATAAATATAACGTAGACGAATATTTAAATTTTCATAAATATTTATATATCAATTGTCAATTGAGTTAAATTTGTTGTTCAATTTTTTCTTTAACTCTCATTGCAACGTCCGGGTTAGAGATGTAAACGATACAAGACAGTTCGCAAGTTATTTGAGATTGATTCGAAAATTATTCAAAATCGGGAGTCGAGCTCGAGCTACTTGAGTCGAGTTCGAGCTCTAAGATACCATGCTCGTTAGGCACGCGATCTTTGTCGAGCTTTTGCTAAATGACAATTTTACCCTTTTATATATATATAATTACTAAATTATTGTTATTGTATAATGTATTATGTGTATGAATCGAGTCGAGTTTCGAGTACGAGTTTTAGTAATCGAGTCGAACTCGAGCAGGAAATTTAAAGCTCGAGCTCGAGTTTCGAAACCTTGAGTTTTAGCAATCGAGTCGAATTCGAGTTTTACTATACTCGGCTTGACTTGCCTCGTTTACACCCCTAGTCTGGATAAAGAAATCTTTGTCGTGATATAATATTAAAATAAAATAGAGTTGGTGTATGGAGTGTTTGTTTCAGCTTATGTAACGAACTTATTAGTTTATGTAAATTTTGATAAACTCATAAGTTCAATTATTCCGGTCTTATGAGCCTATCAATTTAATCAATTTAAGCTTGTGGTTTATTTAACTTTGTAAACTCCAAATTGATAAGACCGTAAACCAAATTGGGTAAACCCGAAACAAACACCCCCTCTTATATGTAACTCGATCTATATAATTGAAAAGGGGGAACTGGAAATTTCAAACTCTAAACCCTAATTTTTTTTTTCTGCAAATCGATCGGAATCAATTGATCGACATGGACACACATCCTCCTCCATCATCATCCTCTAAAGGTATATATATCATCTGTTTTGATGTAAAATTGAAACCCTAACCATAAAGTAATCGAATGAATGCAGGTGGTAGTGTTGATGTAGCTGAGCTATTCATGTAGCTGAGCTATTCGGTAATCGATCACTTGTATATTTATTTTTTGGTTGGCCTTGTAATATAACTGTTAAATTAAAATATAGCTAAGAGACCTCCCGGGAGTAAAGCAGCCATTTTCCTTAGGGTTAGTGTCCTGTGTCCAGATTCATATGCGCATTAGTGATCCCGAAGCTGCAAGTCAGAACTATAAACTATAACTTCCGCCTTTATTATGTTATTATTATTTTAATTTACTTTGTTTGCTCAAGTGAAAGAGGTTGTTCCTTTTAACTACGCGGATACAAACATTGTCCACGCGTACCAAGATCCATTGCCAACAACTGGTAACCCCTTTTACTTTTCAATTTTCCAGACTCGAGTTTATTTATATGGAATAATAATAGGTACCAAAGCTTATGGATCACCCTTTCTCGCGCGTGATGGTTCAGGTAACAATTATTTTTATAGATTAATCATCTCGTGAAGTCTACTCTTCTGCTGCTGTTTTGTATAATTTGTTTTGTTTTACTTGTTGATTCATAAAAAAAAGGCTTTTGCGCTGTTCAAATAAAAGATGGGGTTGTTTCCAAGCGCCGTATTGTCGAACCAAATGAAGATCAATCAGCAACAATTGGTAACATTTATTATCATGATATATTATCTCTCCTTTTAATTAATAATAATAATCATAATAGGTACCCCAAATTATGGAGAACACTTTGAAATTCTTATGTAAGTGAAAGTTATATAAACAACAAAAAAAATGAAAAAGTATTTGAAGTGTACTAATGTGACAAAAAAAAAAAAAATTAAAAGTATTTGAAGTGTGTAAGTGAAAGTTATATAAATTATAGGGATTCATATTGAATTTTTTTTGAATATTATTACAACAATATAATAGTAGTAGTATATAATTAATAACGTAACACACTCATCGTTAACTTCATCCCCATTTCTAGGGTTCTTGATTTCTTTAACACAAACACTTTCAAACTTACATTTAAGCTACAAAGTTTGAAAAAATGAGTGATTATTTAGATGATTTGGGGTAGAGGAAGTCACTAACATGTTGAACCGACTTGACCTCCCGGAGGTGACTACCATGAGAGTTTTGAACAACGGGTGGAATCTGATCTCGAGTTCGTCGAGGCGTAGAACAACATAGCAACGACGTCTACTTGGGTTTTTATTCATTTCCTCAAAAATGAAAACCCTCACTTTGGATATCTTCGAGGATGTCGAGTTTCAGATGATGAATCCGAGATGGTTTTCAATCTCAGGGAGATTCTTGAAGGGTATGTTATTGAAGGAGAGGACAATGTTCGTCTGTTGGTCGCGTTTGGAAACCTGTTTCTTTTCAGTCTAACTCCACGACTTTGCCTTCTTGTCGTAAACCTTTTTTCCGGAGTTGTTCGTCAAGTAATGTGTCATTATGGTTTGTTTACCGGTCATGGATCTTTCGTTACACATGAAAACATCGGGCTTTTACCCAATGGTGAACATGGTTTCATATTGGATTATGTCCAGATTGTTGACGAAATCCCTCATTAGTGCCGAGTTAGATATCAGAACAATTTGATATGGATTTTATGGAGATTAGAGCTTACTATTATTGGTAACATCGATTTGAACGACCTCAGAAACTTTACCGTGGACGAAGATGAAATGATGTATAGGGTGGTGTTTCTCAATGTGTTGATCAACCTGTCTACATCGAGCATCCACTTGGTGATTTCATGTATGTGTTACCGCCGCTTTTAACACTGGATGAGCCGATTAATGGTTGGGTGTCTCGTTGGAGATCGTGACACACGAAAGAAGGATGGGTTCTTGCCTTTCAAACCGATAACAGTGTGGTGCAACTCGACGTCGTTGTACCACACTGTTGTGAGTTTCAAAGGCAAGAAATCCATCCTTCTTTCGTGTGTGACGATCTCCAACGAGACACCCAACCATTAACCGGCTCATCTGGTGTTAAAAGCGGCGGTAACACATACATGAAA
The DNA here is from genome assembly GCA_910822075.1 of Senecio squalidus. NCBI lineage: Eukaryota > Viridiplantae > Streptophyta > Magnoliopsida > Asterales > Asteraceae > Senecio > Senecio squalidus. The sequence continues at coordinate 66,759,950 of CAJVGC010000060.1, forward strand.
TCACCAAGTGGATGCTAGATGTAAACATGTTAATCAACCCCATTGAGAAACACCACCCTATACATCATTTCATCTTCGACCACGGTAAAGTTTCTAAGGTCGTTCAAATTGATGTTACCAATAATAGTAAGCTCCAATCTTCATATAGTCCATATCAAATTGTTCTAATCTCTAACTCGGCAGTAATGAGGGATTCCGTCAACAATCTGGACATAATCCAAGATGAAACCATGTTCACCGGTAAAAGCGCCTATGTTTTCATGTGTAACGTAAGTCCCATGATCGGTAAACAAATCATCATGACACATTACTTGATGAACAACTCCGGAAAAAGGGTTTACGACAAGAAGGCAAAGCCGTGGAGTTAGATTGACAGACGCGACGAACAATGTCCTTTCCTTCAACAACATACCTTTCAAGAATCTCCGTTACATCGAAAACCATCTCGGATGGAGTATCTGAAACCCGACATCCTCGAAGATATCAAAACTGAGGGCTTTCATTTTTGAGGAAATGAATAAAAACCTAAGTAGACGTCGTTGCTCTGTTGTTATACGCCTCGACGAACTCGGGATAAGTTATGAACGCGAGGTCAAGCTGGTTCAACATGTTAGTGACTTCCTCTACCCCCAAATTATCTAAATAATCACTGATTTTTTCAAACTTTTTAGCTTAAATGTAAGTGTGAAAATGTTTGTGTGCAAGAACCCTAGAAATGGTGATGAAGTTAACGTTGTTGTATGAGTGTGTTACGTTATTAATTATATACTACTATTATATTGTTGTAATAATATTCAATATGGTTCCCTATTAGTTTATATAACTTTCACTTACACACTTCAAATACTTTTCATTTTTTTTGTTGTTGTCACATTAGTACACAAAATTATTTTAAAACTTTTACATAACAACGTAATTTTCAGTTACGGAAATGATTAACGGGTCTAGAATTTGAACCTAGAAATAAAACTAAAATTTTGATTGAAAAATGTGTTAGTGCGGTTATTAATTATTCGTGATATAATTAACTATCAATCCGTAATATGAACCATACAAATAAGGTTTGGGTTATTTTGTCGGGTTTCTTTATTTCACCTGGATAATAAGATTTTTAAACTTGGTTTAGTTTATTTGTATTGGTAAAACTACAATAAGGGCAATTTAAAACATTTTTAGCTATTTACATTAGGTCATATGGATAGTTGTATGTGTATTTGAATTACGGAGTATTTGTATTATTCGGATTTGGCAATTAGGATAATTAGAGTTGTGTTAGGTTATATTGATTGTTTGCTTAGGCATAACCAGAATCAAAAACGGATTAATTGAAGGAAAAAAAAACTATTCATATGAAATAAAAAAAAATGTAATATATCACAAAACCCGAACACATATAAAAGTATATATCTAATTAACATAAGAGTTACTTTAAGCAAAGCAACACATGATTATTGTTTGCCTCATGAAAGTAACGTTAATATCTTAACCATGAAAACTGAGTTTAACAAATCAATTTCCAAAGTAGAGTAAATCAATATTACTACAACACTAGCTTTATTGACCTGACCTAGTAACATAGACATGGTACCCATTTTTACTGCGTTGTATAGAGTAGTCCCTGTTACAATTTACTCCCATTTATTACATTTTACTTAGCTGTATAATAAATAAACTTAACTCTTCATTTATTTTTACCAGCTTTTGTTTATTTTGGTAACATATATACAGATACCTATGTACATATTTATTTAATTTTTGACATAAAGTGATGTTGGACATATCATTAGCAACTCCGAAAGGCCGTAAAAACTATGACGTTATAGTTTCAAGTTTCAACCTTGAATGTTAGTATGTGAACAGGAACCGCTTTTTGGATTTTGGATGTTGTTTGGACTAACTTGCTTGCTTGCTAAGTTTCCAGAAATTTGGTTTTATGTGATTTGAGATTTTGAGGTATAGTTCAGATGGTTTATTATCTAAAACCCTTATTTACTTTTTGTTTTGTCTAAGACGATTATAAAATTTGTTGGTCTTAAACTCGTTATTATAAGTTATCAGATTGTCTTCTTTTTTGATTAAATTACAAAATTCATTCCTCATTTAACTTTTTTTTTTACAAATAGTGCAAGGATTTCACTAGTTTGTTCCGACTTTAGTCCCTAGATCATTAAACATTAATAATTAGTTTTGTAAACTTACAAACTTGGATTCAATTATGAACTCGTTTCACCATGTGTTCATAACTATCATGGAAGTCACATCCGAGATGTCAAGCCGGCTTAATATATTAGTGACTTCATCTACCTCTAAATCATTAAAACGATTTATTTTTTTCCAAACTTTTGACTTAAATGTGTGAAAGTGTTTTTGTGAATGGTGACAGAAAGCAAGAAACCCTAGAAATGGTGCGAACGATGATCAAGTTAGTGTTGTGTACAAATGTGTTACGTTATTATATTGTTTGTAATAATATTCAAAATTCTCAACGTTAAATCGTTAATCCCTAAGGTTCATAAAAATTTTCATTGTCTTTTATTGTAAATCAATAATTTGTGTTAAAACTTTTACATATATAACAACCTAATTTTCGATTATGAACATGATTAACGGGCCTAAAACTAGTTGTATATGGTGTGGCTTGTCGCCTATCTATACATACGTATGGAATTTTTTAACCCATGAATGAACAATGCGGTAACAAACAAGTAATTGATTCTTAACTAGAACTAGTTTACAACTATATATCAATGTCTAAATGAAAGCATTTGACGTGTGACCACAATGAGTTTGCAACTATGTTCTATGTTGTCCGAACCAGAATATGCATATGAAAAAGCCCCGGCTTGTGTTTTATATAATATTTCAAATATATGCAAAAATTTGATTTAAGAAAATGTCCGAACATTGCACAAACATACCTGATCGGTGTATGCTTGGCTTATAAGTTATACGCTTACATGTGTTTCGAAAATAACAATTTTATTTTCTCAAAACCTTTTAATCATTCTCGAGGATGTTTTCAATCACAAACCTCGATCATCATGCAAATTCTTTGAAACTTCTATAGATATGATACAAACGTACATTATTAAACTTCAGTCGATACATTCACGAAGAATAGTATCTTACGATTGATACCAACAATGCCAAAGCAATCATGTCAATGATCAGAATGAACCTCAAAAAACTTCATAGTAAAATTAACCTCATAAGAGAACTAGTTTACACCTATCAATATGTAAATATACATTCAATAATAGCTGCCTATGATATCGACCAATGAGTTTGCTACTATGTGTTCCGAACAATACCATGATACCAGAAAAGGCTTTTTTTTTCTTTTTCTTTCTTTTCGATCAAAATTCACATGAAATGTCATTACGCAACAAAGAATAGGAAAATCATAAGGAATACAATTAGTATGAAGAATATTTTTATCATAAGCCACCGGTTGGATGATATACCATTTAGGTACCTCATTAGTTGCCCTTGGGCCCCTTCTACATTCGCTAGTGTATCTTCCATGTTTTCATCGATCCTGTTAGCAAATTACGATGTTTTACGTTGAGTTTTTATCCATACAATAACACTAACAAGAACAAAAAGGAAAGACAAATATGCTAATTTCACGAGTCATTATCTGGAGGTGGAATATGGGTGGGACAGACAGGTTGAGTGACGGGTAAAAAACATATACATTCTTGGTAAAGATCGAAACAGGTCGAGTTGACTCAAAGCATATTCAGATCTTTTTATATATGACCAACGTGTCAAATCCGATTACTAATTAATCAATTATAATTTCAATAACATATTTAAATCTTTTTATATATGACCAACGTGTCAAATCTGATTACTAATTAATCAATTATAATTTCAATAACATATTTAGATCTTTTTATATATTAAGAGGTTTTATGCACTGAAAGTAACTTCAGGCAACTTTTGACCATTTTTTAGGTAATTCAATAAAAATATACGTTTGACCCATTAGAGATGACCTATCCCAAATCGCTCATTTATAAGGGAGATTGCCACCTCAGCGTGTTATGCTATCATAAATGCATTATTAAATTAAATTAAACAATTAAAAAAAAACAATCTGAGAGTGAGACTAACCTAATTGCAAGCTCCCCTTGTTGAGAAACCATGGTTGCCAATTGCGTGAAAATGCCGCCCAATTCATGAATGGTTGACTCAACATTTTGAAGAGCCTCAGCTCGGCTCTGCATGTAGCTATCTTGTAACGGGACCATCTGTTGCTGTTGATTTTGTTGTTGCTGAAGCAATGGCTGAGATTCTCCATCTGCCTGCTTCCTGCAACGTTCAAACTTAAAACAGTTAGCATCAGAATTAGAGGCAGCATGTTAACACTTTTTTGTCCAATTTCTAGAAAGGAAGTAATTAATCTCAGATGTTACTCTGATGATTACAAAAACAGTATCATTACAATGATAAAAGATATAGATATCATTGAATAAAACGATATAATAGGTTGCACGAATTACAACTTTGACCCAATCCTTAAGTAAATGGTTTTATTAGACCCAGTTCATCTGTTTATACAAGCGTAACGCCATTCGATCCATTCAAAAGTAAATGGTCAAAACTGGTTCCTCTAAACCGAAAAATGATTACTACTAGATCCAAGGTTTCTTAGTGAAACCATTCATCAAATAATTTTATGTTCAACCCGTTTGCCCTTTTAAACCCATAATCCCTTTTAGCCATCTTTTAGCCAAATTGACCTTTTTATAAAATGACAACCTAAATCAGCTATTAATAGTAAACCATACTTTATTTGACTCAATTGAGCTGTTTATAAAAGCCCAACCCATCCTAGGTAAAGGGGTTGAAATGGGTACGTCCAAACAGAATCAAGCGGTTACTACATAAATCCAAGGGTTAAAGAGAAACCAGTCATTTAAGTTTTTTATGTGCAGTGTTGATAGTTATAAGGCGAAAGAATAGGTCGCTTTGTGCTCACTGCGTGGCTAAACTGTTAAGTAGGACTTCTTCATGATGTAGTTAAAGGTTTCGATGACTAAACTGTTTAAGCATTCAAGGAGTTAAAACCAACTTGATCGAAAAATGACTAAAAAGACATTGGTTTATCAGACACAAAAGTCCTTACTAATAAGATCCAGTACTAGTCATATTCATAGAATAATAATTTATCAGACAAGAAAGTTCCTACTAATAAGATCCAGTACTATTCATAAAATTAAGATTAGAAGATCCATTAGAATCACAGTACTAATAATAACCGACTTGCCCCTTTATGATTTCATAAAAATTAAAGATAATAGGCAGAATATCATAAATATATATACCTGGAGAAAAGTGGAGCTGAACTTGAGGAGTTGTTAGCCCAAGGAGGGGGTGAAGATGATGATGTACTCGCAGCTGTTGTTTTGCTAGCTAAGGGACGTTGTCGGGCAAATGGATTAGAAGCCTCTTTTGATGTATTCGCAGAAAATAACTGCCTTCTATTTTCATGAACCTTTAAGTTCTGCATATCAAAACATCACAAGTTGTCCAATATGAGTCAAGTTACAAAGATACTGCAACTAAAATAAAATTCAAAATATGTGTATTTTTAGTAGAGGTAGCAATTTCAACCCATTTACTTATAAATAGGTCAATTCAGGTTATGTTTATCTCTAAAAGGGTCAAGCTTAAACATAGGTTTTAAGGAAACGGTTTAAACAGGTCAACAGGTCCCCAAAAAGTGTATTTCTAAAGCATAAAACCTTCTAAATCATTTTCATTAAAAAAAATAGATTATTACTGGAATAATATAAATCTATCAAAAATGACCGGTTTTGACCTGTTACACAACCCACCCAATTTTCACCTCTAACTATTTGATACTTAGATATGCAATGTAACAAGTTTACACCTCTGTGCGCATAGTAAGGACTTCCTTGAACTCCTTTGTGGCGCCCATTAAACGATTCTTCAGATTATCAACAACTGTAGTTGAATGGGAAGTTGTGTCACTTGAGATACTTTCAGTTTCATTTTGTGAATTGCAAACAAACTGTAAATCTACGACTGCTGCATTAAGTGCAGTAATGTCTTGCTTGATGACAGCTGTCAACTCTTGAATCTCCAGCGTTGGATCGTCAAAAACAGAGGTCCTTTTTGCCACTAGAAAGACAGGAGGAAATCATGTCAAAACTTTCCCTCTCATCTAAAGATCTGACATACTGTTCTGTTCTATTGGCTAATCGCTAAATGAAAGAAGCATACATCTATTATTATTATTATTATTATTATTTATGTTAACAGAAGCCTATGCACACGTAGATTTAGATTATAGAGTGTTTGGTTAAACATAAAGAACACTTCGTTTCTCCTCTACTTATCAATTCTGGGATGCAATTTAATTGATAACTTCTTAAGGACTTAATAGTTATACATTTCAACTTAAAAAAAGTTGCAAAATATTCTTGTTACCTAGTAGCACTAGAACACCTTCGAAGTTCAATTTCTACTACTTGAGCACCATGGTTATACACTGACAAGTACCATAAATTTTCTACATTTTAACAAGCATAAAAATTATCCTATAATACTTAATCAAGCACAATAATTATATCTAGAAAATTTAGATAAATTAACACAATCCATTACTATGAAGAGTAACAGCATGTATAATGTGGAGACAGTAATTAGTAATTACACGTTAAAGGATATTTAGGTATGTGCTTTACTTGGTACAAAAGCTAACAGGATTCTAGATTATTATTGTAGCACATATAGAAAAAAAATATTGCTACTTATCCTGCTAGATAGTCACCATATTATTAGGTGAAATGACAAAAACCTCATTGACAAATATTATTAGTGCCTAATTAACTTGTGTTGCTAACATAGAAACGGTTCACTGTGCAAATGAACGTTTTAACCATAACAAAACCCTTTGAGGAAATAGACTCTTCATGAGAGATCTAATTCCGCAAGTATAATGATATAAAGTTTCACGATCCTACCATAGCTAGAATCTGATACCTGCGTCAACCTCCATCATCATCAAAACTAGAATATCAAGCTTAGTACAGTAAAAACGACTTCATCAACGGAAAACTACACAAACACCATATCACTACTGATTTGCATGTGTATATAAAATCTGTATCTCAATCACTACATAACAACTATGTCAACCTTCAGCCTAATAATTTAACCATTCGTCACAGTTTACCTAAGAAGCTAACAAGCAATGATTCCTCACGTTCACGATCCTTCACTGAACCGAGATACTAGAATATCATACCGATTTGCATGTGTATATAAAATCTGTATCTCAGTCAGTACATAATAAATATGTCAACCTTCAGCCTAATAACTTAACCATTCGTCACAGTTTACCTAAGTTAGCTAACAAGCAATGATTCCTCAGTTTCACGATTCGTCAACAAACCGAGATACTATAGAGTATTTTAAGCACAATCGAATACAATTTTCCACATATATATACATACATATATCTATATCTATTATATAACATATGAATGAATCAATTAACTTACATTTCGCAAGCTTCGCTAGCTTCTGAGACGTATGATGAATACCGTAACCGATTTTCGAAGCTCGTTTATTAAATTCAGTTTTAGATGCAACCTCTGATCGTGATCCACCGTTAATCAGAGCTCCACCGTTATTCGCAACCGCCGTACCGTTAACTGACGGTAACGATTTCCTCAGCGTATCAACTAGGTTAGAAAATTCATGTGTGCGATCTCTATATGATGTGGATTTCACATTCATCGTATGTAATTGATTGAAGAAATTAGGGGAATTTGATTGTGAGAATCTGACCTAGGTGAGTGATTTTAGGGAATTGAATCGAAATCAAAAATCTGAATTTTGTGTAATCGTAGATCTAGAGAGATGGAAACCGACACAGGATTTTGTGTTGTATTTGAATGTTAAATGTATGCAGGGATGGGTGGGGGTACCGGTATCGAACCCCGTTAGTATCGATTTTTTTAAAGCGTTATATCGAAATGTATGGGTCGGTACCGGTACCAAACGAATACCGAATAAAACCGATCATAGTGGTATTGACTATCTAAATTTTGGAAAGCATGTATCGAGCATCAAACCGTTTGTATGTTGCCGGTACCGGATCGATATTTTGGTATTTTTACTCACCTAATGTGACTAGATACGACATAGGTGATCATATCAAGTGCTAACGTGTATGCTTAAAAGGAGAACCACGAATCGTGTAGTGGGCTATCCAAACTGCACGAGTTCGACATCTTTTGTAGATTGAAGTGGAAACTGACTTTTTGATTCTGTATATCATGCTAACAGATTGCTAATTTGTCAAAAGATATTTATAATCGTTGAAGTTGAGTCATTCAAGTTAACCGTTATCAAGCACTTCGGTAATATGGTTTCATGTAGTATAAGAGGATTGGTTCGCCGTTCACGTTAAAACAAATCTTTATTCGTGTGTTTAACGAAACAAAACATAAGCTGCAAGCTCTATATTAGTTCTTTCATGCTTTGCAAGCAAGTAATAGTGTTTAGCTATTTACATATGATAAACTTACAAAGAAAAAAAGCATAAAAAAACGAATTCTTTATAAAATCCAGTTTGAAGATAAAAATCATGTATAGCTTGTGTATTCTTTTTATAAACCTTGAGAGTTGAATCAGTAGTATATTACAATCTACAAAACTACTAAAAATCAAATACCGAAAACTCTAAGAAACCAGAAGCAAGAACACAATACAAGCTTCAAGAACACCTAACAAAACCTTAAAAACTCTTCTATGAACCACCACAGAAGTCCCATAAGCAATCATAACCGGAAACCGACACTCACCAACTGAAGGATCCTCCCCTGTCACAATTGCCAGCCCCGAAAAATCACAATCCCATTCATTCTGAGCTTGAAGTTGATAATACATATTAAAAGCATAAGAAGCGTTTTTCGACAAACTTAAATGGTTACACGAAGACCCGTATCCTAAAGATGTACAGTCTGATAAACTACATGCAAAATCTATCTCCTTAGCTAACCCGCTTAAATCTTTGACCCGTGGGTTTAAAATGCACCATCTTCGGGGCATGTATTGTACTCCTACAACCGGTGCTAATCCTTTGTTTCTTTTGTTTCCGGATAAATCCAGTTCGTATTTTGGTTTACCATCGTATTCAAATATACCCCAATGTGTTTCAAATGAACCTGGAGCTATACTTTTTTTGTTTTCGTCTAGAAGGCTAAAAAGGTAGATTTCCAAAGGCCCGATTCTAACAGGGGTACCTTTTGAGGATAATACGTGTTTAATCACACCTTGGTTAAATTTTTTCGCGTTCTTTATATTCGCGTTTATATCACCATCTGTGGGCCACCCGATTTCGCCTACTATAATTTTCATTTCTGGATAACCTGCTTTTCTTAAAGAAGCAACTAAAGTGTCGTAATTTGCATCGAAAACATTAGTATAGAGATAATTTCCGTCTTTAACAGGTGAATTTGACCCATCAAAAAAGGCGAAATCCATTGGAAAATAAGTGTTACCGTAGAGGCTAAGAAACGGATAGATATTGACAGTGAAAGGGGCATTATTGGAATAAAGAAATTGGATTATTTCAATTGTAGCTGCTTTTACTTCGGGCCTGAAGTCCCCAGCCGATGGGACAGGGTTTGATTGGGGTGACTCGTATATATCCGCGTTTAATGGGACTGTGGCTTTAATTTGGTTTCCTAAACCGGCCCGGTTAAGGGCATTTTGGACATTCTTTAGAGCCGGTAATGTGATCTGTAGGTAAGTAGCATTGTAAGCTTTTAGAAAAGGCTCATTTCCAACTGCAACATACCTGAAATGGCAAATGAAATTACATAAATACCCTCGATTCAAGTCATGTAATCATTGTTCACACCAGAAATAACAAACAATGAAAAGTTGGTTTAAAGCCTAAACGATCACACAGTGACTGTGTAGTGGCAGTAAACAAAAACGTTAGCGATTAGAAGTGATTTCTTGAACTATAAACTATTTTAATATCAAATTCACACACAGTGAGATGTAGTTTGTGTAAATTTGAAATGTTTAACATCCTCAAAACGATCATTTCGTCTTAAAAAACTCACAGAAGATTCAAAGTCGGCATCAAATAGAAGTGATTTAACATTTTAACCAATAATTTTATTAGCAAATACATTCATAGTGAGTGTGTAGTCTGAAAAATTGATAAAACAAGTTTTCATCCGAATTACAGAACAGTATTATACAAAATCGGAAGCAAATAGAAGCGATTTGAGCATTAATTTCAATGACAGAATCACACAAAGTGAGTGGTGTAGTATATGTAAAGGTAAAGTGTTTAACATCTTCAAAACACTCATTCAAACTCATACTACACACTGTAATAATGAATTTGCTAGCACGTTGAAGCGATTTAGCCAATAACTTCAATAACAAAATCACACAGTAATTACAAAACCGGTAGCAAATAAGTTTATAACAAATCTATAAACAGTAAACGGTGGACTGTGTGCAAAATTCAGCAGCAAAACCACCCAGTGAACGGTGAGTAATAACAAAATCGCTAGCAAATAGAAACATTTTTAGCAATAATTTCAGTAACAGAATCACACACACACACACAGTGCACGGCGTAGTGTGTGTAAATCTAAATTTCTTCAATAGCTAGCAAAAATCACACACAGTAAACAGTCTGAGTGAGTGTAAAACCGAATAATCTCAGTATCAAAATCACACACAGTGAAGGTGAACTGTGTGTAAACCAAAATTTGTTCAACATCAAAATCACACACTACACACAGTGAAAGTGTAATGTGTGTAAACTGAATCATTTCAACGTCAAAATCACACCCAGTGAAGGTGAACTATGTGTAAAACTAAATTACTTCAAAATCAAAATCACACACAGTAAACGTGTAGTATGTGCAAAAAATGATAACAATTATTCACTTACTTGATATCAACACCACCAGGATAAGCATAAGCAGTAACATTAGCATCAATCCAGTAATCAGCATAACTTGGATCCTGACTCATATACAGCAGCATAAAATTTGGTATAGCCACCATTACTTCAATCTCCGATCCGATTAACGCTTCCATTATCCTTTTCTCGGCTTCAAACAGCTTCACCTTCTTAAATCCATTCTCCTTCATCATCTCCACCACTTTTTCAGCCGGTAACTGGTGACTAGTCATCGTTCCCCAATTCACTCCCACACCGATGTTCGAGTCCGAATCCGAGCAGTTTACGACGATAACGATCGAGAAACATAGAATTAAGAAGATGAATGTGGTCATTTTTAGGGTTTGGAGAAATTGGAGGGAGAAAATTTGTAAAATCTGTTATTCTGTTATGGTTTATAAGAGTGTGTGATGCCATGCAATATGTGTGTGTGTGTGTGTCACATTTTGAACTTTTTATTTTTTTACTTTTTCGTCATCAAAATGATTTCCTTTTTTTGATGAATATAATCTTTTGGATAAGTTTTTGATAGAAATTTGTTATTTATATTGTTAATTACTTATGGAAATTGAGAGGTGAGTCGTGAAATTATTATTTTACAGAAACAACGCTGATAACCGACAATGTTGATGATAATTTATGAAAAACGATAATGAACTTTGGTTCAAAATGATGTAAATCATTATAGAAGAGCAGATAGACATACGTTACGTAAAGATGATAATTTATGAAAGACAATGACAAGCTTCAATCCAAACCTACTTAACGTACATTTTAGAAAAGAGTCTTAACATACGTTCTATCAAGATGTCATTTAGACCCAATGGGATAACCCTTAATCACCTTTATTTCATTATAGTATAGTATTATATTTACTTGAAAAGATATGAGAAATTTATTTTCTTTTTAAGCTTTAAAGTTTACTTGATTTTGTCAATATGGGAAATCAGCTTTAATTCGGTTTTCCAAGTCCTTTCTAGTCTAATAATGTATACCCTTTTTTTATTTTTATTAAAAAGTATGTATATAATAAATATATAAACTTACACTGGTTTAAAACCTGATAAAGATATCGCAACATCTTATCACTAGACTATCTTGACAGTGTTACAAACATGAAGGGTTTATAATCAAGTTTATTTTATTTATTTTGTTATACGGTCAATATTCTAAGACTGGTTTTGAATGTCCCGAGAACGAGAAACTCCCAAAATGATTTAATAGATTATATAAAAAAATAGTTTATACAAGTCATAATAACACAAAACATTTTGTACAATCCACCTAACAAAAAGTTCACAAACCAAACCAAAGGAATCAAATCTTAAACCTTTAAAGATTCTTAGGATAGGGTTCAATGACATTAAAATATGTACCAACTAGAATTTTTTACCCCGCGTATTGGAGCGAGACCAAATTTTATTGGTGTATAATTAGTTGTAGGAAGAAAAAAAAAATGAAAAATATAGAGTATATATAGTTGTGTAAAATAAATCACAAATGAAAACGTCACTACTCATAATAATGAAATACAAAAAGAAAAGTTAAACAGCGTAATCTAAAGAGAAAAGCTAAACGTAATTTAAAAAGAAAAGTTAAAACTCATAACTAAAAATTACCGAAATAAATACGAAGCTACTTTATTTAATAGAGTAATCCAATAAAGAAATATAAAGAGAGAATGTCACAAATCGTCCTTGTGGTTAGGCTGTTTTTCACGTATCGTCCTTTTCGAGAAAAGTTAGCACAGATTATCCTTTTGTTTCCTCATTTTATCATTGGTCATCCTTCCGTCCATTTCCGTTAGATTGTCTCCGTTAAGTTACCTCACATGATAAACATGTGAGGGTAAAATGGACATTTCATTTCTAATTAAGGTATAACATCATGACAATCATAACAAAAAAGTAAGAACACATAATGCACGGCTATGGGTAATCATAAGCTTATACCAACAACATTCTCATGTTTTTCACATTTTAAAAACCAACCTCTAATTAACCAATTCGCCTTGCGTTGATTCTCCTCCTTATCAATCCCCTCCAACGGAGCAGGCCGAGAATCCGGCCACCAATCCGGAAGCTTCTTCCTCGTCTTTTCCCAATTCTTCATCACTATATTCGAATCTCTCATCATCAACTCCTCACCACTATCCAACGGATTAAAACCAGTCTTGGATTCTTTTAAAGTACTAACAACCACTTCTCTCCCACCTAAACTCCTATCTCTCCTAGTAACAACCACTCCACCGTCATTCCCCCGTCCCCTAAACAAACTCCGAAACCCTAACCCTAACTTCACCAACACCTTAAAAGTAAACACAGTAACCAAACTAACAACAATCAATTGGCCGATAAAGTAAACCGTCGATTTTCGACACGATACGACTACTTTTCGATCACCGTCTACGGTGATCAAAGTCCTTAAATCGTTAACCGCGTCGTTTCCGGAGTCGATAAACTGATTAAAGTTTAATTTAGAAGTTTTTAATAAATTGTTTAATGATATAGATGCTTTGTCTGGTAAGTATTGATCGAAATCGATTACCATGTGAAGTTTGGAGTCTGGTTGAGGTGATGTGGAGTTGGGTGTGTTGGTGGTGGTGCTGTCGGAGTGACGACGACAGCGGAGGTGGCGGCGGCGGTGGAGGGAGCATATTGCTGTGGTGCGGTGGAGATAGGGTTTAAGGGTGGGTAGGTATGGGCGGTGGTGGTGGAAATTGTTGGGGGTAGTGGTGGTGAGATGGTTGATTGATGAATTCATGGTTAGCTTGTGATGGTTGGAATGGTGGTGGCGGTGGTGGTGAAAGGAGTTGAAAGAAGAGGTAGGATGTTGGGTTAAGAAGTAAAGAAATGAAATGTCCATTTTACCCTCACATGTTTATCATGTGAGGTAACTTAACGGAGACAATCTAACGGAAATGGACGGAAGGATGACCAACGATAAAATGAGGAAACAAAAGGATAATTTGTGCTAACTTTTCTCGAAAAGGACGATACGTGAAAAACAGCCTAACCACAAAGACGATTTGTGACATTCCCTCAAATATAAATCTAAATATTTGAAAAGAAAAAACATAAACAAAAAAAAAAGTTAAATGACGTAATATATAAAGAAAAGTTAATACGCAAAATTAAAAAATAATCAAAATTTAGACGTAACTATTTTATTCAAAAGAAAAAACCATAACTCAAAAAGAAGGGTTAAACTAAAAATTAACGATAGATCGAAAGAAAAAACAAATATAAAATTAAGCAAGCAGGTTGGCTCTTTGTTAGCTTTGTATAATTTCCAAACTAACAACAAATCACATGTAATCTATGCATTAAAACTTGAACATTACATCGAGCTGATAATCCCGCATTGGTCCTTATGTTTACCAAAAAGGGTCACCATAACAAAGTTCTGTAATATGGATAATGAATCAAAAAAGCTAAATTCATCTTTTTGACACTAAAAAGACGAAAAAAACCCGAAAAGAAAAGATTACCACCCTTGAACATGTTTTAATTATACTTTCCAGCCTGAATCTACGTGTTATATGTTCATAGCGGTCTTCTCATTTGCTTTCTTTCGCCTTTTTATAAAAATTTATTGTGTTTTCGTGTTATCCAATCGATATTTAGGTCATTGTTTTTGTGACCCACTTGACGAAAAAGGTTACTATATGACTAAATATATATGATGCAATATTGCAATTCCAGTCAAGAAGATATACTTTGTCTATAAAGATCATGATTTCGTCTTTCAATGGTGGGGTTTTGATTGTTCTTTTTCTTGTTTATGATTCCCCGTAATCAAAAAGTCCGTTATAAAGACGAAAGAGGGAATAGTTTATTCAATACGCATATTCTTAAACACGAGTTGATTACAAGTTAAGGAAGAGATAAAGAGATAAGTGATCAATTTGTTTCGAGTTGTTGAAAAGTTACAATATTTAAATCAAGAAAGTTCGATGGCATGGTATTTTCTTGATTTATACGTTTTTGATGGAAAAAATAGATATTTTTAACGGGTATACTATCTATCGAGAGAACCTGAAGATGGGTTTGTGATTTCTTCGGTGATGCATGCGTCTTCGGGCAACTGAAAGCTCAGACAATACATTGCCTGCAAAATATATGCATTAAGTTAAGATGGTAAAATGGGAGGGTCGGGCGAGTTGAGTAACGGGTTATAACGAGCTGATGCACAAACACTTTTTTCTTCAATTAAAAAAAATGTAAATAAATAAGTAATGTGTTACATATGATAACAAAAACTATTCCTATGTACCCGTTTGAGATATAACATAACTCATAACAATAAAAACGACCGATTTATATAGAAATGGGTCAAAATTTACACCTCTATAAGACACCCAAATGAAATTCTGAAGAAAAAAAAAATGCAAAACTTTTAAGAAGATTTTATATGAAATATTACCTTGTTTGGAGCAACATCTCGAACTCGATGAAATATTGGCTCGTGTATCTTAGCATTCATGAGTGATTCCGCCTCCTGCAGAAAAGATGGTATCAGCTAAAAGAATTGTTTCTTTTATTTTTATTTTTTTGGGGGGTGAAAAGCTTACCGAGATCACTGATTCTTGAGTCTCGCTTGATCGAATGAAGCAGTAACAATGAATCCACGGTAGAGACCCTTTCCAATATTTCCTCTGTATAAGGCCTTTAAATACATCTGTAAATAAAAAAAAAATCGACGATTTTAATTTCATTTATTATCATTCATATTAATGAAGAAATAAACAACGCGCAATGCTAAAGTGTATTTTTACCTAGAAACTGTAGAGCGGAAGCAGGCAGATTCATAATCACGTGATCGATATGCTCCCAGGACTTATCAGTAAACGACACACAAGTTTTTATTCTTTTATTTTTGCTTCCTTTTGCCTTCACGGCTACATGAGTATCAGCAGATTTTACACTTCCATTTTCTGTCACAAAGATTAAAGATACATAAATTTAGTTATTAAAAATTTTAAACTGATCAGACTCCAAACTATTTTAACTCGTCTCCAAAACATTGTCCACTTGTTTTTTTTAGAAAAAAGTACGTATAAATGATCAAATTCCCCATATTACCCTAATTAAAGTTGCTTTCAGATAGCATGAAGAGTTGAAGACAAGATTTAGAAAATAGTTGAAGGGTAAAACTGTCATTTCACTAAATAAAATCTATAATAATTGTAATTTTTCTTAAACTCGCCGTGTTTTTTCTCTAGCAAACAGTAAAGATTAAAAATAATTATTAAATATATTTCGGTTCCTTTTACTTTAGTGATACATTAAACAGTCTATTTCATAAAAAGAAAAGAGTGCAACGGTCAATATGGTCTTTATAAAGAGAAATACTTTAAAAGAAAATGATAGTATATTAAATTAAACAAACATACCATCTTTCGTTTCTTCAGAGTTGGCTTTCACATTTTCTTGAATATTGACTAAAACTGGATCATCAAGTTTTGGCTCACCATCGGGCACTTTCATCAACTGAGACATAAAAATTCTCGCATCCAAATTATAAGCACGGAGATTACTGTTGACTTTATTAATATCCGCATTAACTTTAAGATACCGCATGCTATCTGGGTTTAAATCGTTAGCATAAACTAAGCATCCTTTTTGGGCAGCTGGAATAGCAAAAGGGCCAATTCCAGAAAACATATCACATATTACATCTCCTTGGTTAAACTTGTTGACCAGTCTTATGTGTTCATGTTCTAGTCTCGAATTCCAGTAAACCAACCCGTAATCCAGCTTGAATATTGCACCATATTGTTTGACTTCTGTGGACATGTCAGATTTTCCCGCTAATACTTCAAATTTGGGTACACGGAACTCGTTTGCAATGGAACCAACTTTATTGACAATCGTCTGGATTCTTGGATGATTTTTCTGATATATAAAAAAGAGTAAATCACATAAACGGACCCTGTGGTACAAATTATAGTAATGGTCCCCAAAGTTTGTTTATTTACACATATTGTCCCCAAAATTAAAACTTGTAACAACGTGGGATGGATTCTTGTGTTTCAACTTTCAAGTTTAGGACTATCAGGGTTACAAGCTTCAATTTTGGGAACGAACAGTGTAGTAAACAAAGTTTTGGCACGAAAACCAATTATGTATTTTACTCGATACAAATTTAAAATGATTAGAAATATAGTCAAAGCTATTAAAAGTAATAAGCGTGTTTATAGAATTTGGCACGTACATCATATATGACTTTTGCAATCACATCCTTGTACGGAAGAAGTTCATCTGGTATATTTAAATGAGCAATGTGACCTGAAAAATAAATCGATAAAAACGACTATTAGGAGGTTAAATAAAAAATTACAAACAGAAATTCCATGTAAAAAAATACTTAACTATTGTTTCGAAAGATGAAGGAATGTCAAGTCCAGAAGGTAGAATCTGCTTCAGTATATGGTCTGCAATGGAATAAGGAAATAACGATATCATTTTTCATTGCAAATGAAACAAACACAATAACTGTAGAATTTGAAGTTAAAAAAAAAAAAAAAAAAAAAAAACACCTGCCCCCCAGTATGAATAACCGAGTGTTAATGAGTATGGGACTGTTTCAATCTTGCATAGTTTTTTTAATTCGTCGAGATTTTGTGCAGGAATATCTGAAAGATCTGATCCAGAAAATAACAATGGGGATATCAGCTTCGTGTTAATAAGGTTTGTAATAAGTTGTAAGCAGGAATAATTGCACATCTTGATCTTAAGACTAATAAACAATGGAAACAAGAAAGTTGAATGAGGAATGAATTTCTTACCGGGATTTTGTACCTTCTCCGATAATATCACATATCGATTTTTTTCACTGGTTGGGTCTTCGATGATGGGTTTGATACGCGGTTTATCAAACATATGTCTACACGTAAAACAAAAAAAAAAGATTAATGATATTTAAGTAAAAGGCTTCTAACAGAAATCAAATTCAATATTCAACATTTATGAGAATCAATGTGGTCTTTCAAATAACCACTCCACAACCAAATGCCTTAACAATAATACTAACGAAGATCTAACGGAATACTTTGACATACGACTACTTACTTGTTCATAAGTCACATATCGACAATTTAACAAAAACTGAGAAATCCAGTTTGTAACTCTCAGGGGAACCTTTACCAAAAAACTAAATCTCTTTTAATTTTGTCTACAAGACTCTACATTTCCCCTAAAAGTTACACACTAGAAATCTCAATCCTTTTTAGGAGCGATAAAATTTTATAGTCCCCTAAAACTTACAGTTGAATTTCTCGATTGAGTAAGAAAATTTGATATACCCACGTTATCAAATATTATATACAACATTCCCTATCTCGGTTTTATGTATTTGATCAAGTAACAAGTACTATGAGTTCTACAAATTTTATGAAAATACTAAACTTCATGTAGTGAAACAAATATCTAAGAAAACGTTTCCTACATTAATAATTTAGCGGTGTTTGTTTTAGCTTATTGTTGGTTTATGAGCTTATTTGGTTCGGCTTATTTTTCATAAGTCCATTTTTTTCTGGCTTATTGTCTGGCATATGACCTTATCAAAGTTCGGGGTGTTTGTTTAAGCTTATGTTTTGGGCTTATGCGCTCATTTTCCTTCGGCTTATTGCCAATAAGCCCATTTTTTCTAGCTAATGTTATCGCGTATAGGCTTATTATAATAAGCTCAAAAGCCACAAAATAAGCCGGGAAAATTAGCTTATGAGAAATAAGCCGATACAAATGAGCTCATTAACCCAAACCATAAGCTAAAACAAACACCCATTTAAAAGTAGAAACTAATCTCATAAGCTGAAAAATATGCTTATAGAAAACAGGATTTTGCTAAACATAGCCCCCAAGGCTAATTGTATCATACATTGATAATAAGCGCCTCTAAATTTATGGATAACCGCTCCTACACGCTATGGTTTGCAGACTCTTAGAAAATAAGCCTAACCAAACAAGATAAGTTCACAAGCCTAAACATACGCTAAAACAAACATCCCCATGGTTACATATCGAAAACTATAAACGAAATGCGAAAAAAATGAACTAACCAATACAATGTATACAAATAAACATTAAAACAACAAAAACAAGCAGCATACCCATTAAGTAACTTAGTAGCAGCTTTACAAAACTCTCGAGGTATTCGAAGCGCGAATAACTTCAAATGCACATCAAATTTACTTTCATCCAACAACATTTCACAATCTTTCATAACACTACAATAAAAACTGCTCAAAAATTACTCCTTTTAGCAAATTAAAAAAAAAAAAAAAAAAACAATAAATTAGATTAAATTGAGCTTAAATTAGTGAAATTGAATGTTAATAGTTGAATAAATTAGGAAAACTTATTGAAATTTTTACCTGATTCGATTGAATTGAAGGTTTAGGGTTTTTTTAAGCATCAATGGCGGATATCATGAAATGGGGCGGGTTGGTTAAATGGGTTTATGGGTTTGAAAAATGTGGTATTGGTAATGGGCTGTAAATTAAGCCTTATTTCTTGGGCTTTGTTAGTTTGATACTTGATATATATATATATATATATATATATATATATATATATATATATATATATATATATATATAAAAGAGGTTTATTGGAAGGTTGACCTTCCACATATAGACAGTATGCTATAACCACTCGGACAACCTCTATAGGTTATATATATATATATATATATATATATATATATAGAGAGAGAGAGAGAGAGAGAGAGAGAGAGAGAGATAGAGATAGAGATAGAAAGAGAGAGGAGTTATGTAGGAAAAGGTCTAGAACGACGGAGAAATTCTGACTTTGTGATTTTTTGAACGTAACTTATTATTTCCAAGGACCGTGCAATGTTCGGTTGTCTTTGGTTACCCCCCTGTGAAGTAGGAACAAATTTGAATCCGTAACCAATTTTTAGCAAAGTCCTTTATAATAGTACCATAAAGCATTTTCACTTAAATAATGATGTCGTTGAGGCATAAGCTTCGTGGTTTCTTAATAAATGTTGTATATATCAACTAAATAGTCTTCGATGCATTTCTAGAATCATAATCACATTAACTAAAGTAAGATTATATTATGTCCTATAACAAATATTCTAAAGGGTTTGTGATTCTCGAAATTCATTAGGGCTATTTATATTAATGCATGTAAACCACAACTTGTTATCATTTTCCCTAAGTAATAAATTCATTTTTTTCATATATTTTTGTACTTATAAGTTAAAATGGGTTATTTTTATTGATAATGAATTAAATGATAAACATATAAGCTAAAACACGATAAACCAATTGGAAAAACAAATTTATAAGCTTACGGGTTTTCTATCTCTAGCATTTATCGTAATTGGTTTTATGAAGATTGGATTTGAAGATACTCGACGAAAAATTCTTGGTGATGTTTGATCAGACGATTGAGCCACCACATGAGTGGATTGTTGGATGATTATTTAGTATTGTTTAAGTCCAAAATCGTGCTTTGAACTAGGTTCAAACTTGGTGCTATTGTTACTTTTCCTAACTATTCAAACATACTAGTATTAATTAAGTATTAACAAATATATATTAAGGGGTGTTTGTTTAGACTTATATAATGGGCTTATGGCTTATTGACATTTCGATTTATGTTTCATAAGCCTGTATTTTCCGACTTATTTAACCATTTATGATATATAATAAGCCCACAAACAATTATATAAGCCGAAAAATCCGAACTTATAAAACATAAATCGAAATTTCAATAAACCATAAACCCCTTATATTATTCTCAATAAACACCTCCTAAAAGAAATGATATTGACATCCAATAGAATAACAAATAACAAAATTTCTAATAAGACAAATCCAAAACAATGAAAAAGTTGTAAACAAACAAAATTGTAGTCGTGATAATATCAACTTTTATATGTTTTTGAATGATTTATTATTAAATAAGTGACAAGTGACACTTATAAGCAAATTTCAAATTGGTAATCACTATACACAAAAGATTTTTATAAATTTGACCTAATTTCTTGTTTCTAGATGCATGGCAGTCTTCTTAGCTAGGATGCTTCACAAGTCACAACCTAACAAAGATAAAAATCATATATGGTGGCTTAATGCTTAGTGATGGATTCTAGATTTTATATTTAACTATATATACGACCGGAGTAAATAGAAGAGATAAATGTCGGAAACGTTATGTATCCAACGTAAAATGTGTGTATTATATGTATCAGTGGCGGAGATCACCCTGTGCAAGAGGTGCAACCGCACAGGGCCTCCAATTCGAGGGGGCCTCCGAATTATATATATCCGTTAGTATATATGTTGTATAAAAAAAATTTAAAGCCCAACAAATTTGCTTCGAAAAATGCTAGAAGAATGATATTGTTTAGGAACTAAAGGATGTTGCATCTTCTTTGGTGAAGTAAAGATCTTTTGCTTTAGTGAACACTCTAAATATGATGTAAGATACTTGAAACAAGTTGCGAATTATGAATGAACCTTATATTTCGGATAATAGCTAAGCTTTTTGTGATTCATGGGGCCTCATTTTTAGTTTTGCACCGGGCCTCTTATATCAATGAGACGGCCCTGATATGTATGTGGATACATTACATTTATGCAAGTTGTTACGTGTATTGTAGTGTCATGTCATTTGTTTATAACTTTACTTTGAAATATGTAATATGTATTATTTTTTAAATGAGTATATTATATGTATTTAACTTTTAAAATATCATTATTGATATATCTGACTAAAATTAAAAACCTTTAAGAAGATGACGTGACAACATATATGGTTACTTGGTTACCACATAAGCACGGATACATACTAACTGTATTTGAAAGTTTGATATATATATATATATATAGACTTATTTAAAGTCGAATAGACTATAAATTTCATAATAAAGTTTGATATATTTCCTAAAATATAAAGTAAAGTTTGATATATATGTTGAAATATAATTGCATGATTTTTTACTTGATAAAACATTAGGGTTTCTTTCAAGATAGTAAAATATGATCCGAGTATCGAAGAAACAACATGAGTTTATTTCCATAAAACAACTAGCGAAACACATAAGATCCATGTATTTTCACTTTCTTTCGAAAGTTCCTTTTCATAATTCAAGTTATAAACCTTATTCGAATAATACAAGAAAAATCAAGACTTTATAAACCTTTTTCTAGAACGATAATTTTCAACTTATTTTTGACAACGATATGTCTTAATTACTTGGTGAAAAGGCAACATACATTTGAGTTAAGTCATATGTCTTCGTTCGCATTTGGCTAATACTAGCTCATAAACTCTATAATTTATGAAAACGATCGTATTGACTTTACTAAAAGAAAATGATATATCTCATTTGTCGTGTCAGATTTTCGTCCTTTTGATGAAACATGGAAAAATCAATCGAGTAGACGTAGAGAGAAAATTAATGGATAACACATGTCGTGATTTTTGTGTAATTATATATCGTTAATACAAGTTGACCTCATAATTAAGAATACACACACCTGGTCGAGTACTAGTTGTGATATAATATATACTAGCGACCACTAGTGATTAGTAATCTCCATATTAACCGATTAAGTTTACCAAAGCGAGGCTACGAACATTGTTGGCATCCGAAAAAGGGTGTTAACCATTGACCATAGTCGAGTACGGGAATATCAATGACATATCATATGTGCACTTCACATATCCTAACCTAAGTAACCCTCATTTACACTAAATTATTGACACTAGTTAAACTATCCAAATTTTGAAACATGACATATGAAATAAACATAATTGATATTACATAAACACTTATATTGTCTTATGAGGAAAATAAATAATTATACCCAACATTCCCTAAAAAAACATTTCAACTAGCCAAATATAACGAAGACCAATTCTGATAGGACGGGGTACCAAAGAGATGAGATATAGACAATCATATATCTATCTGAAGGTAGGATAGAGAGACTGTTTTCACGAAAATCAGGTTTCAAACATGATCAAATATATGTACATTCACAAATTTTATAATCTTCTTCCTAATGACAATTTGTATTTGATCTCGAAATTAAACATCTCATTTTCGAATTCATCACATACTTTTCTTCGTATCATATAATCATATATCTACAATAACACGAAAACAATATTTCCTTTCAAGCTACAACGAAGACTCTAAATCGGAAGATTCTCTAATTTACTTTCAAAATTGGATCAAAATTCTCTCGAACATTAATCATACTTATCGTTCCAACACATAAGCATGGATACACAACGCCGAAGAATGTAAAACCTTGTCTTATGTTGCTTCACCATAGTCAAACAACGTCGGTGGGTAGTTGCTTTTCGACCAAGTTTTCGGTATTGAGATGAGGATCTCACTAGGTATGAATAAGTGTTCATTGTAGTGTTTTCCGGTGATCGTTGACGTGGAAGAAATGAAGAATGGTGGTTATTGAAGACTCTTTGTAGCAATATATAAATATGAGTTCAAATATGGGTTACATGCATACTCTATATATATTCTTACAATTGTTGAATTAATGGTCCTCCTTCTTTTTTTGACTTTTAGTCTTGATTTCTTTTATAAAACAATGTTCATTAAGTCTTTCGCAAAATATAAGAAACTTTCATAACAAAACTTGTTCTTTGTATTTGTTTATAAGATGTTTTGTTTATATGTAAACGACTTTATATCATTTATTTCTAAGAAATAAATATGGAGTTAGAAATGAGATTATTATTTATTCCTTAAAATATCATATATTATTGACGATTCCTGTAATGCAATTCGTGAATGTTGTCAAAATAGACTTGAAGTTAAGAAAAACAAACTAAATAGAAATAGTTATATACTTAACAGTCAATATATATATATTCATTAACTTTTTTATGTTTCTTCGAAAAACATTCAAAAGTAATTATATTTTCTTTATACTAATAATTTGTATATGTTTCGTATTTTTTTAGATATTAATTTAAAGTAAAAGTGTTATATTATTTAAAGTAGAAAAATTAATTTGTTATTTGCATTGTATTAAATAAATGGTTAAATTAGATAAAGTAAAAGGTTTAAAACGAAATTAGTAATTATTACATCATCAAGATGATCTAATGGTCCAAATTAAAGTTTAATATTCATGTCTATTACTTTGTCATTTGTTATTTTAGGCATTTTTTTTATTATATATTAAGATAAGATACGAAGAAGTAAAAAAGGAAACCTAAGAGGTTTTGGACGAATAGTCTTTTTAATTTGATAAAAAAAGGTTAAGTCTCACCTATCGTTTTTTTATACAGATGAAGTGTATTCGAGTCATAAAAGTGAAAACAAACATTTAATCTAATCTAACTCTAACTATATTAATAAATAAGTCATTAATTTGTCAAATTTCACTCGATTAAACACTATAATTTTGTTTTTCCGTCCATCAAATAAATTTTAAAGCCAATCAGGTTCTGGCTGGTTGGTAAGGGGTTTTCCTGGTGAAGGAGAGTTCTCGAGTTCGAGCCTCTCCAGAGGGTTTCCTCTTAGGCGAGCATGGGGTGGCCGGTAATGGTGGCACGATGATACTCCATTACTGGCCCGTAGGAGAATTGCCGTTCCAAAAAAAGAAAAAAAAAAAAAAAAAAATTTAAAATTTTAATTCTTTTCTTTTTTCAACAAGATTTGGTCTTTTTTGGGTGATCATTTCAAATTTCAAATAATTTTCATGTAAAACTAAAGATTAATGGATATTTCATTTTAATTATTTGTTTTGTTACTATAGTTTTCCTTATTCTTTTTAATAACCATGATTCATATGTCTACTTACATATACTTTTATTTATTTATTTATTAACACAATTTTTATTTACATATCCGTATAATACACGGGATATAAACTAGTAAATCTAATATAATAAAATAATTATTATTTGGCTTTAAAATATAATATCTTAATTATATTAATAATTAATAATTATTAATATTAATACTATTGTATTTTAGATAGCCAAATATAAAATTATAGATTTTGTCTCGTATGATTGTTGTTTAATTAAATCGTGCCATTACATCTCTTCTAGAAACCAACCAACTACTAAATAAACTTTTGGTTATTCTAATTATATACTTATGTTTTGTTAAATTATTTAGCGAAAATATTAGGTGCGCCATCATCTAATTTTATATGCTATTTTTTTTCTAATCTTTTAGTAAAAAACATGTTTTTCACATGACCTTTTATAAAATTGTGTATATTCTTTTTATTTTATTCATACTTATAATCGTGTAGAAGATGGTTAATTGAATACTTCAATAAAAAACGTTAAGAAACTCTAAAATTGTGGTTTATGAAACACTTTACAATATAAAAAATATAATGTGTTAGAAATAATTCTTTCTCATTTGTAGCGTTATAATAAACCAACTTCCGATAATACTTGTATAATACATGTACCGTTGAATTTTTTTTAACTGGTAATTTTTTAATTTTTTTAGTCTAATTGATTTCCAGGGTAAAAGTCAAAAAAACTATACGAACTTTCTCATTTGTAGCGTTATAATAAACCAACTTTTGATAATACTTATATAATACATGAACTTTTAAAATTCGTGGCAATATGATAATTTTATAACTGGTTACCTGCAGTGCTTCCAACAAGTCATTCACGTCAGATTATTGCTGACATGTTATACATATCAGCTACAAGTCATCCACGTTGGATTTTTTTTTATTATTATTATTTTTTTTTTATCTTAAATAATTACTTAAAAATACTTCATTAGAAAAAAAAAAAACATGAATTATGTTATAGATAAGACCAATAAATAAACAACTGATAGTTTATTGGTCATATCTATTGCATAAAAGCGGATATGCAGTACGGATTTTATATCAAATGTGTCTTAGACGGGACCAATAACGTATTTTCTGAAAAGCAATATATGATATTAAGCTCGATATATACTAGACTACTATAGGACTAGCATTTGACAAAGTGTTTGGTGAACGGTCCAAGAATGATACTTACGTCAAAGCTTCTGGAAGATGATGTTCATTTGTTTTCTTCTAAATGGAACCTTCAAAGAAATAAGTTAATAATGAGAAAATTAGTCGAATCGAATCTTCTATTGATCGGTTCGTTATGCTAAAATATCCCGCGTAATGACATCTTCAAAACATAATATGATTGTAGTTTTGGATCACGTGAGATGACTAAAATATATTCAAGTCATTTCAATTGATTCAGAAACTAGATTTAATAATTTTTTCTTCTGCTTTAAAAATTCTGATTTATATTTTGAAAACGTTTAAGAGGTTTCGGGACCTGCTTAAGATTTAAGGACTACATTACAACCGCAACGACCATTCACTTGATAGGACCTAGTACGGTGTCATTATAGTTCATGTCACAAACAAAAGATATTGTAGTGTTTTTGTCGTTAAAGAAAATATGATTACAATTTTTCCTTAATAAAACGATCATTAAAATAATATTCTTTCGGAGCCTAAAAAAATGCCAACAGGGAACAAGACAATCGTAAAATATGTACTTTGCTTGAGTATGAAATAAATCGGAAACTGTAACAATAAGATGTTATTATTCATTTACATCATATTTATTCGATGTTTTTGGACTATGACTATTTTTTTAAATGATAATACTTGTCAAGAAGTTTCTCCGTGTACTCCCCAAACGTAAGCGATTCATTAGCCTGTATCAACTAAATAACGACATAATATTTAGTCATCGCACTTATAAGTTTATATATATACATAAAAATGAAACCAGTTATAACATATCGTACCTCCTGATGAATATGCCCAGTTTCTGGAAAATTAAGTTTTTCATCCCTGAAAATTAATATTGGAAAGAAACCGTAAAATTAGTAACCAGTTATGTTAATAAAAAAGGGTTTTGATCGTTTATTTTTTTAGACACGAACCAGTCGGGTTGCATGAATAATGCAAATGTGGAACGTTCGAGTCCTGTTGCTTTTTCGCCTTGTGGTGCCTGCAAATAGGATTATTAAAACGGGATGCATATGTTGGAGCTCGGCTACTAGCTGTTTTAATCATAGATATACATTAATAAGTTATACAATAGAATTAACGCCATAAAATATAGTGAACATACGCGAACACAATGGGGTGTTGCACAAAGACGGCCTCTTGAAAGTATTTCAGTTATGTTGCCGATTTGGTATGCAATTTCATTTTCCTTGTAGACGACCTAAGGCAAAAAATGTAGCAAATTGTTACGTTACCTTTTACAGTATTTCTTTTTGTATCAAGTATAACCTGCAATCTCGTCGTTAATTGTAATCATTTTAAATGGGAACCGAACTGATCAAGACAAATAGTACCCTTAATGATTTTTTTTTACCAAAACCAGTAGCTAAAAGTTTTACTTAGCGGTGGAAGTTTCTACCCATTTACCAACAAATGGGTCGATTTGGGTTATGTTTTATCACTAATGACAGACATTTACGTCAAGAAAAGAATACGTACTTTGACTATTTGACCAGTTCTTGTTTTGATATAAAGGCCAGCTGTATTATCGGGGCAAGGTATTTCTACGCCACCTTTAGTAAAAATGGCGTACGTAAGACCTACATAACATAAAGAATTTTAATGAATCCATCAATTATGTTCAAAGTTACATTTCAAATATCGAAGATAATAATACTAGGTTGCGCTAGAATTCGTGTACCAGTAAGAGAGCCATGATCAGTATGCCACCCGCACCATGATGACATCGACTCGTTATCTTGAGAATCATTACTGAACAAATAATATCATTTTGTTACGGTTATGGGGAAAGATTGGCCCCAGGGACAAATTATTTAAGGTTTGACCCTTTCATAAGTCCACAGATTAACATTTTCCACACGTACTTAAGATCATAATGAAAGAATAGTTACCCTTTTTCAGCAGGAAAGTAATACAATAAACGACCTTTATGACACCGAGAACGAAACACAATCTGTTCGATGCCTTCATCGAGAGGTAAATCTATCCCTTTTGACACTATTCAATAATTATCAAAAGGAACAATTAAGTACACGAGTTCATTAAACAAGAAAAAAAATGCAAAATTCCCCATATATTAAAGCTAAACGTAAGAAAAAACCAAAAAAAAAGTACCATATTTATCACAGTGATAAGCTACCAGTAAACCGACATCGATAATCAGCTTTCCAAGGGCTTTGAAAGCTACACATACAGAAAAACCTCAATTACTAAATTTGACTATTTGTCAATGATATCAACATTCTACAATGATTACGAAGGGGCAGAATAGTAATTCGGATTAAATCATTTGATCTTGTGAAATTCATCTTAATGTAACTTCTTAAATTATAAATTCAAAGTATTTTACCGAGTTCGAGTTCAGGCATAGTATTTTGAGGCCAAATATTTGATCCACAGTATGCAGGGTACCTGTGCAGCAATTAATCGGCGATTATTAACGGAAAAATGGTACCAAAAAGGAAAATATTGCATTTATATTGGCAAACCAACTTTTGTTTTACGTTTTTTTGTTGAACGATTTATAAATGTTGTTACCTTTGAATCAGTGAAGCCTCGGTAGTAGGTTTATCTAATACTGGATTTGCATAAAACGACCCCTTTAGCAGATCTGCACAACTAGAATATAACCATCATATTTTCATAAAAATTTATTATTATAATCGTAACCTACATTTACCTGGTTTTCCAGACTCAAGCTTCTCTTTCCCATGACTCCATCCAAAGTTGTATCTAAATGTTAACAAATGTAGCAAAAGTTTATAAATAAGCAACTTATCGTAAAACCAGAAATCGTCATTTGATCATACGGGATTTATTTGTATTACCTGCTTTGAGGATCTTCTAGTTCATTCTTCACCTTTTCGGGAAGGTTGGCCAACCTAGTACAAAAGAAAACGATCTAGTAAACAACCTAGTACAGTTACCTAAATGTCGTCTTCTTTCTTTCTTTTCTTTTCATGATGCTAATAAGTAAATTTGATATGTTTTTATTGTTTACCTAGGAGCAAGATTCAGAAGGTTTTGTCTTAATGAAGCATATCCGGGAACCTACACGAAAAGAAGAGCGATTTCATATAGCAAACACAAATCTAAAGACCAACCCCCTTAAGAGTGTGTTTGGGATAGCGTTTTGTGGGAGCTTATATGTAAAACGCAGATTATCATAAAATAGAGTTCAACAAACATTCTAAAAATGTGATTATAACACAATTTTGAAAAAGCAGGGTGGCACATACTTTCTAAAAACGACATTCTATAAACGCAAAATGTAACACTCCGTAAGCTAATTGATTAGTAAACTTCGTACATACATTAGATATAGATAAAATTCCCAATCCATCTGGTCCAAATCCTTCTTCGATTTTCATAGACAAATCAGCATCTTTATCCTAGTTACAAATAAAAAAAAAAGGGTCAGCTTAACTCAAAACCGCGTAAAATGAACTCAGTTAAATAAGACATCACACAACAAATATAAATGAAGTAAACATATCTAATCTTTCTAATCAATAACTATACCCTAATGATATTATGTATCAAACTATCAATACTTGTTATCGTATGTACCAGTACCATGGGCGGAGACAAGAGGGGCCGAAGGGTGATTGGCCCCCTTATCGGACCTACTTTACACAAATTTCTTATATAAAAGTTTAAATTTTACGTGTAGGCTCTAAATATGTCCAAAAAATGAGTCTAAAATATTACATATTGGACCCAAAATTAATAAAGTAAGTCTCCGGCCCCGCCAATCTCAAATTCTGACTTCACCTCTATATATCACAGTAACCTAACCGCATTAGCTAAACAAGTTTTTTTTCCTTACGTGACAACCATATAAGCTGCCCCGTTATTATAAACCACGTGTTATATAGAAAGTCGGACACACACAATAGTATGGAAACACTTTTAAAATACGTGATAGTCATATAAGTTGTCTCGTTATTATAAAATACGTGTTAGAAAGTCAGATACATACAATAAATATATATATTTGATAATATAGATATAAAAATTACTTGAAGCTGTGAAAAGGGAATGACGACTGTTCGGAGAGTGGGAGTCTGGTCGGCGGTGACAGGTTCCGGCGACATTTATGTATCGGATTCCGGCGCCGGTGAGATTGAGACGGAGATGATAACCGGTCAGAATTGGTGGGCGAAAAAAAAGAGGGGGTTTTGAATGGTTTTTTGAGTTTTTAACGAACACGAAAACTAACACAAGGATACTCTTTTAATTGTTTGTACGCAAGTGTAGTTGACAAAGTTGTGGAGTAGTTTAGTTCGGTTCGATTTGGTTCGATTTCATCTTATGACGATCTCGAAAAATAATTATTGGCTTTACAAGTTTGAAAATTGCTCGAATCTTTTTGATTATGTCTGATTCGGTTTGGTTTGGTTTGTTCGATTTATACTATAATAAATTGAATCTCGGATAAAATATTGTTTTTTAGAATTTAAAAATTGCTTGATGTATTTTGGGATTATGTATGATTTGATTTGGTTCGGTAGCGTCCCCTCTAAAATTTTTGCATCGTCTTGCCCATTTATTTGAAGTCTTAAAGCCTCCGCGTGGTGCCCAATAAAGTTATTGACTACAACACTCATCTTCGTGAACTTTCTATCATCGCATCCTTGTTTCTCTCCACCAAACCTAGCAACCGAGCTTGTTCGTTGTAACCCGTCACAATTCGTCTCCAAAATCGTCCATTTGGTTGGTCATTCGCGATGTCAGAATCTTCCGAAATATGACATCACATCTTCGACAAAATTACTTCCTCGTCCGTACTCCATAGCACCTTTTTACACACCTTTTTCTTTTTTTGCTTAGATGGTCCGGGTTGTTGTGTTTCTTCAAAGACTTCTTGAGTTTCTTGAAGCGGTTGTGATTATTGTGGTCGAAATTGTGGTTGTTGTTGTATAAATTGTTGTTCTTGTTGTTGTTGCATAAAAAATTGTTTCGGGTTGAAACACATTGTTTGAGGTTGTTGTTGTTGTGTATTTTGTTGCAAAAAAAAATTGATTAGTATTTGTTGTTGTTGTTGTTGTTGTTGGTTATAATTTGGTATTTGGGGTGATAAAAAGGGCTTGCTTGATTATGGTAGTTTGCGAAACCGAAAAGGAGATGTTTTGTGATTGTGGTGTTGAAGGTGTGTTTGTGTTTGTTGGGTGAGCGTTTGAAGACGATGATGACATTTTTACGGTTTTGAGATTATAGATGAAATGTACATAAAGATTCAATGAGATTGAGAAATGGTGTGATTTTTTTGTTAAATTATTGTTGTATTTATAGGTGAAATGGTTTGAAAAAAAAAAGTTTCTGTTATTAGGCAAAATATTTGAATTTTTCTTTTTTTAAGATTTTATTACCGCCGGAAAAGAAAAAAATAATAAATACATAAAAATCACAAAAAGCGGACAACGAACCCCACGACAAGTGGGGCGGAGTGGCAAAGAGCCTTAGACGCTCGTTGTCGAGGCCACAACGAAGCCACAACTACACCATTCCTTATGCTCTTATAGATACATCGACACATATACCTTTGTCTTCCATTTAATAAAGCTGCTTTTCTGTTTACGTGCATATATCTACTCCAACATATATTACTATGAACTTTTTTTTTTTTTTTAAGTGATTCATAAAAAGAATAAATACTTTTTTTATATGCTTTTATAAACTTATCTTTCATCTTTAAAATATAATAAAAGAGATACCTTAAATGTTACTTGACGAAATAAGGTTCCTTAGATGGGTTAACTTTTTTGTTATTATACGTATAAAAAGTATGTGTATAAAAGTAAAACTATATATATTATTATACGTATAACATTATATTCTTATAATAACTTAAAAAATATATACATAAACATAAAGTTTACGATTCAATTTTTGTCAAGTTAAGTATATTAAATGGTAAGTTATAGTAATTTATTTTATAATGGGATGATTTTGTTAATTTTAATCTTTTTCCATTTCTTAATAGGATGACATCCAAACATAACAAAGAATGGTAATGCCTCTTTCAATTACCGGATTCTTTCTTTTTTGTCCTTTGTGTGACATAAATATAAAATTTTTAAATTATTTAGTAAACTTGTATATCAAAAAAATAAAAGCCACTTTGTTTACAACTTAATTCGGTTTAGTTGGAATTTTCCAGATAAACCAAGATCGAACTAGAATTTTGGAATAATCTTAAACCTAAAATCGAAACCATCGGCTTTCTTTTGAGTTGGTTATTTCAATAGATTAAGCTTATTTCATCGATTTTTAAGTTACCTATTACCAAAAATGTATCGTAGTAGTTGCAAACTTTATTAAAACTTTTAAAAACCTTACAACCAATCCTATATCTTTAACGACAAGTATAAAATCTCACAATGTTTAAGGTCACAAAAAAAAATTAAAAGACTATATCTGATATATGCAACATTGATATGGACCAAATATGTAAAACAAATGTAACTAAGAGGACCCATATTGCCAAAATCAGAAATCATCTCAGAAAATCTTTTTACAGAGCCTTGCTTTGGTCTCTGGTTTGATGGTTGTACGTAGGTTTGAATCATAGTCAGAAATATTTAATGAGCATTTAATATTTTTTTTTGTTAGGAGTATACATTTTAGTTTAATTTTTGGGTTTACTGTTTTACCTTTATAAGCTTAATAATTGGACTTGAAACAAAAAATTAAATAAACTAAAAGAAATCAAACCTACGAAAAATAAGCCGGATCAAGTAAGATTATAAGCTGTTACGAAATAGATATTTGGTTATTTCCTAGTAATCTGCTTTACTTTATTTTCGCTTAATGAAGTAATTCACTAACCTTTTTAGTTCTTACAACGAAAACGATGTAATTTGATACTTCATATTTGAACGAAAAAACATTCACTTAAATCATATATAACATAACTGGGTTGCACATTAAGAAAAGGTTCAAGTTTAACACATTAACATTCAAGGACTAATATTAATATAGAAGCCAAATTTCGAATCTGTTACAACTTACAAGTTACAACTATGGATACTATGACTTGAACATCGAGTTCGTCTGTCGTTGAGTCAAGTGGTTCATAAACAGCTTCCAGTTAACACCAATATTGATGAATTCCACTTTAAAATTTCAAGGGTATGAAAAGATTAGTCAGTTTTCAGTTTAGCTAGCAAATGGGTGGGTTGGAAACGGGTCAATTTAGCCTCGGGCTGAGACATATTTTTTTTAGTACGAGTTTAAAGTAGGTTGCATCATTTAAACGGTTTGATTTTTGGGATAAACTCTAATTGGACCGAAAGTTTAATCTTAATCTTAAAACTAAAAATAAAACCATCCATTTCACCTTTACAAAAATTCTTCCAATGATAAACAACCAAAAATGTGTCTTAACAATTGCTAGCTTTGGAACTATAATAATTGACAATATAAGGAAAATTATCGAATTATTCTTAAAATTGTTTTGTTTAGAATTCATGTCTTTCATATTAACCACAAGAGTAGTTTTAGCGGGTAAAAAAGAACCTCTGTATAAAGTTTATACAAAACATATTATACGAGTAGTGAACACTTAAGATTCTTCAAATAATTTAATTAGATTTAATTCTTACGCGTTCTTCATTATGCTTAATTTACACCGGCTTCAATTCGTTGAATGTTTTCCCTTTCAAAAAAACGCTTACATAAAACACACTTTGAACAATATAAACCTAACAACTTTCACATGTCTTTAATGTCCTTGTATGGTATGCAACATTCATAGGGACCAAAAATGTAAACATAATTAACTAAGAGGACCTGTTTTAGCAAAATCAGAAAATCAGATATCAAAGTTTGACTAGTCAATGAAGTGCAAGAAAGTAAAAGAATAACGTCACGAATCATAATGAGCATTAAACATTTTATTTTTTTTGTATAAATAGGTAACGAGGGATTCATTTGTGTAAATAAAATAAAAAAACACACACCAAACACTCCATTTTCTTCTTCGTCATACGGTCTAATCAAAAACACTATCTGCGGTAGTGGCGTTGGAGAAAGCAGTTCAACTCGTCAGTCAGTCTTTGTTTGGACGACTAAAAAAAGTCGTCTAACAAAAGACGGACTCGCTGGTTGACCTGCTTCTTCCACTCCAAAACCGTTGGTCAAGATATATAAACTGAAGACAGATAACAAGTTGAAAATAAGATAACTGAACTGGAAGCTCTTTTCGAACCACTTAACTCGTCTGATGCTAATATTCTTCAAGATGTATATTGATTTAAACATTGAGTTCGTCTGCTGTCGAGTAAATGGTTTGAAAAGAGCTTCCACTTCAGTTGTTTTAACTTCCTCCAAGCTTGATGGATTCCATTTGGGGTTCTGTTAACATTTCAAGGATACGAAAAAGATTAGTTGGTGTTCAGTTTTGTGACCACAGTAACATTACCACCTGCATTCTTTCTGTTTACTGTGTTTATCGAAAACAGTTGCTAAAGTCATGAATGACAGTAATCGTGTGTTTATTTTCCACATAAACATTTAAGGACTAATATTGGTAACGAAGCTAATATTTATATCTATTACAACGTCTGATGCATATATTCTTCAAGATGTATATTGATTTAAACATTGAGTTCCTCTGCTGTCGAGTTAAGTGGTTCGAAAAGAGCTTCCACTTCAGTTGTTTTAACTTCCTCCAAGCTTGATGGATTCCATTTGGGGTTCTGTTAACATTTCAAGGATACGAAAAAGATTAGTTGGTGTTCAGTTTTGTGACCACAGTAACATTACCACCTGTATAATTAGATATCAGACTTGAATAGAGCTGGGAAGATAGGCGGGTTGGTAACGTGTCAAATGAGGCTCGGGTTGAAACATATCATTTTTTTAGTACGGGTTTAAAGTAGTTCTGACTCGCAAACACTTTTTTGTCATTGTTTTCTATAAATAATTAAAGTGTAATTATGATTCACAGAAACATTATTATTAGACTGAATATAAATCTTTGATTAGTATAATTTAGAAGGTTGAATAAACTTTGACGCCTTTGAGCTATTTTGACCCGTTTCTTTATAATCTACAATTGAGTTTTCAAACCTTCATACTATGCTTTTTTAATACGAGTTAACCATCAATCTTCTAAATAGACACTATAGTTTGCAAAGATGACGATTTCAAAAAAAAATTAAGATATTTAAATTTAAAAAGAGAAAATTAAGACCACGTATAACGAATTAACGATTTGATTTGTCAAAAACCTATCGCTTCACAATTAAAATTTGACAGAATTCATTATATTGTTCTCTTTAGGACAGATGAAATAAGTTTTTCAGAGAGTAGAACAAACCTGATCTTTATCCACCAATACAGCCCTAACCCCTTCAGCAAAATCACTTCGAAGGGAAGACTTTAGAGCGATGCGGTATTCCGTTTTCATAACGTCATTTAACTATAAACAACAAAAAACCCATAAGAACAAAACATTTCGCCTCAAAACATTAAATGGTAAATATGCAGAAACTCACCTTGGATAACTCATTTTCGTTATTTCTGCATGCTGATGCGACTCTAGAGAAATGATTTTGTGTAAGGGAAAGAGAAAACGGAGCGCCTTTCTTAATCCCTAGAAGAGCATCAGTGGCCCACTGTGAAACTGCTCATGGGAAGAACGTGTTATTAACTTATTATTAAAGAGACCCGATATGAGGTGGGTTTTCACTAGAAGTGGCAAGGTGGGTGGGTGGTTGGGTCAGTTAACGGGACAACTCGGGTTTGGAATGAAACCGGTTGACTTATTAAAACGTGTTGAATCAGGTTGGGTTGACCCAAAAACACTAATTTTTGCCTACGTTTAAAATAGCTATTTAAAAGTTTATTGTGAGCTAAATATGATTAGAGAAACACTATTTTTATAATAATAATCTAAATTTCCGACTACAACGATACGGGTTGTTGTATGCATTAAAATTCACCTCGGACAACTTTCAACATGTTTGATCAACCGATTAGACATCTTCCGTTTTAGTTATTTTTCTTTGATAATGACCCGTTGGAGATAAAATATAGACCAAATCGTCCCAATAATAAACAATTGTACCTGTTAAATCATCACTTTGCTGATGTTTTTCCAACTCTTCCATTATTTCTATAATGGATTTGTTTGCACCAAAAGTTGAAACTATATGAGGTAACAACAACTTCAGTCTGGGTTCTGTCTCGCCGTTACTACTGTACTTTGCTAATATTGCTTCGAGGTCATTATAAGGATCCTCAGAACTGTATAGATATCACAAACGTAAATATGATACACAATCACTTGGACATAGTTTCTTTTCAAATAAAAGCTTCTACTATATGCTATAAAGATATGAAAGCACACAAAATCACAGAACAGCACAATGACAACATTTCTTGAAAAGAAACTATGTCCAAGTGATTGTGTATCATATTTACGTTTGTGATATCTATACAGTTCCGAGGATCCTCATAATGACCTCGAAGCAATATTAGCAAAGTACAGTAGCAACGGCGAGACAAAACCCAGACTGAAGTTGCTGTTACCTCATATAGTTTCAACTTTTTGTGCAAACAAATATGTTATAGAAATAATGGAAGAGTGTGAAAAACATCAGCAAAGTGATGATTTAACAGGTACGACTCTTTATTATTGGGACGATTTGATCTATATTTTATCTCCAACGGGTCATTATCAAAGAAAAATAACTAAAACGGAAGATGTCTAATCGGTTGATCAAACATGTTGAAAGAAAAATTCACCTCGGACAACTTTCAACATGTTTGATCAACCGATTAGACATCTTCCGTTTTAGTTATTTTTCTTTGATAATGACCAGCTGGAGATAAAATATAGACCAAATCGTCCCAATAATAAACAGTCGTACCTGTTAAATCATCACTTTGCTAATGTTTTTCCAACTCTTCCATTATTTCTATAATGGATTTGTTTGCACCAAAAGTTGAAACTATATGAGGTAACAACAACTTCAATCTCGGTTCTGTCTCGCCGTCGCTACCGTACTTTGCTAATATTGCTCCGAGGTCATTATAAGGATCCTCAGAACTGTATAGATATCACAAACGTAAATATGATACACAATCACTTGGACATAGTTTCTTTTCAAATAAAAGCTTCTACTATATGCTATAAAGATATGAAAGCACACAAAATCACAGAACAGCACAATGACAACATTTCTTGAAAAGAAACTATGTCCAAGTGATTGTGTATCATATTTACGTTTGTGATATCTATACACTTCTGTGTATCATAGACAGAACCCAAACTGAAGTTGTTGTTACCTCGTATAGTTTCAACTTTTGGTGCAAACAAATATGTTATAGAAATAATGGAAGAGTGTGAAAAACATCAGCAAAGTGATGATTTAATAGGTACGACTCTTTATTATTGGGACGATTTGGTCTATATTTTATCTCCAACGGGTCATTATCAAAGAAAAATAACTAAAACGGAAGATGTCTAATCGATTGATCAAACATGTTGAAAGAAAAATTCACCTCGGACAACTTTCAACATGTTTGATCAACCGATTAGACATCTTCCGTTTTAGTTATTTTTCTTTGATAATGACCCGTTGGAGATAAAATAT
Organism: Senecio squalidus; assembly: GCA_910822075.1. Taxonomy (NCBI): domain Eukaryota; kingdom Viridiplantae; phylum Streptophyta; class Magnoliopsida; order Asterales; family Asteraceae; genus Senecio; species Senecio squalidus. Next base: position 66,797,556 of record CAJVGC010000060.1, read on the forward strand.
AGACCAAATCGTCCCAATAATAAACAGTCGTACCTGTTAAATCATCACTTTGCTCGTGTTTTTCCAACTCTTCCATTATTTCTATAACATATTTGTTTGCACCTAAAGTTGAAACTATATGAGGTAACAGCAACTTCAGTCTGGGTTCTGTCTCGCCGTTGCTACTGTACTTAGCTAATATTGCTTCGAGGTCATTATGAGGATCCTCAGAACTGTATAGATATCACAAACGTAAATATGATACACAATCACTTGGACATAGTTTTTTTCAAATAAAAGCTTCTACTATATGCTATAAAGTAATAAAGATATGAAAGCACACAAAATCACACAACAACACAATGACAACATTTCTTGCAAGATAGTAGAGGTGGCAAAATGGCCATGTCAAGGTTGATCCAATATACTTTTTCTCTAAAACAAATTATATACAATTAGCGTATCGATTATGATTATAAATTAATAGTACTTCAATAACAATTTATAATTTTCAATATAAATGAATTGGGAGGTTTATGCATTAAAAGTACACTTTGAATAAGTAAATTAATTTTGTATAAGTTGCGACCGTTTACCTATGGTTCGTCAATTGGCCAAACGGATAAAATATAGAAAAATATATTAGCTTAAAAGGAAACAAGTTGAATATAAATAATGAATATCAAGGGATGTTAAGAGATATACAATGTAGCTGACAAGAGAGCCTCTTTAAGGGAGCCGAGATTTCCAGATGGTACAAAGTGTGACCCAAGACCTACATAAAGTGCATCAGCTGGAGTAGAAATCCTGTTTCCCGTAATTCCAAGATAAGCACCTGTGAAAAGATGGACATTCAAGTGAAAAATAGAAATCATTCAAATATCTAAAGAAAATCAAAGTTTATAGGACTGAAATGCCAAAAAGATTTGTCGTATAATAGATTCCAATTATCGTTCATCTTAACCTGAATTATTTCTTAGACCAAGTGTTGGTAACAATGCTTACCAACAGATCCTTCTCCTGGACTTTGTGCTGCTATGTAAGCAAACCCAACGTCTGGGAACAAACCAATTCCATTTTCTGGCATAGCAAGAAGAGTTTTCTGGAAGAAATCGTTTACGTATATTTAATAATTAGGATTGAGATAAAATCTCCCACAATAATGTTGAAAGAATGAAAATCAGCTTACTGCTTACTTCTGTTATAATTCTGTAGCGACCATGTCCGGATAGGCCAATACCAAATCCCATTGTCACACCATCCATGAAGCTTATGTACGGTTTCTTGTAGTCGGATATTTTACAAATAAGAGAATATTCAGCAGCAAACACCTGTAGAAATAAAATTCAGTTTAAAGAAACCAATTCTATACTTTGTTACGAGATTTTTCATAAAATACGTATACTGTGGAAAATTGTTAACACTAAAAAGCTTTTATTTCAAACTAGTTGGGTGAAAGAATTTCCGTTTTCTCACTTAGCAGAATTTTTATCCTACTTGTTTTCAGTCGATACTCCATATGGTTCACTGGAACAGAATTATTGAATGGAAAAGACCGTGATGTGCAACGGAGGCTACTAGTCTTACTACAACATAATAAATCGATTTGCTTAACTAAATACAAACTAGAGGTTGCGGTTTTTGGGATTAACTTAACACGAGCCAATATTGTTTAAGAAAGGTGATACCTATTACATCAATCATATAGTCCATATGTTCTTCAGAACACCACCTAAGGATAAAGAAGTGATCTAAGACTTACGACTAATAATATCAGTGATTATACGACTAATATCAGTGAAATACATATTTAACACACTACATAGCAAATTACGTAATTTCAGCGAATCCTAGTAGCCTAGTACTAGACAAACATTTGAAACACAATAAACAAAAGTGAAATAACCTTTTGCACAAGAGGTGTGTTTTTGTCCTTCTGGATTTCAGCAACAACACCCTTAATATCCATTCCTGCATAACCACAATAGCTACATTAAAACTTTTCCATATCGGAAAATTACAGAACAAATATTATCCTTCTTCATTTAAAATTTTGAAAAAACAATAAAACTCGATACCTGCCGAAAAAGCACGCGACGAGCTTCCTTCAACCAAAACACATTTCACCTTCGGATCCGTTTCCCATTCATCAAGGAAACTTTTGTACCTTATATCCATATCTGCAGTCAACAAATAAAATCCACATTCAATTCCAATTGCTACATCAAATTCATCACCGAGAATAAACCGACTAAACTAAACAATATTCTCAATTCATTTCGAAATCATTCAAATGAAAGTTATAATATCCACTAAGCTTAAAGAGGTGACAAATTATATCGATTGAATGCATCTGACACGATTCACAAATAGATACACAAACTAATCATATCTAGCTCGAAATACGATTAACCGTATAGGATCATCTAAATTAATGAATTACAACTATTTGTGAACTAAAATGTAACTAGCAATTTAATAATCCTATATATCTATATATGTATGTATAGATTATAAATTTGGATGGCAAAAATGAAATTAAAGTGAAAAAAGTAAACTTAGATTCATGGAGTTGAGAGCTTTTGGACGATCAAGAGTGATAACAGCAACACCTTTTGGTAACACTCTTCCTTTCACAAATTCGTCGGCGCCGGCGACGGTGGCGGTGGTGGCGACGTGTTTGTGAAAGGAAGCGTGTTACCAAACGGTGTTGCTGTTATCTCTTGAACGCCATGAATCTAGGTTTACTTTTTTCACTTTAATTTCATTTTTAATAATCCTATATATCTATATATGTATGTATAGATTATAAATTTGGATGGCAAAAATGAAATTAAAGTGAAAAAAGTAAACCTAGATTCATGGCGTTGAGAGCTTTTGGACGATCAAGAGTGATAACAGCAACACCGTTTGGTAACACGCTTCCTTTCACAAACTCGTCGGTGGCGGTGGTGGCGACGGTGGACATGGTGGCGAAAGTGCGAGTTAACTTAGGGAAGAATGACGTCACTGATGATCGTATTTGCATTGCCTTTTTTTACCGTCACAGTAGTGTACAAGTAGAGGAGTGATGAGATATTTTTATTTGATAAGCCTAGTTCAATTCGATTTGGTTTTCGTATTTCATCTAAGCAATTTGAAAGTTTTAGATTTTTAGAAGTCACGAGCCGTTTGGTTAGGATTGATCATTTTTCGATTATAACTAGTTTTTTTCTTAGGGCGGACCAATTTGATATATATCTTTTTCTTTCATCATATGTATAGTTCTTGATTCGATAATTTAAATAATTTTGTTATAAACATTTTATCCTATTACTCTATAATGTTTTTAGCCTTAGAAAATGAATATAATCTCATAATAATATATGAAAGTTTAATTATTCCTTTATTTTTTTGGTAAAACCAAAACTAACCAAATAATTCTGCTTTTCTTAAATCAAAAACATAATCGTTGGTTTTTGCTTTGGCTCGACATAATTGGTTTGATTCATTTCAGTTTTTTGGTTTCTTTCTTACTCACCCCAACAGTCATACATATTTCATTTGTGAGATCTTACTCTAAGACATATGAATAAGGTGAAATAAATTAGTAGACACACGTAATACAGAAGAATGAAATGAGTTTTTAAGTTAGCAAACGTGTGTATGTGAATTTCATTTGTTAAGTGACCTACTCAAGATTGAAGTTTAAGTGATATTCACGGACATTATTGGTAGATGTGTGCGATATATCTCGTAATGCACAAGTTAAAGGAAAGGCTAAGTTTGGGTCGAGATGAAGAAAGACTATGTGTATAACCCGTATAGGTACATATGGTGGGCAATGTTTAGATGTTGACTTGCAGAACGATGTTCGAAAGAATAAAGATCAACTTGCAAACGATGTAATTAGCACAAATCATCATTATATTGATTATACATAAATATATTTTTTCTTATGAAGTATTTTTCACATATACACGGCCTACCGGGGTATCACTGTGGGCTTCCAAGAGGTCACGATGCTATCTTAAAAGGTTCAAAACCTGAGTTTTGTGAGGATCTTTACGGACTTTGTTTCAAATTTTCAAATTATTGTAAATGGATCAAGGATGTAACAGAATCACATTATGTTACAAATGGTTATGAAAAACCAGTTACTCAATATATAACTCAACATAAAGAACAGGTAACGAATAAGAAAATGAACCTTGATAAATGCTTCGGTGACAAAGACGAGTACATCTAAATTTAATTTCTACATAACTAGATAAAAATAAATGTATATGACTACTTTTGATTGATAAATGATGATAAATATTCAGAAATTGAGTAATGCCTACGAAAATATGAAATAGCTCAGTTTCCATCTGATTTCTGACTAAAGTTCAGCAATTGTATCCTTCTATCCCTTTTTAGATCGGTTCCCCAATCAATGGAGAAAATGCCTATACAAAAATGAAAAAAGTGGTCAGTACATATTTTATAGAGGTGGCAATTTTGACCCGTTTGATTATGAATGGGTCGGTTAAGATTCTGTTTAATATTTAACGGGTCAAAGGGGTAATGGGTCCAAATGGCATTTAAAAGAAAACGGGTCAAAAGTCACCCAAGGTGACATACCGAAAATTTACAATTTAAGGTTGTAACAATCAATACTGATTTGACCCATTTCTAACCTTCATGACCCACCCATTTAGCCACCTCTAATCAAGCTCAAATCAAATAATAATATCATAAACTGTTTCTCACTCGATCTCAGTAAGTCTTCCCAAACTCAATGCCACAGCTTACTGCAAAACCCGTTTCTTGGCCGCTTGTTATTTATAATATCAGCAAACGAATGAACCAACTGTTCAGCCAAGCTACACGGATCATCAATTAGGGTTTGAATAAATGTGTTAACCACTCTACGTTCCTGCTCGGTTGACCTCAAACTAAACCAAGTCAACAGTTTTAGTCTAAACTCTTGTTTAATATAACCTTGACACTCCAACCACCGAATAATTTTGACACAATATTCAAAGTTTTCATCCAAACTACCAGGTCCTCTTTTGCGGGGCCCAAGTGGTGATCCGTTTATTAAAGTGCTATCACAGTCAAGTGCCTCTTCATTTGGCCTTTTTCGGGATACTTCTATCTGTGAACCAACTGCCGGCACTTCCCCATTGGACCTATTGTGGGCCCAGTTTTCAGATTCACCGCTACCATTATCTGGCTCACAGTTATCTTCTTCCCTAAAGGAATCAATCGGAATTGCTATTTCTTCGTTTAAATCAGGGACAGAAGCAACATTTAAATCGAGCCCGTGCGATGAAGATGGTTGTTCGTCTTCTTTTGTAGTTTCAGGTTCAATCACTTTGCTTAGTCCGTTCAGAGTTGCCCCTGAAAGTTAGTATAAACTCAAGCTCAAAAAATAAAAGGACCGAGATTTCCTGTTTTAGTTTATTATGGATTTAAAAAGTTATTTAAATTTGATTAATTTTATTATAACCTCTATTTATAGTACCTGAAATACCGTCCAAGCATCCTCGTTCTTGAGCCCAAGCAAACCGAAGAATCTTCCCAAGTTCCCTCACTTTAAATCCGGAATCCAATTCAACGTCTTTTGCACCAGAAGTTCCTTCATTATGAGGAACCATGACCGTACTAGGGTTCTTGTGAATTATCTCCACGCTTCCCGTGAAGCATTTGGCCTCCGAGTGTCCTAAATCTCCGGATTCAGTGTATGATACAACCCTAAATACGTATTCGGTGCAAGGCTGCAGATTGGATATCAGAATTCTTCTTTGAGATCTTGGGAATGTCTTAATGGGATCTTTTGTGAGTGATGATGTTTCGGTTGTTTTGGAGTACCATAATTTGAATCCAATAACATCGTTGGATAATGCTGTAGATAGTTCTATTAATACTAGGATTACGGAAGAGGCCGATACTTCTTCAAAGATGAATTTGCAAGCTGCTGGAAGGGAACCTTCTGCAAAGGGGAAATACGGAAAGGGTATTTAAAATTTGAAGAAAAATTACTTGAAATAAATTGAACACGAGAAAAAAAACTAGCAATGGAAATTAATTATGACGTGTTTACTTATGAATGGGACAATGTGAATTGTGCTTATATCCCAAAGCATATGACCTCGGAGATTGTTTTATTAATAATATAAGACTGTTGTTGAAATAATAATAAATTTGTAATCATCTTTGACACGCTAACAATTTATAAATTTAACTTAAAACATTTGAGGGATGAGTATAATAAAGTTATGGGCTGTTTATCTGTAGAAAAACGGATGTGGTTTCTAGAAAAAATATCAAAACAAAAAACATGTTCAAATCAGACTTTTTGAAAAAAAATTCAATTTAAACAAAAAAATATTTTTTCTGGTTTATAACTAGGATTCTGAAAACTCAGTTTCGTTGTTATCTACTTATCTACCCTTTCCATAACTTAACTAATTTACTAAATTGGAAAAATCAGCATCTGAACATTTCTACTACTAAACAAACCGTTAGCATTTTGACCCGTTACCCAACCCACCCACGTATCAAAAAAAATAAACACAGTTGGATATACCTTTGCCTTTCTGGCCCGTACTAGATATTGTAGCGGAAAATTCATCAGCTTTTTCGATCACGGTAGAACACAGTGTTTGAATTTCGCCAGCAACAGCAAGTCTGCTTACAATGCCCCTAGCCATTTTGGCCGAAACCCCACCCAGTGGGCCCACTTCAGTTTCCAATTTAGTTTTAGCTTTTTTCACAATTTCGTGGAGTTCTTGGAACCTTGATGTGCCATCCAAAAGTCTAAAACTCAGATATATTCTGTAGCAGAGACTATCAACACGTCGGGCATCCTTAGCAATAACCAATTGCTTCTTCCAGTATCTATATACGGAATTTAATTAGAGCTATAAACGAAACTTTTTCTTGTAAATGTCGGAGCTGGCACTTTGACCCGTTTAAAAATGGGTCATTTGGGTCATATAACGAGCACAACTTTAGGCCAATTTAATGAAAGCATTTTTTCCATTTAAATTAATAATTGCAATTAATACACATTAAATAAAAAGAAAAATTTTAATTTATTAAATGCAATTTAATCTTTTTTAAAAGGTAACTTTGAGCATATCAAATAACCCACCCGAACTGGTGACAGGGCCATTTTGTCACATGTAAATGCATAAGTAAAAGAGGAAAAACTAACCCGAGTATCCCTGAAACTTTACCACAAGAAGCACAACAATAGCTCCCGTCTAACTGCATTAACTGCCCAAGATTTACGACCCCAACTTTTCCGTGCTGGAGGGCACACTCAATGTGGCAAGATAAGCCACAAGATTCCCCGTTGGGAGAATCTGACGTGCATTCCAACCAAAGACTAGGATCCTTATTATCATCAAACAAGTGGCAAATGCAGCAAGAACATCTCTTGCAGAAAGTGTCAGCTGCAGATAAAACAGCTCTACACGCAGAATTCTTGCATATCCATGTATCTGAGAACTTTTTATCGGTATCTGATTCTGTAACTGGGAGAATCCGAATGGGGTTTTCACTTTTTCGGTTTTGTTTTTTGGACGGCTGCGACTTGGGACTTACGGATGCCTTTTTAGGGTCTTGATGTTTTAATAATTTCTTGTTTAACTTGACAGATGCTTCGGCCATTGTATATTTTGATGGAGCTTATTTCTTTCTGAAATCCTGATTTAATATCAATTTCTTATTTAATCTGAGTGGCCGTTTTTTCTCTGGGGTGCTTCGAACACTTGAAGATAGGTTTTAAGCACCTATACATAAAAAAAGAACCGCGTTTAACTCACTTTTTTAATGACTAAAGAAAATTAGCTAAAAAAGGAAAGAAAACCATTGCTATAAGAAGACGTTGAATATGGTAATGCGTTTGTTAAGATATTTATTGTGTTCCGAAGAACTAGTGTTAAAGGTATTTATAATCGGTCACAAGTAGTAACGAAAATTTTCAAGATTCAAATGAAGAAGGCAATTAATTTTATTCTCACCTTTCCTTTTACAACTTCTTCACACAATTGAAGGGTTTTCTAGCTCGACATCTGCAAGAACATGTCAACCATTTCATACATTATTCATAGCTTCGATATCCTTTACAAAAAACTATCAAACGGAATGAAGTTGACAATTTCGAAGACATGTGCAGTGCTACATTGCGTATATAAATTATAGTTAAGAACCACATCCTTTCATGCTTACTGATAAAGTCATAAAACAACAAAACTACAGCAATATCGGGCAGAAAAAGTAGTTATTTTTTCATATACGTTAAATTTGATTAAAATTTAACTAAAACAGCGTATAACTTCATCAACAATAAATCGTCATTGCATTATAAAGTCTCAAATATTGGCAATACCCAAAGCATTGTGAGATTGCATAAACAAGATTATAGAATATATTGCATCAAGTTCTCACCTTTAGCAACAAATGTATCATCTATATCCATAACGTTCAAGCGAACCCCTCTCTCTCTCTGACCAATAATCAAGAACGAAAAAAATCAGCATTACGTAGATTCCAACCTAATCAGATTAATATGTAGCATATAAAACGAAATTATCGCAAATTATATTTTTCAAGGCAAAAATAGATCAAGTTTTCACAAAATTATTACGTTTTTCGCAGCTGCAAACCTCAAAAAAAAGAAAACAATCAATCACTTCTCAGTTCTCACAACTCACAATCATATCAATTCCATCGATTCCACTCGTCTAAAACAGATTCTAATTATGATTAACAAACTATTTTACTAATCGAAAAAATACCCCGAAAGATAAAAGATCCCTTTATCTACTTTACCCTGTCTTACACCAAAGCTCAATGTGTTATATCTATATCAATAACATTTAAAGATAGAAACTTTTTCATAAAACACAAAAAAAAAAATATTTTTAACCTAATTTACACTAATTCTCACTATACCCTTCATACATTGCCTAATCAAAAAAAAAAAAAAAAAAAAAAAAAAAAAAAAAAAACTAAAAGTCAACAAATTACCTAAAATACTGAGAATATAAGATAAAAAGATTCAAAAAAATCAAAACTTTAGGCATATTATATGGATCTGAGCATAGATTATGAATAAAATGAAATGAAACCTATAGATACAGAATATATGTATGTATATATTTTACAAAGAAAATATAAATATAAAATATGAAATACATACCTTTGAAGAAAATGTGTGAAGAGAGAGAAAAAAAAAACTAGGGTTTTTTTTTATGGAAATTTGGAAAAATTAAAAATTAAAAATTGAGACTTTTTGTGAAAAAATTGTTTTGATTTTTGGGGTTTATTGAATGCTTTATTGGGGAAGATGGGAAGATTTGGTCTACACCCGCGGGGAAGGCGCGTGGGGGAAGTGATTTTCAGTTAGAGAAAAGTATAGTAGTTGTTGTTGTGAATAGGGATGGCAATAAAACCCGTATCCGATGGGGACCCGGTATCCGAACCCGTTTTGACCGGGGAATCCCCGAGTTGACCGGGGATGGGGATGGGGATGGGGAATCCCCGATATTAAAAACGGGGATGGGGACGGGGATGGTAATACTCTCTTAATACCCGTACCCGTACCCATACCCGTACCCATACCCATACCCATACCCGAAAAGTATCAAGTTTACATGTCACTTATATTAGTGGGCCTAATAATATTTCATTTGATATTATGTACAAAACTTTTCATCTTCCTTCATCGATACTACCAATCATATATAAATAAAAAATAAAAAACCCTAGCCTCTTATACCCCTATACCACACATGTACACAACTGTTAATGTTAATCTTCATAGAAGACGACTGCTGATGCTATATTGTTCATACGAATTTCGCAACAAGACAAGAATCACTGTTAAGGTAAATAACCTATAATCAATCCTTTCTTTATCATCATTATTCAGACCTATAATTGATCTTTTTAAGCTATCATCAATATTCAAAATAATAAATGTTGATTTTATGTACTGTAATAATTACATGCATGAACTTGTTACTCTTGATGTTCTATACACTATAAGTTACATTTGATGAATTTATTGTTCAGAAAGTATATGTATGTTTGGTGACTTGTCCTTGTTAATTGTTATGGTGTTTTGTTTGTTTCATTCTCATGATTTTTAATGTGTACCTTTCTTTATGTGTTTGTATGATCAGTAACACAATAAACTGATTTTTTTTGTTTATTATAGGAATTGATTTAGTTTTCTCATAAAAGATTTTGGTGAATGGTCATGACTCATGAAGCAACCTGGATGTATCAAGTTTCAAAGATTAAACCATAGTTGTAATCTATTGAAAACTTTAAGGATCTCATTTTGTAAAGGACATCTTAGTTTCCACAATTTGACTTGTAGTCTTGTCCTTTTGTTTCAACTGGTTTTGAATTCTTGTTGCATGTATGAATTATATAAAACTATTTTTGAAGTATGGAAGTCTAGAAGTTACTTTTTTCTTATTGTAATGTTTTTTATACTTTGTTGGTTGATGTTACAGTAAGGCTAAGTGCCAAAAAAATATGTAGTTGGCTAGTTACAAAATACTTAATACGTGAGAAGGAAATCCCCGTCCCCAATGGGGATCCCCGTCCCCGATGGGGCTGGGGATGGGATTACAATTTTACTCCCCATCGGGTATGGGGACGGGGATGGGGATGAATATTGAGATTGGGGATGGGGATGTGAAACATGATCCCCGAAATTCCCCGACCCATTGCCATCCCTAGTTGTGAATAGTAAAACGTACACCTAACGCTTGATTTCGTGTTTAAAGTGTGTGTAGGGTAGTATTGGATTGTAGGCGCGTGGGGTTACATTTTTTCTCTTAAAAAGAAAATGTTTAATTTTGAGGATGTGGTTTTCATTTTATCCACCACATTATACTACAAACTAGTAGACGGTAAGTAGTGATCGAACCTAAATGACATGAGATAAAAGATTTATGTTTAAGTCTTTGGAAACAAGTAATAAACGTAACAAATGGGGGTTTTTGATTGGGTTTACTTTAACTAATGACGAAATAATAATAAGCTAAGTAAACAATAATAGGAAAACGATTTGGTTCTACTTTCGACTTTTATAATTATGTCATTTAACCATGAAATGATGTTTAAAACAAGTGTTTAGTTTATATTTATTCAAATTTAGATTAAAAGATGATAACAAACTTGAACAACTTTTGTTTACCAATTTGTTTATACTGAAACAAGCTCTTCAATATAAAACTAATTTCCTAATTCAAATCTAAACAACCTCTTAAAAATGAATCGAAAATAGCATTAACGTTTTGTGTAAACTTTCCAAACAACAATTACCGTTTCACATAAGCTCGAAAATGTAATAATTGTGTGATTGTGGTTAAAATTGAGCAAACAACATTTTGTTACTTGTTATTAGATTATAAAACAATTACGGATTTTACAACCTAATTATAACAATAATTAATCAAATACTCAACCTTGGTGATCAATCAAAGCTAAGAAATGAATAATATTAACCGTAAAACAAACCACAATCACTAAATAAACATATGCAAACATAAATTCCATTAATCAAATGACATAATTGAGTCTAGTTTGGAACCGAATACAATAAATTTAGCCAAGCATAACGATAATAAACATACAATTATACATGAATTCAAGTATTAAAAGCTTACAAACGGTGAATTCGATGTCGAAATGATGAAATTAACACTTAGAATTGATAAACCTTGTCTCTCATGCTGAAATATAATGAAAAAGTGCATAAACTAACTGTTGAAATCGTGTAGAAATAAAATTAAGCAAATATGTTGTCGGATCATTGAACTTGAACATTACACCTCTAATATATGATTAAAGCTTATCTTATTTTATAATTATTTGTGTCTTATTAAGCTCTTATCTTGTGATTGTTACATACCTTAAAGTTTGACCTCATGTTATGAACAAAAGTGTATTATTTGTTAAAGCTTAAACATATTTATCCGGTTAATTTGATTAGGTTATATCTAGGGGTGTGCAACGACTCCAGAACCGGATGGATTGGACTAAACCAAGACATGATCGAAGTTGAAAGCTTAAAAATATTGCGATTGAAAAACATATCATATACTCCCTTTCTTCTTTAAAAAAGTGTTTGAAAACCAAAAATGACCGATGCAGTTAATGAAGTATTTTATCACTGAATTTCTATTTTGTCCGTGCATTAAAAATGTCGTTTACTTTTAGATGTTAAAAAAGTTAAAAATATTTAAGAGCAAATCGGAAGTTATTACATTTAATTATTCATATTTAAAAATAACACAAAATTTTTAGGATAAATATAAATGAAAAGACAAGTAGTTTTTTTTTAACGAAAAAGGTAACACATTAACACAAGCAACGGTTTGGTCCCACAACAAATAATGAACCGCACTTAAACTTTCGAAGTAGTTTATTCAAGTAAAAACTATATTTCATTCGAATAAAAGAAAATTCATTTGGTTGAAACCAAAATAAAAGACTTAACAATAAAGATAATAGTTTCGTAATTGATTGAAAACACAAAAACATAATTCGGGACAAACAAAGTATGGGGATTAAAAATCAATAAGAGCCTATAAACCATTTAGATTATTTATGTAATTAACTTAAAGATAATAGGAGTTCTGATAAATATAACTTTGAGTATATTTTAATACATTTTAGACATACATTAAATCATAGTATATTCAAAATAGCCGTTCTTACATATTCAATACTTTCCCGTATATGTTTGAAATACAACTCTTTTATATATGTATACGTGCAATTATTTCTTAAAAATAATCCGAAAAGCTATGTTTATCGAAACTCAAAAAATAGTTAATAATGACATGTTATTATTTTATAATTGACTTAGCTTTTACAAAAATGGTGCATGCACGCGCCACATGGGTTATGTGGGGCTGGTTAGGATGTTTTTAAGCGAGTTATATTGAAGCTGGAAAATGGTGTTGGGGTTGAAAATGTGAAAATAAAGCCAAGTGGGGTCCACACTCGATCAACAAACCATTTGCCACGTCATTGATGCCTCGCCTCACTTTTCTTGTACGCCACCTTTCATACATTCCTCTTTTCAATATCTCATCAGGGTGGCGTCGGGTCGGATCGAGTCGAGTCTGAAGGTCCATGAGTTCGTCAAGATAGACTCGAATAGATTTTTAAGTTGAGCTCGAGCTGTAACACAATCGGTTTATTAAAATACAAATACGTATAACTACTAAAATTATTGTTATTAATTGAGCTCGAATATGAAATATAAAATCAATCGAACACGAGTCGATTTTTAAACATGAGTTATATGAACCGAGTTGAGTTAAAGACGTTTAGACAAATTCCGACAACCTAAAAATACCTAAACGAAAACTAACAAGTCCCGACTCCAAAAATAAAACAAATAACAAGTTACAACGTCAAAGAATCTTGAAAGCGTAAACATATACAACGAACAAGCACATAAACGACTGTATATTTGTATGTATCGCACTTTTAAGCCACAACATATGTATTTGTGTATCTAACCCATGACCAGCTTAACCTCCACACTTTTTAGTGTAAAGAAGTTGTACATTTGTACATTTTTATAAGTGTATATTTTTTTAAACAAATAAAAGTGTGTACATTTTAGAGATTACATATTTATTCACATTTATAAACGTAATAATTTTGTACACACTTAAAAGTGTGAATAAATCAACAAAAAAACTATACACTTTCTATAAACGTGAACAAAAAAGTGTGTAAAAACAACGTTTTTGTTGTAGTGATTATTTGTGTGTCAAAACGGAAAAAATGGACATATTCGAGTATGGTAGACTAGTGATGGATCTTGACCGTTGTGTTGATGTTGGTGGTGTCATAAAACGTATCAATTTGCTTATTGCATAAAACGAAAAGGATAAAGCAAAGTGTCGATCTCTTGTAAATGAGATCAAGCTTCTTGAAAAATCTATTGAAGAAAGGGATAAGCTTATCGCCGATATAAAAAAAAGTTAGTTGATAGTAAATTCGTATGTTTATGTTTTAGGTGGTTAGTATCACACTTTAATTTAAGATAATTTAGGTGGTTATAAGAGATTATGGAAATCCTTTTCACATCACTAATCAGGCTAATGTTGGTTCACGATAGGTTTCACAATATTTTACGTTTCTGGAACTACAAATGTTAATGTCTTGACCCTTGATGATGAACGGACTATCAAACATCGAGTTATGCCATATTTCTTCTTTCTTGAATTCTAGTAGTTCTGGGATTAAAAAAGTTTGTTAATCAGTTCATCTGTTTATGTTTTAGGTGTTTAACTAGGTAGTAAAATATCCGTTTTACTGTGGACTTGTGTAAGAAAAACAGCAAACCAAGTCATACCTTTAGTTTCAAAAACGGCAAGATTTATGAACCATGGTCCATCTACACATTATGAGAGGCGATAGTATTGATGAACTCTCTCCTATATCAATTCGATAACCAAAAGTTTAATCATAATACTCACTATCAGGGTACACATAAACCGAATGCCAAAACAAATTAATGGAGTTAACAGCAAAAAACGAATCAAAGATTTGGTAGATAAGGAGCACGTTTCCAGATCACAAACCTTAAATCTAAGACCCGTCTTTTGGTAGCTATTTATGTTGATCTATCAATAAACCAAGTGTTTTAACGTAATAAAGTCGTTTCATACACAAAACAGCTACATCATTTAAGCAGTTAACCATGAAAAAACAAATCATTACGAACAGAGGTTCTAACATGACAACCAGAATCACAAAAGCATACACAACGAATACGCACGTCCACGATTTTCATGTTTTACTAGATTCCAGAGGCCTAACAATATCCAGAAATCATTTTCAAAATAACAAAAAAGATAAGAAACAAGTAGAGAGTCTTTCTAGTTTTAAGTAAAACCATGGTTACGGGTACACTTACGTTACATTACAATCTTTACAGTAAAACAACGAAATATTTATAGATAATAGGCATCATTTATTCCTTTGATTTATATAATACGTTAACTGCTAATACATTTACTCCTTTAGTCCTTTATACAGCTGATAAAATAATTTAATCCACTGGAGCAGCAGTCAACTTAACTCGACCCCTGCAAAACCAACGATAATTTCAAAAATAATCAGCGGAAAATTTGAGTTAAAAGTAATACAACAATACGCAAATAACGTAATATTAATCACTATACCTTATAGGAGTTATTTTTTATAACAGATTGCAAATATAGGAACGTAATCCGTTATACTTAAATAAGCAAATAATGTAATATTTTCTTAATAATGGTAGTAAGCCTACCCAACATCAAGATTCAATCTTCCTAATAATAGCAGTTTAAACCATTTTGCAAGTTTGCTGCAAGTCCGTGACGAAATGCTACTGATATCTCTGAAACGTTGACTTACAACCTAACGCATTGAGCAAAATGTCACTTGGTCCTAATTTGTTAGTTGTTTAGAGTCCGATTAAAGATTAAAAACGGCCATTTTATTACTTAAATAACGTCTTTTATGGATTTATAAAAGCGTGGGGTTCACACCTGAATGAGACATGAACAATATAATTCTTTAATGATCTTCAAAACAAGCTAAAGTTTTGAAACTAACCATATATAACAAGTTATATCAATTTTAAGCTGCCTGCAGTGAACGAAATCAATCAAACTCATAATCATAATCGGTTCATCTTAAATCTCAAAGGTTCAATTCTAACAGATTGTGTAATCGACTTTCTTGGTACAGCTCCTTATCCAAAGTTACCAAATCTAACTATTTTGACTTTAAGCTCAAAACTATTATTCCAAAAAATTGAATAATTCTCAAAAGATGTATGCTATTAATTGCTTGTACGAGATTTCACTGTTAGAGGCATCATACAACCTAAAAGTTCATCTATACCAGGGTGTCGTAAGTAGCTACTAATATGTAAACGAACTACTTCAATCAGCGAGGGGTGTGCAATGGTACAAAACTGGACGAATGATGTTCGTGACTTTTTAAGCAAACACCGAAAAACTAACTACTTATTTCACCTGGCCGGACAAACAGGTACTTAAGTTTAGTCATTTCACTTACGTTTTGGATACTACAGGCGTAACGTTTGAGACTACACAATATTCAGGTACAAGTGTACAACAATCATATATTCAGTTTAAGCAAACAATTAAAAACTTACTGTATTATCTATCAAGTCATCATCAAAACCATCAATTAGGGGTGTTTGTTTTACTTTTACCTTATTTTGGGGTTTACAAGCTTATTTGCTCCGATTTATCATAAACCCATTTTTTCCTACTTATTTTGTGCTCTATGAGCTTTATTATCCATATTTAACTCACAATAAGCCGAAAATAAGCCTAAAACAAACACCCCTTTAGGGGTGTTTGTTAGAGCTTATTTTCGGGTTTATGAGCTTATTATGACTTACATATGGATAATAAGCTCATAAGTCACAAAATAAGCTAGAAAAATTGGGTTTATGAAAAATAAATCGGAGCAAATAAGCTCGTAAACCCCAAAATAAGGTAAAACAAACACCCCTAAGTCAATTAGCAATCACAAATATGCAACTTAAGCAAAGGGGTGTTTGTTTTAGCTTATTTTTGGTTTATGACCTTATTGTTTCCGACTTATTTTTCATAATCCCATTTTTCTGTGCCCTATGAAGTTATTATCCATATTTATTAAACCAGTTTATGAAAGATAAGCCGAAACAAATAACCTCGTAAATATGAATAACAATCATAAATATGTAACTAAGTTAACAAATAACAACTAAAACAACAAATTATAACTTAAATCCATTCCGAAACCGAAAGCGAAAAAAACACAAACTGATTTATACCTAATCAAGAAGAGGAGTGTTTGTTCCCATCACAAACCGGAACCTGGTCGAAATTCTTACTCGGATACTTAGCAGTCACCATCCCAACTTCAAACACTAAATCCTCCCCACTAATCTTAATCCCAGTAATCCCCCACCACTGATAAAACGCCCTAACCCGAATCCCAGTCAGCTCCTTGATCCGATTCTCCACTATTTTCCCAGTAACTTTCTTTGCGTACGTTGCAAGGTAGTTGTCTGGTGGGAGAAGGAGTCTGCATGGGGTGGATAACTCGACGGAGAACTCGCCGGAGGTGGTGTTGAGTGTGTAGGAGGAGACCGTGGTTGGGAGGAGGCCGATTGGGAAGTTGTGGTGGGTTAGGACCGAGTGGGCGGTTAGTGGGTTTGAAGATGAGAGGGTTATGAAGTAGGTTAGGGTTAAGGTTAGGGTTAGGATGATGATCGGAGAATTGGCCATGGCGATTTGGATATTTTTTTGGAGGTGGTTATGATTATGATGATGGAATCAATGTGATTGAGGTTTGTTGTGACATGTGTGAGGGTTTGACTTATAATAATACTAGGATAATGTAGTTTAAGTAGATGTTGTTTGGGGTTGCTTACTCTGAAAGTGAGTAAGGGCTTTGATAGTTGTAGACCAATTAAGTTTGGATTGGGTTAGACGTTAGATTTGGTTTAAGCTTTGAGTTTGCATCTACATATTTTTATTAAATGTACAGATTTCGGATCGAGTCCGTGCTATATCGGGTAGAAAGAGGAAAAATCATAGTCTGCGATTTTTTTAAGTGGACCGAGTCCAAGGCAAAATCACAGACTCTATACCAAGTCTAACATCAAACGCACATTACCAAACGCACAGACTCTGGACCGAGTGTGTGGTCTGTCGGATTGGACTCAGTCTGAGGCAAAATCAAACAGCCGTTTCATATTCAAGTTATATAGAGAGGAGTTAAGATAGATAATTTTTTTTTATTAAGTTATCTATTTTGTTTATATATTTAAGTTATTTTTGCTATATTTTAGTTTTTTATATTTAGAAAGTAAACAATAATTTTGATATAAATATAAATAAATAAAAACAACTGTTTTTTTATTTTATAAAGGAAATATTATTTATTACATTTATGTGGTTTGATTGATATTCTACTTTTCGTTGTCAAGCTCTTCTCTAGTCTTACTAAAATATCTATCTATGAAGATTTGAAATCATGTATTTACACAAAATATGTTAAACCGTTTTATTACTAGATCGACTTTAATTTTATTATATTAAACTCTTTACTTGATGATTAGAATATGATTGAACATGTCAAAATGTTATAGAACAAGAAACACTCAATCAAAATATATTAAATAACGACATATTTTTCCTTTGTCTAAGGTGTGCTTGTTTTAACTCATTGTTTTTCTTATAAGTCAATAATTTCAACTTATAAACTTCTAAGTTTGAGAACAAACGAAAACAAACAGAAGTTCTTAGAATCAAACGTTTATTGAAACCAAAGTTACTTATGACAATTTATACCCGAACAATTTTTATCGAGTTATAAATCTTTTAAACACTTTGAAATGTAGTAACACAATATATAATAAGGAGATAAGCAATTTCAATAGGCAATCTTAAATACTCTAAAAGCAATTTATGTATTGTTAACATGGATGTGTGAATGTCTTTTATCTTGAAAACGATTTTGTACACCATTGGAAGAATAGAATAAGCTTAACCCAAGTACTAGGTAAAAGAGTAGGCAAAGCCCATATAAATATAAGCTTTAAACTTGAAGCTCAAAGTTTTAGTCTAGACTTTGCAATTAAGTAAAGCCCAAATAAGTTGTGGGATATAAAATTTTAAAGCATGCTATAAACAATTTTCAACACTATATATGTAAAGTGTGTTAACGCCAAGGTTACAAATAACGTAATATCTGACGTCATAAGTAAACCTTAAGTTTTGCAAAAAATTACGAGACATGGTGTTTTCAAAGCATGGCAAAGCGGCAAAAAAATTTAATATATTTTATAATTTTATATATACTTTTATATATATATATATATATATATATATATATATATATATATATATATATATATATATATATATATATATATATATATATATTTACTATTATTAATTTATATAAATATCAATAAATTATCAAAAAATGTGTTTTAACATTTAAGTATATATATACAAATTTACAATCTAATGATTTTTATAGCCATTTTTAAGTATGTTTAAACTTCTTTTTTTTTATAAAATTTTTCATAACGCGTTACAAAAAACTCGCGTTAAAACGCGCCATGACCACCTTTTTTGTCGCCATGACACATTATTTAGAACTTTGGTTAAAGCTAAGCCAAGTTTATATAATTCAATGGTTGTCTCAATTATGAACAATTTCACCTATATAGCATCTCCCATATATGCTAAAACAATAGTCATGAA
The DNA here is from genome assembly GCA_910822075.1 of Senecio squalidus. Lineage (NCBI taxonomy): Eukaryota > Viridiplantae > Streptophyta > Magnoliopsida > Asterales > Asteraceae > Senecio > Senecio squalidus. Next base: position 66,816,836 of record CAJVGC010000060.1, read on the forward strand.
ACACATGATATTTTGTTCTCTTTTGATGAACTTTTCTTTTTCTTTTTTTCTAATAAATGACTAATTTTGAGTTAGTAAAAGATAGGAATGTATCTAAAATTTTAATTTTGGACCTTATATTTTTTTTCATAAGAGTTTATTTAAATTTAAATTCATCATCATACCAACTTTTAAAAACCTTTGATAACTTATTTAGAGATACCTAAGTATGAATTTAATCTTCAAAAACTTTGAATAGTTAAGAGCATTTTGAAAAGCTTACAAAAAACGAATTATGAGATTCAATACAACAAAACATATGTCTCATTTTGACATTATGATAATATATTTTTGTAGCATTTTTAAAACATACATATAAGTTCTTAATAATAGTATTTAAACTATACAAATAGAAACGATTATAAATTCGCAACTATTCAATAACACGATTCATTTTTCTAAATGAAGTTAAACCCAACCAAAAAAAATGTCTAAAACAACATTTTTTAGGTTTTTACACAGTAAACAGATAAATCCTTCGCTAATCCGACATATTATTTCAAAATTCATGAGATCGGTTCGGTCCAAAGTTCAGCATTTTTAACCTTTGAAACACTCTCCAACACCTCAAATGGAACTATGTCTCCCATTATAACCACCATCTTGGTTTCCAAGTCCACTTGGTAAGAAGTCACTCCTGTTTTTATTACCAATAAATTCAAAAATAAACTATTATTATTGGGACATCGATTATCCTAAACTATTACAAAAAATATCAAATAAATACAAGTTATATTACATTTTATTTTCTTGTTGCAAAAGTTGATATAGAAAAATTAAGTAAAGGAAAGAGAATGAATGTTTGTACTTTGTTTTCTATGTTACTTCTTCCATCTTAAAATAGTACAATGTTTTTGCGTTCATCCAAAGAAACCTTATTTTCTATAAGTTTTCATGATATTATAAAAATGGTATAACGGAGTCAGATTTAACATGAGAAAGTTAATCACGTAACAGAAAAGCTAAAGGAGTGAATGACCTGACAAGGTTTGAATGGTTAATCTCCGACTTATGTTATATGTTCTCGACCACTAAGATGTCATTGTAAACACATGATATTTACCATTTACCAACTTTGATTTTGGTTAAAAATGTTTTCTTGTTGTATCTTTATTTTTGAAAATTAGACATATTTTATCAAATTATGCACCAAATTATTTAAAAAAAAAGAGGGGATTTGAAATGTTACCTTCCATCTTAGAGATGTGTCTTTGAACTTTCCTTGCACAACCATTACAATGCATGGATACCCTTAGCACAACCATCTATATACATGATTTAAAAATAGGTAAGAATAGCTTATATGTATAAGTACTATATGTTAAGTGTAAAAATAAAATCGTTTTTAAACCATTACAAAGTTCAAGAGTCAAGACATTACCTTTGGCTTTAGAAAAAAGGCAAGAGTTTGCGGTTTATCTGACGCGTCTTTCGACTGATCGACAAGTGGTTCTCTCTCAAACTCGTAATCATCTCGGATTTCAAAATTGTTTATACAACAAAGACAAGAACTTGCACCACCATTTGATAGACAAAGACTGTCTAAAAACCTTCCAATATTCAACATCTTCTTCCCCATTTTCAAAACCAAAAAACCACTATGAAAAGACAAGATTTAAGGTGTAAATATATGGAAATTTGATTGGAGATTGAATGACCCAAGAAAGTGTGGGAGAGAATGAGTCAAGACCCAAGTTTCAAGGGGAGATCAAGTTTTGAAAAAGAGTTGTGGTCTTTTATAGTTATAAAATATGATAAATTTACAAATAGATTTTGTCATGTGATAGGTACAAATGACAAGTGAGAGGGCATCTAGGTTCATGTGGTTATGTGCTTTTATAATTGGTGGAAATTAAAACTTATATTTAAGGCCCATATTATTTATAATCTTGTATATCTCACATGACCAAGTTGTAAAGAAAACCAAAGAGACAAAGTGCCACAGCCTAGCTTCATAAAAACATGTTATGATGTTAGCTAAGATTGATAAATGATGTTCTTTTATGTTTTATTTGAAGTTAAGTCAAAGAGAGAGTTATTATTGTCTACTTGATATGAACTCAAGGATTATGCATATGACTTTTAAACTCATGCAATTTCATAGATTAGATTAATATGGGTTCGTGTGTTATTAGGGTGCGGTGTGTGAAACCTACGTTAACGTTTGGAGAGCATAAGTAGAAACATCAGTTCAGTTGGTTTCATAAGGGATGCACGACTCTACAAAATTGTATTGTATCTCGATATGAGCATAGCCTCTATTTAGTGGGTCGTTAAATCAATGTGAAACAAAGTTCCAACATTCTCAGTATATTGTTTCCGGAGCGACACATTTGGTGTTAACCTATTATAACATTTTGCAAACAAAGGTAGAACATATTTTGAATAGTTGATTGAAAATTATTTGTTACACAATTTTTATACCAACGTGATTGTTTCTAGAATATGAAAATGATTATTCTTTCCTCATTAACATCAATTATTTGAAATTGCCCCTATAGGCCATGAGAGGTCTCATCCATGTCATAAACATAAAGTACACTATACACATAATCCTTTCAATTATTCCTATATAATATTTGTTAAATTTATGTTTAAGTGTATACCATATGTTTGAGGTGGCACCCAATGAATTAAGTTTCCAACTTATAACTCTAATCCTAAAACTATATTATATCCAAATAAAACTTAAGGAACTTGATACACATTAAGGGGTGATTGGTTAGGGGTAATGGAGGATAATGGGGGATAATGAATAACTAATTGAATGAAAGGTAATGGTTGGTTATATACAAGGTAATCATTCATTACCCACCAATGGTCAATAACACATTACTCTACGATTTGAGGTTAATGGAAATCATTAATTATTGCATTCCATAGTATATCATTTCCGTTTTTCTTTCCCATTTCAACCAAGCATCCCCTAAAATATGACTGATAATTAATCTTATTATAATATATCTTATACTATAGAAATATGCTTATATCCACTTCAATCTTTCGTAATGTTTTAGAAATGACTCCCCCCATATGACATGACCCTTGGCAATAAGATATAGTCATATCGATAACGAATGGATGCTACGATTAAACTCATGTAAGTGAAAACGACTCTCTACCAAATTCTTTAACATATATACGTTCACGATAACATAAAGACTTGTCGGGGTTCTTTTAACTCATAATTCTAAAATATAAAATAATGTATAACCTTTATTCCATGTTGTATAAACCCAAAATGAGGTGTATGAGTAGTTGAAAGACCATTGTCATTGTCCTCAATAAAAGCATAGTACTATTAAGTTGAAATTGAGTATAGTAGTAGACAAATAAGTGTCAAATTATTTAAGAACATGAGGTATTGAGAGTTCATTTAAACAATTATTGATGATTTGAAATTAGGTTTGTTGTTTCTTTTTCTTTTGCTTGGTGGGGTCTAAATTACATCATAAATTGGTATACTAGTTGGTCCATGTGCACATGGCTTCTATGGTGGTGAAAGAAGAAAACAACAAATATTGAAAGATGGCATGTTAAGTGACTCACACATGATCAAACTATTGAAATACATAATTAACACAAAAATGTGGAAAAATGTTGGAAATTTGGCCATCTAGTGTATTACTTAGTGAGTGACAACACATTCCAATTTGGTTTTAGTGGTTTATGTTATATACCATCAAGTCGAATCAATATGTAATGTTTAACCATTGAATTATGATCTCAATTCGGATCTAATGGCGTCGTTAATTTTTAGATAACATATCTTTATAAAGTTTAGATGTATATCAACTCGGTTTGATATAAGGTCTTACATATCATGATAAACTAAACCATCAATATATTTTTGTTATACTCCTTTTTATGAATAATACGAGATTACTATTAACAACTTTCATTTGGCCCGATATGAAACGTTTACTCAAATTGTAATTAAAATGCAACGTAGAATATAAATTCATCCGATATCATACAACTCTATAATAACACCAACATGTAACCATCTTAAGCTTAAAAAAACAGCAATCATACTCAATCTACTTATGTACATATAATGCTACAAAAAATATTTAGGTGTTCATCAATCTTAATTCATTTGTTTATATGATAATAGAATGATAAGTAGATTGTAATTGATCTAAAGAGGATAAGTATACATATAATATTATAGTCCCATATTTTACTCCAATGATAGATGAGGGATTCTAAGAACCTAGTAAATTATGTTGGTATTATATGTAGCAAAAGTTTTAAAGTTAAGATTAACTATATGATAAAAAGAAGACAAGAGAGAATGAGACAAATTTTATTCTCTTTAGTTTGGACTAATATAGAGATGTATGAAGTAAACAATAAAATAAAATAATGGCAAAGCGTATCCTTGTGCCACTAACATAATTCCCTAATTCAAATCAAAATTCGGGAACATGTTGTGACATCTTAAGCAAATTTTCCACATCGGTTTTGATACGAGTTCCGTGTCAGATTGTATCAGAAGCAAATTTGTGCGTCGTAGACAAAACGAACAATATCACGTTATAGATGTACTTGGGCTGTTAGGAATGTATTTCTCTATTAAAAAAATTTAATTAGTGTCTTAAGCAATAAAAATGTTTCAAAAAGTCAAGTAAAAACTATATTTTAAATGTCTTGAGCTATATTCAAATCATTATTCTACATGTCAAACTTCAAATTATGTATCATATTTACATTTAAAGTCTCTTGTTATTAAATCTATCATATAACTTCTTCATCGTTTAAACATGTATTTTTTCACACATAATAACTTTATAAGTGGTCATGTCTTCAACCAGACTTTGGATTCTACAGAAGGTCGGATACATAAAATAATAATCTATCGAAAATATAAAAGTTCGATACACATATATAATAGATGCTTAATTAAGTTCCATTGCACATAGTCACTTTCATGACAATTTAAAAAACTTTATATAAGGCATGAAAGCCCATACTAAATTGACAAAAACAGATAAATAGTTCATGTGTAGGTTCATAGCATGATGAAAGAAAGTGAAATTATTTCCAATTGTAAAGATAAGGTGCCTAGAGAATAGAGTGGTAGATTCAAATACTATTATTGATGTTTTTTCACCATTTGGGTAGAAAAGGTCAATTCCGACTAAATTTTTGTGTCAGTAACGATGACTAATTGACCAGACAAATAAAAAAGACCTACTAGTTCAACTTAATGCTCAATACCTAGGAAATGTGTACTCCATGTGATGTCAAAGGGTTATTTGTTGTTTTATGACCTTTATCTTTTTATGTTCTTCGTTAATTTTTAGGTAAGATAAGTATTTAGAAATGTATCTGATTTATTTTTAGAAGTGTAATAAAACACGTTAGGGGGATTTTATATCGCCTGCGTGGACGTGAGAACTGTTGGGCATATGATGTAAATCTTGGTATTTGATGACAAAACGCGTTTTGTGACACAATTTCTGGAAATGTTAAAAACTGAGTAGTTAAGACTTTATCTCAGTTGAAACAATTAAAAACAATAGATTGGAAATTTCGATAATTGATCTAAGGTTAAAATAAGAAAGTTTCGAGTCAGAAATGTCAATACACAATGTAAAACCTAAGTAGTTTTGTAGTAAGTATCTTTATTTCATTCTTCCCTACACATCCAAAGTCATATCGAAAATGTAGAATCACTTTCTCAATGGAGATTTTTCTTACAATAAATAACTCACCTACACATACGTACTGACCAGGGTACCCTACTTCTTTGCTGGTTTTGAATCCCTTTACGTTGTCGTAGGGCACAAAGTTTGTATCCTTCTTCGGCTTGCAAAATTAATATATTTGATGGGATTATCACAAACACCTTCACGACATACGTTTCGAGATGCTTCCTTGTATTAATACATACAATAAATAAGTCTCGATTTTCTTTTGTTAAAAGAGAGATGATATAAAAGACTAATACATGATCGACCAACTTATTAGAGATTGTCATTTGTACACCATCAAAATTACTTCACACACCATGTAATGTAACCTTTTGTCAATATAATATTACGTGGTATAATTAAAGTAATTTTCATTTTTTTTCGTAAGCAACAAGTTTGTCTCATTTCGTTACGCATAGACATACGTCTCAATTTTTACATGTGTCACATTTCCCGTATCAAAGCAATATTTGTGAAAATACCGGAATTTCTTCTTTCTAGTTTTTTAATGAAATAATTTCTAGCTTCTTTCTAGTTTTATTCTGAAATAATTTCTACCGCTACAAAAAACTAGTTAGCTTCGATGGCATTCATCAATTCTAGGCTGCTGAATTTGAATTGTTGTTCCCCTTTGACCATTTATAAAGTAAAAGAACTTCATGAGATATATCTAGGTGAATAATAGATATACAATTATAGATATACAATTATGTGTATGCCATTGTTATGAGGAACAAGAATGGGTCAAAATAAAGAAAACTTTACCTATTCTTAAAAGAAGCATAGCTAAAAACACACATCAAGAACATCGCTAGCGTATCAAAAAACATCTTAACACTTGTTTCTAGAGAGAGTCGGTTCTAAGTTTTTGGATGCTCTGAACAACGTTTTTTTTAAATATGTCCTTTATAAGAAAAAATTAGATAAACAACATTTTTTTTAAGAGTTTGGAACCTAATCAAGCTCAACGACTTATCACTAGTCTCGACACCTTTTATTTTTTATTTTTTAACAAATAAACTGTTATGTATGAAATTACAATCTTAGAAGATAGACTCTGAATTACAAATTTAATATAACAGATTATCTAAAATGATGTCTAACTCTACATGCATTTGCCATGCCCAAGTTTCAATATTTGTTTCCCTTTAGCAAGGCGTGTCGCGGCGTCATTGGTAAACCTCAAGAAGTGGCGTCATGGACAAACCTCAAGACATGACGTTTTCTAAGGGCGACAAAATTTTTATATATTTTATAATTTTATATATATTTTTATATATATATTTAATTTTTTATTTTTTTTCTTCATAACGTGTTACCAAAAACTTGAGAAATAACGCGTAAAGCTCACCATTGCACGCCACGTTATATTTTTTGGACACCACGCCTAACAAAGACGTCTTAGATGTTTTCGTAACGGCTTAGCCCCACTCCTCACGCCATGACACGTTATTTGGAAGCAGCCGCATTTTGTGGGTTTCTTTTCCAATTTCAAAACCGACATGTCTTCATATCAAACATCTTTTTTCATTCCCATTTCCGTTCTTGCATACAACTAGGTACTTTACCAAAGAATATCGGGTAAGAACTTCATGGTATGTATGGACTATGGAGGCGAAGCAACCCGTTACCATATATTTGAGGTTGATTCCTGGAAAGCCCAACTAATAGTCTATAGGCCCAACACAACCCTATACAGTAACTCATATAAATATTAAGCCCAATATGAATGTGAAATATGAGCTCATATCATTATTAATTTATTAAGTCGAACTCGGATATACTTACCGGGAGGCCGAGTTGAAAGTAAGGCTTATCATCGTCGTTAGAAATTTACTGGCTCGACTTTTTTCTTAATTCATAGGGACTCCAAACGAACAATAAACAAGAAGTTTACGGATTCCTGGTTTAATCTGTATTTGATCATCTTTTTTGTTATCGATATTATATCCAACTCTTAAATATTTTTATTGTATGTATGCGAGGAAAAACATTTAAACATGTGACGTGGTATGACCGTAACTTACATGTAAACACGTATATAAGAATATATACTGTAACAATATTTAGAAGTTGGATACATAATAAACGCGTTGAATAGATACAATAGACATATTAATCTTTATATCTCCTAACATCCATTGTTTTTGAAGACTAATGTGGATCGTGGAAGATTACACAAAGATACTTCATAAATCGGTGTAAAATTTCCATTTGCCTTCTTTGTTTCTTCGGGGCAATATGGATGATATAAAATGTACAAAACTGAATGGATAGTGTTTGGAACTACCAATAGTAAGTCGTTAGGCTTCCGAGAATTGGCATCAATTGCTTCCTTTGTTCTCACTTTTTTTCGTATGAAATAAGTGAGTAAAACGCAAAGGCTTCACTTTAGACTCCTTGAATGACATATTGTATATCAATCTCTTCAGCTTCTATATCATTTGATTAAGTGTAAACTTTGTTAATATATATACACGGTGAAGACGATATTTGCTTTTTTCTTCCACGTTCCTTGATCGGTAAAGATGGATCACTCCATTCACTCGCCACTTATATATAGGAAAAGATAGTCTTCTTCGAGTTTGATTATCTGGGTTCCTCCACCTGTCTACTTTTCCACACGATTGGGGCTACTAACATCCACACTACAAAAGCAATAATTAAGCCAATGAGTCATTTAAGGCAAAAAAACAAAAACACGATTTCATGTGGATCGTATACTTACAGTAGACGCAGACTGCAAGCCACTCGTTAACTATTCTGACCCAAGTACTAGTCCAACCAACATCAATCGTCCACCTGAGAAGCCGAAATTTAGGTAAATAAACATTCACTCTCGCTTGCCTAAAATGTTGAAAATCAAAATTATGATGACTTACTTTTTCATGGTGTGATGAGAATTCCAACCAATTAATAGCATTGCAAAGTACATTGCTCCCGTGGCAAAAACAAAATGGAAGAATCCAAAACCGTAAGGAACATCATCTTCTTCCTGTTTCTCATCTTTTCGGAACTGCACGTATAATTCTCAGATGCGTCTTAATCCAAAAAAAGTCTAATAACTTATTGACATGATGATAAAATGAGGTTTTACCTGAAAGCATTTTGAATCGATGCCTGTTGAAAACGTGGCTATCACCATTGCAAGAAGTGCAACAATAAAACTCTGTAAAAAAAAAAGTTTCATTACTAATCCCTTTCAAGACATTATCAAATTTTTATATAATTTTGAAGATTCCTTGAAATGTGATAAGGTACATGAGCTGTTTAAAGAATTTTCTAAATGCAACAGAAGGCGGAAACTTACAATGATAGTAAGCCAGTCTCTCGAGGCCTCAGAATTCCTGAGACATTTGTCATCCTGTGGTTCACTGTAGGCACACAATCAAGGTTAAATTAAAGTGTGAGCAATGATTCTGTTAAACAAGGTTCAATAGTAGAGATGGCACAATGGGCAGGTTGGTTAACGGGTCAAAATGTGTACTCTTTGGTACGGGTCGGGTTACTTGAAACACTTTTTATCCAAGTTAAATGGTTTTGTAGTCAACTCTTTTTATTTTAGCAATTAGAGATAGTAGTAAGTGAATATTGTACCTTCTAATGGCCGACCAACATAAGAACACGACGTACAGACCCATAAAACCAGGCGTTAAGAAACCGGCGCCAACCTATTTCAGAAAAGATTATTAATATAACAACAATGTGATCTACAAATGACGATATCATTTTGAAAGTTAAACTTACCTTCGGGTGAAGAGAGACACTGGTCATAAGTTGGAGTAGAACAAGCGTCCATGTGATGAAAAAAATGTTAAGCAAGCAGGTCGGATTTGGCGTGTACCAAATGTACATCAAAATGATCCCCAATATGCACAAGACATATGCAGAAGTTGCAAGCAGCATGAAATGTATATGACTGGAATAAGAAACCATTACAGTAACATAAATACGTTGAAAAAGGAAGAAGTTTGCATATCTGCAAATTATGGTATTTCGTCCCAAAAGTTGTTTATTACACTGAGAGAGTCTAAACAGATTGCCTTAAAACTAAAACTTGTTTCAGGGACTTTTGGGACAAATACGATATTTTAATTTACTCTAATCTATATTTTATGGAAAGATAGTTACCATCTCTCTGCATATTTTTCGGATAAACAGCAATCGTTTAGCCATGTAATAAAGCTGATTATGCTAATTAGCTGAATCAGCAAAAAGACCCTGCAAAACGTATTAAGTACGAATGTTAATAGTTCTATAACCCGAACGGAAAAAGTATAGAATTCAAGATATAAGGTTAAAGATTTATATACCCTGCACCAAAATGTGCAATATCCCCATATATCAGAATCATTCGTGTAGGAAGAAAAAAGGGGAGTCCGACTAATGCAATCATTAGAAGGATCTTAGCAGACCACCAACTCGAATGCCACAATTCTTTTCGTCCATGTAATTTTGACGTACCAGTAGTCGAAAGAAACATTGTGAAATAAAATATCTAATATATCATTAAGGATTGATCAAAATCTTTCCAATCTGAACTTTTGGTAGTCTTTTTTTTGCTTATATTTTCTATAATGTTAATAGTTATATATGAACGAAAGGATACGAAACATCCCAAGCTCACACGCAGAACTCCTTCCGTGCCTAAACATTCTTTGCCACCTTTGCAACTTTTTAATCCTGCAAACACCATGATGTTAATTATGATTTACAAATATATATCATCTGCAAATATATAAATAAAGTCGAAATAAATCTTACTATTCATTTCGGTCAATGCACTAGGACCATAATCGCGAACAGCCCACGCAAGCAAGTTTGCTAATAAAAACATCACACTATACACATATCGCGCCATCCACGGGTTAGATCCATAGCGAAACTGAGCCCACCAAGGACCTCCCAACAACTTGGCATACCGGTTACTCGTATCGTTAGTCACTTCCACCCCAGCTTCAAGTTTCTCCATTGTCATATACTTTTTTTCTTTTTTAATTATACACAAAGAGAGCTAGTGGAATTCGTTCCACCAGCTCTCTACTCGTACAATATTTATATTTGACGAGTAATACAGAAACTCTAACGGGGATCGTCACTGCTTCAAATACTTCTCAATTCCAATCTGTAATATTGTTAATTGTTAATTGTTAATAACTTAATAATGTGTAACAAAAAACCAAGATTTAGAAAATAATGTATCAAGCACATGGAAAAGAGTTACATATGGAATCAAAATGTACTTTTGTGAAATTATAAGTCCTGTGACAATATTAATGTGTTACCTATGAACAGACCATGAGGTAAATTATTGTTATCATTATTTAGTTATAGAATTATAGAAGCTTAATTCCAAGGGACTTGTGTACAACCCTTCAATGTTCTCTGACATTTTTATAGGGTGGGGTGGGTAGGGTAGGGTAGGGTTTTCACAGAAGGTAAAAGAATGGAATACTTTTTGGTTGTATTCTAACCAACAAAAAATTAGAAGTAGAAACAAAGTTAAAAGTAAAGGGGTGGTTGTTTGAGCTTATATTAAGGCTCATGAGCTTATTGAGTTTTGATTTATGTTCTGTAAGTCCGAATTTTATTGCTTATGTAAGGGCTTATGGGCTTATTATTGTTTATGACTAAATAAACAGTAATAAGCTCACAATCCCTTACATAATTCATAAAATTCGGGTTTATAAAACATAAGCCGAAACTCAATAAGCTTATAAGCCCTTATATAAGCTCAAACAAACACCCCCTAAATAACATGTTTTGTTCTTTAAATTGTTCGAAAATTATAGATCCCGATATTTACTTTACGATTTATATCATGTATCTCGATAGCTGACAAAGTTTGATTCTCACACCGACAACATTTATGCTGAAAATATTTATTAGTTCAAAATAAGTAGTTTAAAAAGGGGGAAATAAATAGTTTTGCTATTCACAAGAACCATGTCCTTGGACGAAACAATAAAATTATCAAAATACCCTTTCGATCATGTCATTTTAAGGAAGAAAGAAAACAATTGGTTAACTGAGAATGACAAAACTGTTACAAACATTTTTATCTTTTTTTTAGAGTAAAACTTATTTTCTGAATCGATAAAATGTTACGATGTAGATAAAAAATGAATTTGACATCTCTCATCTTTTTAAAGTTAAAGAACGTGATATATTAAACGTCTTCATGTCACATGAGTTAGTAGTAAGTTGTAACCATCTCATTAATGGTGGTTGTTTCTCGTAGATCTGTGACTAATGTTAAAAAATTAGATAATTTTTAGATATAATAACTTAAAAGAATAAAGAAAAGAGAATTTGAATTAGTCAAGATAACTAGTTTATGGTTTCCCACTTAATCTGGAAATAGAACATGATATGATATGATGTATCAAGAACATTGTGTATGCAGAGACAACTATTAGTAAAGTCTCTGTCAGATGTTGTTTCAAAACTACCTTACATAAGTGTTTTGCTTTGTAGATCTATCTATTCTACTACAATACACAAGGTAAAGGTCAATTTTTGGTTTATTTTCTGACTTATAAACTTATTATATATTAAAACCGATAATAAGCTGAAAAAATTGGCTTAAGAATGACAACACGCATCAAATAAGCTCGTAAGCTTGAAAATTGGTTGCAATATTTTGATAGTTTAGAAAATATACATTTTTGTTAAGAATATTTACCGGTTTAAGTAAGTCGTTTATATTTTACAGATAGCGGTTGCGATATGCAATCTCACCTCCCACTATATTTTGTCCTATTAATTTACAACAATTTGACATATTTTATAAAATTTATTTAACTTATATCTTTCATCAACAATTACTTATTGTAGTGTTATCATTACAAATTATTAAAGTTTAATAAATTTAAGAGAAAATCACCATTTTAATCATCTCATATACTAAAATTTCAAAAATAATCACCAAATTCGCGACAATTTTCTCGCGACAATTTTGTTAGCGCGAGAACGGGATATTTTGAAATAAGTGGTGTATATTAAGCCACGTCATTGCGCGAGAACGGGATTGCCATGTCGCGAGAACGGGTATTAATAGGCGCGGAGACGTGGCTTAATATACACCACTTATTTCAAAATATCCCGTTCTCGCGCTAACAAAATTGTCGCGAGAAAATTGTCGCGAATTTGGTGATTATTTTCGAAATTTTAGTATATGAGATGATTAAAATGGTGATTTTCTCTAAATTTAATCATAAAAAAGTAGTCTTCATTATCATATGCAAAAATATTTAATCAAAACTTATTCACTATGATCATAATTATATATCATTCATGTTTATTGACTTTAGAATAAACATATTTCTTCATTATTACTAAATTAATGTTAACAAATAACAAGTCAAAGCTAAACCTTAATTTAGGAATTTGTTGAAATTTATGGACAATAATAATGCGGACATCTTAAGCAATTATAAAGATATGGTTATAAGATGAAAGGAAATATTCCTTGATTTTATATTTATTTCAAGTTGATGAAAATTCGAATCAAACCTAACTTTAGGTATTTCAAGTTGCGTCTCGGTTACTATATTTGAATAATTAACAACATAAAAACCGGATGTTTAGTATCACTCGGAAAAAGTGAACATCTAATCATAAGCAAATATATACGTGTTGGTACAAGTTTCGTACATGATTCTTCATTTTAGTGGAAAATAACCTAAACTAAAGTTAACGATAGAACTAAGAAAAGATTAGGGAACATAAGATTGCTTACTAAATTTGAATAAAAAACAAAAATATAAACGGAAATGTCTAATAAGACTGGCAAAGAAACATCTTATTGTATGCTAATATATACGTGTCGGTGCAAGTTTCGTACATGAATCTAAATGTAGTGAATTATAGAGTTAGACAAAACTAAAAAATAAGATTTTACACATATGTTATTATCAAAGATAAATTTGAATAAAAGATATGTCCAATCAAATATTGATAAATGAAATTATATAGATTTTGTGTGTTATATGTAACAATGAATAGAGACTACATAACAAATTGAAAATTACATGTTTTTCAATTTGTTTATGTTAATGACTATCATTTCAAGCAAATATATCCGTATATGAACGTGTAAATTCTTTAAACTTTTTTTACTCGATTTTTAATCTTCATCTAAAATTTCACATAGTAACGAACTCAGAAAATGTCAACAATAAGGTTCTCGACTTCCTTTTTGTTCTCGTTCGAGCTTAGAATATGCCGTAAGAAATTATATCACACGTAAAGTATGTCGTAAACGAAAACAGGCACGCTTCTAAAACAATACTATGTTACGCAATAACGGTTCGTACTGTACAACTACTATATGCATACAACAATCACAATGACGTCATCTTTTAACAGAATTTCAAAATCAAAACAGAATTCACCAAAATACAAAAAAATCAGTTAAATCACACATATTAACAAACTTAACAAAAATATATCACATTCATTCATCAATGGCGGATAACGATAACGATAACGATAACGAGTAACAAAATGCAAAATAAACGAAACTAACCTGATGCGAGAATGAAAAACGATGATCAACGCTAATTGATGAAGTTTTTATTCAAGTTGCGAATCCAGAGGTGTTGAATTGCTTTAGAAATTGCTCTTTTGTGTTGTGTGTGTGTGTTATATAGATATATACGTACAGGGTGTATGTATCTATAGGTGTGTGTATATAAAGAGTGAGATTGCTTTAATCGTCTGTTTGCCTTTTGCTTTTTTCCGCCGTAAGGTTTTTTAATATATAGTTTATTTTTTTTTTATGATTACAAATATTGCTTTTATATTTATTTTGAATATTTTAGGATGTTATATTTGGAATGGAATTTACTAGCGCCGTATAAAATCAATTTTTTTCTTCTCACCAGAAAAAACAAATGTAAGGATAATATATTTGTGAATGATTTTTTTTTTAACTATTCATATGATATATATTAGATTATAATATATTTGAGAATGACTTTTTTTTAACTATTCATATGATATATATTAGATTAGTGTTTCGCGATAATGTGGACAAAAATAAAAATTAAACTATAAAGTTTATATTTATGTAGATTTTAAGTTATTATGAAAATACAATGTTATACGTATAATAATATATTTACCTTTACGTTTATACACATGTCGTTTATGGTTATAATAATATATATATATCTTTACATTTATACACATGATTGATATTTTTTATTAACAGATTTTAAAATGAGAGAGGTAAATCATAGTCCAAACTGAGTCATTTTATAAATAGATTAGAATTTTGTTTTTATTTTAGTGGAGATGAGATTTAAATAGAAAATGTAATTATGTATTGTAAGAATTTGTAAAATGAAATAGTCTTTGATGAAATCATCAATTTGATCTAACGGTTGAAATTAAAGAAGTTAATTCATCCAATGGTTAAAATTAAAGAAGTTAACTTTGTCATGTGTCATTTAAGACCTCATTTTTAATATATATTAAAAATGTGAATGGAATTTTGTTAACTAGTTATATATTATAGATATGTTATTTTATTTATTTATAGATATTTTATTTAATAAAATTTTATAATTCCATATTTTTTAATAGCTATCAAGTTTGAACCTTCTATAGCTAACATTTTGGGCGATATGTAGAGATCGAGATCCAAAACGGTTACGATTATAATCCGGTAAACGTATATGCGAGTCAAAAGTCTCATACTCGTTGCTGAATAACATGAAGGAAAGAAAATCTCATTCATTTATTTGTTTATCTTTCAACGTACATTATTCAATTGAAAAAAAATGTTAATTTTGTATCTTTAACTCTCTAAGAGAACAAGGAGTAAGTTGTTGTGAAGTTCGTTCTCCACCCACAACGAGGATCCTCCGAACCATGTCATATGTCTGTTACTGATTTTGTTACGTGACTTATCTAATTCATATTTCGTACCCGTCATGAGACATAAGACTTGGTTGATATCTCAAGAAAGTAGTATACATGTTTTTAACAACTAAGTTTATATAAAATGTAGTTTATTAAACTATATATTAGATAAGAATATGAATTATAGAATATTTTGTAGGTGGTTTGTGACTTTGTGTTTGGGGCCTATGGTTAAGTGTTGGAAGGATGACACATTTTCATGCTTTGAAGTTTTTGATGAGTGGAAATTAAATCGTGCTTGCTTATACACCACACCGCGTGCTAAATATTTACAATATTAATTATTAATTATTCATCATTAGCATGTTTATTAATTTATTATCATATCATCTTCTCTCTTTTCTTATTTGTGTAAATAGTAAAGAATTTTATCGAATATGTCATCACCTCTATGAGTCTGGATGCATCCATCAATTTCTGCCGAGATCAATTTGGTAGGAACATCCATCAATCGGTCCAATGATCAGTCTAAAAGTTGCACATCAAAGAAGCAGAGGCGGAGTTAAGACGGAATAGAGTAGATAATTGTCTTTCCTATAAAATGGTAGTTATATTTTTTTATTTTACTTTTTATATCTTATCTATTAAAAATCAATTCGAAAAAATACAGCCCCTTCCCCTTTTTTACTATGCACTCACTCGAACTTTTTCCCGCGTAAAACAACTTATCTTATCCTAAAGAGGTGCACATAAACGTTTAGGGCATATTTTCATCTTTTTACCATTTAGGACAAGATACGAATAATATTATGTTTTTAATTTTTTCCGATATGAAAACTTTATTTGCATATTATTTTTATTGTTGATAAATATCATGTCCATGTATATTTTTTGCCTGTTATTTTTTTAAAATTTAATTAAAAAAAAAAAGAAGCATGTCCATGAATATATTCTTATTTTGTCAACCAACAAAATGGGTCTATGGATAAATATTCCAATTGGGTCGATTCTAACTATCCATTTGTAACGATTCCAATTCGTTACGTATGCAGATTAAAGTATGACCACAAAAAATCGTTTATCAAAAACTAGATTATTGTCCCGCGATAGCGCGAAGAAAAAATTAAAATTGAATCGTAAATTTTATATTTACGTAGATTTTAATTTATTAGTAGAAAATAATGTTATACGTATGATACATATATACTTTTAGGTTTATACACATGTTGTTTATATTATATATTAAAGATAACATATAACACATTTACTTTTATACACATGTTTTGATATTTATATTAGGAGATTTTAGAATAATAATAACGTAAATTATAGTCCAAATTGAACGATTCTATAAATAAATTATAATTAGGTTTTTTATTTTAGTAGAGATGAAATGGAAGAGAATGTAATTATGTATTGTAAAAGAGTATAAAATGAAAATAATTTTTGATGATATTATCAATCTGATCTAACGGATGACATCAAAAATGTTAACTAATCCAAGGGACCTTATTTTGCCATGTGACATTTAAGGCCCCTCTTTTATTATATATTAAAGATAAAAAAACAAACAAAATTATTATTTGTGTTCCATAAAATTAAATAAATATTTAATATGTCTCATTATATATATTTTAAACTCTAGATTTTATTGAAAAATCATATAATTTACTTACCAAAAAAAATCATGACTATTGGTAGGGGCTGTTTGCAAGCATCAAAGACTCGAACTACGGACTCGTATTCGGTCCGTAGTCCGAGCGTTTGATAAATTCATGAAAAGCTCGGACCACGGACCGAGACCGTGATTTTGCCTCGTTCTCGGTCTGCGATTTTTCTAAACGGGCCGAGTCCGAGGCAAAATCACGGACTCGGTCCGTGGTCCGAGCCTTTCATGAACTTATCAAACTCTCGGACCACGGACCGAGTCCGAGTCCGTAGTCCGTAGTCCGTAGTCCGAGTCTTTGATGCTTGCAAACAGCCCTTACATGCTTTTAATTGTACTTCCTCGATTATTTCACTTTCGCTGAAAAATATTGTTGATGAGTATGGTTCAATATATTATATTATGATCTTAAACCGAATCGATAACACTAATATTCTTTTATTTAAATTCTGTCAAAAAACGATTATGGTTATAGTTATGGTTCAATTATATGAATCGTTTTAATTTTCATAACCATATCCAAATCAAAGTTTCGATTATTTAAAAATTCATAACAGTCAATTTATATAGGCTCATTTATGTTGAATTTATGTTGAGGTTATTCGGTAATTTTATACTTTTTTTTTCTAACAAAAAGAGAGATTATATATATATCATTGACAAAAAAAACAAAATCATACATTAAACGATAACACTATCTATATAGAAAAAGCGAATACTTTACACAATACATAGAAATTAATAAATTCATTATTGTAGTAATTATTTTGTAAACTCGATGCAGGCAAAAGGAAATGATTATGTCAAATTCACCCTTGCTTTTACCAATAACAAGAAAAATTCACCACAGGCTTTTCTTTAACCAATTGTCAAAAAGCATCAATATACCTTTTACTTTTATGTCCTTTGTCTAGATATGAAAACAGTGAAATTAATGGCTTGAATAATCAGATATCAATTACAATTTACAAAAATAATAATCTGATTAGTGACGAATTTGTTGCGACACTTTATCGTCGCGAGAAGTACATAAAACAAAATCAGACCAATAAAAATCAGACACGTCGTCGCGAAAATGAATATTGACGCGAGAAATGAATAATGTCGCGACAACGTGTCGAATTTTTATTGGTCAGAATAAAATATGTGTACTTTCGCGACGAAAAAAATGTCGCTAGAAATCCGTCACGAATTAGGTGATTATTTTTATAAAGTGTAAGTGACAGGTGATTATTTTGGTAATTTGCTCGAAAACAGTGACATATAATTAAGTTAATTTTACATAATCTTATATTCACTTTTTATAAAATCGTTAATAGTGACCACACTGACTGACTGATTCACACGTCTAATCTTAAGTATATGACAGTAGATAATGTTGAGCTTTGTTACAAACTACCTAAACATACGGCAAGATTCTTAGAAGGGTATAATGCGAAAGTCATATTCTATTTTGCATTGAGCAAATTACTTTATAATTGTGTGGGTGATCTAAGTGGACTTTAATTACGTCATTAGGTAAGATGTGCTTTTTAGGGACCATTTTATGTTGCGACTCGAATAATGTTATCATTTCTTTGGGGAAATTTATCATACGTATTCGATTTGTAGAGTAGAGAAAAGTTGTATTACGATTCAATGTATAGATATCGGAAGTGGTAGTGCCACTTAGTATCAAAGAAGAGTCATAAAGATATTGAGATCAATACTTGAAAGGAACAATGCACTTTTATTGAATGATAGTTACGCTAAAGAAAATGGTTACACTTTCCGATAAGTTTAGATCATAGAAAGCGTGATGATATATTACATTTAGAATGTGATAATTGATTTATAACGTCAAGGAATGTGACTAGCATTTCACAAAAGCTTTTTGGGAACTTTTAAATGTTTAAAGTTTCTAAACTTTTGAATGGTATTTTCCATAATAAGATCTTTTTGTTTACCAAAGATATCAAAAGTATATGAATTCGAAAATAGATGGAAATTGTAGTTAAAAGGGTTTCCTCTCTATTACACATTTTGTTTTGAAACAAACCGAAGAGCAAACGCACACACATGTCATACACGCTAGTCTTCATCCCAACTCGGATGTTGGACTTATAGAGGGTGGCTAACGATAGTTACATATCTCGATATCGTCAAGTCTAATGCCCTTTGGCCTTTCCTTCTACTACACACAAGTTGTTATCATGTTAATTCTTTTTTCTTCGTTAATATGATATAAAATGGTTGGACTTTTGAAAATATAATGTTGGGAAGTTAGGAGAGCAATCATTATGTTGACTATAAAAAGAATATCTTGTTTAATTGAATCTTATGTGTCAAAAACTCAAAACTTTGACATTACATGAATTACACTAAGAAAAAACAAAAAGACCATCTTTAAATGACATAATGGTAATGCTTTATGTCGGTCTTTTAGGAGGCTCGGCTTCGAACCTCAATAGATAAACATTGTGGACGGTGTGATCGAGTTAAACCTTTGTTCTATAAGATAAGTTTCAATTTTCACCGGTCTCTGGTTTTTAAATTTAATGTTGTTTGTTTTCTCTTTAAAATTTCTATTAATGGGCTTTATTTGACATTTGATCCTGTTATCCAAAAATTAGAACAAATTTTGCTTGATTGAATCTATATTAGGCCCAAGAACAGATCCATCAAAATTTCCTTCTTAAAGGTCTATATCTTAAAGCCCATTTTGTTGGACCTTGATCTATTGGCCAAATGTCTAATAGCAAGGTTCTAAATAAACCCGCTATGGCGGCGCCAAGATACGGCGAGAAATTACGAAAACATGCAAGACGTCTATGTTAGGCGTGGCGGCAAAAAAACGTGTTCATGGCGAGCCATGACGCGCCTTAACGCGAGTTTTTTGTAGGACGTTATGAAAATTAAAAAAAAAAAAGTTTTAAAAACAGTTAAAAATGGCTATAAAAATCATTTCTTTGTAAATTTGTGACTATATCTTACAATATATATATATATATATATATATATATATATATATATATATATATATATATATATATATATATATATATATATTTGATCTCCACTTCTCTAGAGATCTAGGGATCCACTTCTCTAGAGATCTAGAGATCCACTTTCTAGCCATACATTTTTCATTAATATTTTTTTTTTTTTTTTTTCGTTTTTTAATTCGGTTTTTTTTTTGCTATGTTTTACATAACTTTTTTTTTTTTTTCTCAAAATCATATGCGATTTTTTTGTAAAAAATTGAAATCACATGTGATTTTTAAAAACCAAAATTTATAAATTTTAAAATCACACGTGATTTTTTTTTTGTCGAAAATCACATATGATTTTCAAAACCAAAATTTATAAATTTTAAAGTTACACTTGAAAAATTTGTTTCTCGAAAATCACATGTGATTTTATAAGAAAAATAGTTTGTAGGTTAAAAATCACATGTGATTTTGGTAAAAAATAATCAATAATTTTTAAAATCAAACGTGATTTTACCCATAGAAGATTTGTAGATTGAAAATCACATGTGATTTTTAAAAGTAAGGTTGAAATCAAATGTGATTTTCGAAAAAAAAAAAAAAAAAAAAAAAGTAAATAAAAAGGTAAAAAAAAAAAAAGTAAAATTTTTTTTTTAGAAAAAAGGTAAAAAAAAAAGAACAAAGATATAAGGAAAAATGGGCGGTTAGGAAGGGATCCATAGATCTCTTAAGAGATTAGAAATCCATTTTGAACCCCAATCTATATATATATATATATATATATATAATTTTTTTTTGCCGCCGTTACACCTTAAAAAACGTCATGTCTCGCCATTTATTGAAAAGCTTAAGGCTTACTCATACCGTTATGCCACGTCTTACGTTATAACGTTATCTAATAGTCAAACAATAATGTCTACTTCGACTTTATCATGTACCTTTTAACTTTTTTTTCTTCAAATTATCATGCCAAGTTGTGTATATTTGACAACTTTATATCATATACCTTTGATATCTTATCTTGAGGTGTATAAATCAACTTTAATAGTATTCGATTTTAGTGATGCACAGATCAATTACTCTATTATGTAACAAGAGTCGGTTAAAAATCTCATAAAATATAATGACCGGGCCTTTTCTATTAGACCTCTCATAATCCACATGTAATGAAAACGGAGATGCTAATGATGAATAACACATATTTTTACGAAGGTAGAACGGTGTTAATGTTGAAAGACCGATTCAAGCAATGTAAGAGTGTTATAAATTTCAGTTTATCAACAAAGCCAAGGTAAGTTGGTCTATATCTAATTTTTTGGAAAACAATAACATAAATTTCACTTTATTACTTTTTGTATTTACTTTTTGTAACTTCTTCGATTCGTTACATGCTTTAACACATACATTTTGTAAACGAATTATCGAATCATACATCGATTTTTTAAATGAATGGAAGGTAGAATGTACAAATCAAAAAGATTTGGTTAGTGCAATGAAAAGATCCATATGAGTATATTGCAAGTTGGTGGTCACTTAATATATATGACCTACTTAAACTCTTTCACTTGCCCATATAAATAATGGTGGTTGTAGTTGTACCAATGACATATAAACCACCCAATTAAAATTATTTGTGCTTACAATAAATTTAATATTTAGTAGCCCATGTGAAGTTTGACAAAAGAAGGGTCCATTTAATAAAATTCTAATTCCTTCCTATGATATTATATAGGTACTAATTATATATTGAAAAATGGATATTTTTAGGGTTAAAGCTAATGTCACCAATGCTTATTCTTAAAACTTAACTTTTGACTAATGACCCTAAATAGTGTGTTAGTAAATGTCTTGGTTTATTCGGATAGTGTTAAATGGTCGAGACGCTCGACTTTAAATGATATATGCAAGACTAAATTGAGTTTTACTTTATACTTATCCATCGACCACCAAGGAGTATGTCAGTCCTATTGGAAAACATGATTATATTCGCAAACTTTACTATGAAACAAATTGAGCTAGGTGTACTAGGACTAATATCAAAGTTGGAGTTAATGGGGTTTCAAGGTATAATTTACCAATTACATCTACAATTTGAAATTAGTAGAAGCAAATCAACAAATATTACATTTGTCATTTGTTAAATAAAGACTATATGTTTGGTTATTTAATATCAAACTAGTATTTAAACTCCAAATTTTTAGTTTGGGTTAGTTTACAATAATATATATATATATATATATAAAAGGTCAAATTTAGAGTAATGTACAAGTGAAAATGATATGAAATTGACTAATGATTTTATGCAACTTATACAATATCATCATTATATTGACATTATTAATAACCAACAATAAAATGGGAAACAATGAATGAAATGTACTTTAATCTAGACAAACAATATAAATAAAAAAAGGCAATTGCATGCTTCTATACAAATGATAATGACCCACTAAATCTCATGGAGAAATATAAAAGATAAATATATATGTGAAAATATGGTGATTTATACATTTTAAAGTTTAAAACTTATAGTTGTGCGTATTTTGTAGACTATAGTGGAGTTATAAAAAGAGTAAATTACATAGATCGTCCCTAAGGTTTATATGCAATTACGGATATCGTCCCTAAATTTGAAAAGTTGCATGGATCGTCCCATTGTTCTAACTAATTACTCATTTCGTCCCTATTTTGGACGTCCGTCTAATTCCACCGTTAGCCTTCCCTCACGTGAGGGTATTTTAGTCTTTTCGCCTCTATCATTTTAATTACCTTCCTCTTTCTTCATCTTCCTTTTCTCAGTTGTAATGGTTATAATCTTCAATTCACCTGCTGTGAAGCACCTTTAATCTGGTCAGGCGGAACCGTAACCGTTCTTTGGACATCGATAAACGACTCCTTACTAATATTGGTAGCATACTTCACCATCTGAGCACTAACAACATCAGGCGCCACCGCCAACACACACTGCACAGTATATCCTTTCTCCCTCACAGTCAAAAAAAACCATTTTCTTCCCGAAGGCACGAATCGCATGAGCTCGGGACCGTCGATTGAAACGGCGGCCACGGCGGCGGTGGATGCGGCAGCGGCGGTGGATGCGGCAGCGGCGGCTTCTTGACGGCGCCGGAGTTTTTCGGCTTTTGCGGCTTCATTTTTGGAGGCTTTTTTGCTTGGTTCTTGTGATGGTTGCTGCTCTGGTTCTTGTGATGGCTTATTCTCTGGTTCCATGGTGGAAAAGTTACGGTTTCTGGTTTTGGATTGGTGAAGGTGGAAATGGAGGAATTAGGGTTTTGAGAAAATGGTGTTAGGTTAAAACTACGGATACAAAATGAAATTGTTAAGAAAGAGGGGTAATTAAAATGATAGAGGCGAAAAGACTAAAATACCCTCACGTGTTTAACACGTGAGGGAAGGCTAACGGTGGAATTAGACGGACGTCCAAAATAGGGACGAAATCCGTAATTGCATATAAACCATAAGGACGATCTATGTAATTTACTCTTATAAAAATATAAAGTCATGGGATGGTAAATTTTTCGATTTAATTATAATTTTTTCTAAAGAGAAATTCTTTAGTTTGTGATTTTATCTTAATATACGTGCATTAAATACAAAACTAAAGACGGGCGATTGTGTTTCTATTAATACGCTTAACCATAAGGGTTTGGGTCGATGATTTGAACAAAAAGTTAAGAAGATTGCATAGAGTAAGTGTAAACGAACCGAGAAAGTACATGTCTATATCTTTTATAAGGACTAAGTCTTATGTGTATTTTATTGAAATTGAATGTCGATTCTTCAAATATTTTATGTTGACATGATGTAAACAATTAAAATTAAAATAAAAAATGTGTAATAACATAAAAGTGTTTAATTGTTAAATTTGTTATAATTATTCAATTTTACATATTGAAATTAGGGTTTTAAAATGGAAAACATACCATATGGCATATGCATAGGTCATTCATTTCCTACCATGCTTTACACCAAATTTTTGAAAATTGAAATTCATAGTGAGAAGCATAACATATGCTTTGGAAAGAAGTGTCATTCACCTTGTTTCATATTATTAAGCAAAAGATGGTGCATTTTGGCCCATCATGTGTACTTCTTCTCAAAATCAGAGTTTATTTTTCTTGAAATTTAAAACTAAGATTCAATTTTGCTCTCATCTCTCTTTCATGACTTGTAGATCTAAGACGAGAAGGCGAAAAATAATCGGGATCAAATAAGAACTCAAATATAAATATAAAAAATGGCACTTGAATCTTAGAAGATTACTTTGTTTTCAACTTTTCTCTATTCTCTCTTTCATGAACATGATTCTATGCTTTCAGAGATTACACATGATTAGATCGTTTCTGGTAAACGATATCGTAAAAATGTAGGATCTTAAGATCAATATCGAGAACTTAATAACTTTGCTTGTAACCATTTGATTTTTTTATACATGGGTGATTTTGTGCATCCATATTACATCTTCAACTGGAATTAGTAGTCATAAATCACTGGTGTATCCGAAGTTTCATTTGTATATGTGAAACGAGTGGTCGTAAGTAGTTCGTATTGTTCTTATTCGTATTCGAATTTAAATAGATCGTCCCCCATAAGATCCTTTATGATTATGGATCTCGTACTCTTAGTATTTCTAACTAAATTGCTACAAATGTATAAATTAGTAACAAAAGTTTCATCCATTTATCTTTTATGTGAAATGTTAGAAAACCATTTTGCTTTAAAAATCTCAAATGGCACGAAAAAGATGCTCTTTGGAGAAAGGTGTTCAAGGTTTTCTATGGTGATGACGGTGGGTTTGGCTCGATACAAAGCTCTTATGGGGTTATCGATATTTGGGGTGGCATCATCAAAGTTGTGGTTAATATAGAAGATATTGACTCCTCGTTTAAAAACTCTTTTGCTTTAAAAATCTCAAGTGGCACGAACACCCTTTTCTGAAAAGAGGCTTGGTGTGGCGACGGTTCTCGGCTTATGGATAGATTCCCAAGATTATAGGCCCTTGAAAATTTTAAGGATTGCAAAATCAGTGATAGATGGGGATTTTCTAATGGCGTGTGGGGAGGTAACTGGTCTTGGAAGATATGCTCATCCGGTCTCCAACCCTTTATCTCTGTTTACTTGATCATATCGGTTGTTAGCGGGGTTTTCTTGGTTTTTGGGCAATTCTCTTTCTGTTGTGCTTTTGTAGTCTTTTTATTTGTGTTGTTGTTGCTAATCTTTAGACTTTCTTTTTTGTTCGTTGTTTTGCGTCTCCTTCTCGAATGCTTTTCTAATATATTTCTAGCCTTTTAAAAAAAATTATATCTCAACATGCTAATATTGAATAATCATGGAAAGGGAGAAGAAAGTCATCTAAAAGAAATTATGACCAAAGAAAAAAATGTCAATCTTCCTATTCACATGGTATGTAAAGACTTGATCCCAACAAACTAATAAACACAACAAGTGAGTAATTGATGGCCCCAAACTCACTAGATTTTGACAATTTGGGAGTGCCAACTAATAGAGGTTTATTTGCATCACATTGCCATGTATATAATTGTAAGGTGTTTATTAAAGAAAGGGTGTAGGAAATTTTATTCATGTTCCTTTGGTGCATAGAGTTTGCGCCATTAGTCGTGGCATATGAAACGAGGTGGTCATATCAGGGTTACCTACTTACGTGCAAGTGTAACGAAAAATAGGCTTTAGAAGAGACAATACCATGTTGTCATAGTTTTTTGGATATGAATGATGCTCGATGTGTTACAACGCCTTTTCTCGTCCTTTCATTCTATGATTGAAGGTTCAAAAGACTCAGTTAATGCTAGCTATGTCAAATCGACGAATAAATTCATACTCACTTTGAAGCTTTTAAAAAGTGAACTCTCATAGATGCCAATTTATTTTATAAAATTGATATTCAACATGTTACATTAAGAAAAAGATACTTGCAATGGTCAATTTAGTAATTTACTTTCTCCTAAATTTTGAAAAACTCATTGGAGAAGTTTCAAAAATGTACCACAACCCACCATATATTCAATCCCAATGAAGAAAGAATCAAGATCTTCAAGCAACAATAATATATACTTTAGTTAGTATCCATAAAAAAAAAATGGAAACTACGAAAGACGTCTTAAACACAGTCGGAACAACAACAAAAAACGCATCTTCTAAGCCTCTGCATAATCAATTGAAACAACTCCTATTCGGTTACACAATACATAACTAAGATCACTATACTACAAAAGTTGCCCCGTGAGAGGTTCAATATTCGATTCCCACAAAGCTCAAAACACCCGAGTTTTAAACCATCAAAGCAACGAATACCAACTTCATTACAATCGAAAAATGGATACAAAAATAATGCAAAGAAGAAAGTTGTTCTAAAGAGGGTAGTTGGTATCAATGGTCCAAATTTCCACCACCATAGTGTAAAAAAGTTTGATTCAATGAAAGTTGACTATTTCACATGAATCACCTCAAAATCCCACAAATCAGCAATCAATCAAGCTGTATAGACATTAAAGTAAAATTTGTTCCCAATATTCAAAATTTCAAAATCAAGTAATTTTTTATTTTTCCGTTTTGAAAGACAAAGACATCGAACGAGTTGAAGCCGGTAGAAATCGAACATAAGATCCGATAAGTCAATCTTTTATGAATATATTTACAGATGATAAAAATGAAATCTAACATAAACAAACATAGATGATGGATAAAATGTAATACAAATGTAAAAATGTTGAAATGATTATACTATAAAATTTGAAAAAACAAAAGTATGATAATAATAACAATAAAAACCCAGAAAATCATAAACCATGAAGATATGATGATATGATATGTTGTCTATACATAAAACTTGTCTGCAACCTACAATTCTCCCAGGCAATTTATTTTCACAAATCGAATTTATCGCATAACAATTTCGAATAAATATTTCCTTTTTTACCTCTCTATTTTCGCTTTGTCGGTTTTCATGCTGATGATGTTGTTGATGATGCTTTCATGCCCGCAAAAATCTAATTTTTTGTTGTTGTTACTTACTACACAGTAATTTTAAAGGAAAATTCTGGAAAGAATTAATAGAAAGGTGGGGGTGGAGGTGAGGCGTACGAGACCCCGAATACTGGTGGTAACGGGCCCTCGTATGTTGGCGCGGGTGGGGGCGGGCTGTTGTATATGTATGGTGGAGGGCTATGATGGATTGGTGGAGGGTTATGATGGACTGGTGGAGGGTTATGATGTACTGGAGCAGGGGGAGGTGATGGTGATGGAGGCGGTAAGGTAGGTGAGGGCGGTGGCGGTGAGTATTCGATGCAGGGAGGCGGTGGTGATGGTGGGGGTGGAGGTTCTATACATAAAGGTGGTGATGGTGGAGGAGGGGAGTGATGAGGGGGAGGTGGGGAATGGTGTGGGGGAGGAGGGGAATGGTATGATGGTGGTGGGGGTGATGAGTATATGTATGCGGGAGGCGGTGGGGGTGGTGAGTGAGGCGGTGGGGGTGGCGAGTGAGGCGGTGGGGGCGAGTGTGGTGGGGGTGGTGAATTGTAGTAATAAGGTTCGGGCGGGGGTGGGGGTGAGTGTGGCGGAGGAGGTGAGTGTGGAGGGGGTGGTGGAGATGCAGTAGGAGGTGGCGGTGGGGGCGGTCTTACGCAATATGGTAGCGGAGGTGGTGGTGATGGAGAGGGCGGTGGTGGAGATGGGGGCGGTGGTGGTGGTGACATAACTGGTGGTGGGGGCGGAGGAGGCGAAGGTGGTGGTGGGGAAGGTGGAGGTGGAGGAGGTGAATAAACTGGTGGTGGTGGCGGTGGTGGTGATGGCGGTGGGGGTGAAGGAGGGGGTGGTGGTGGGGAGTAAACTGGCGGAGGTGGTGAAGGTGGAGGTGGTGGAGGCGAGTAAACGGGTGGTGGGGGCGATGGAGGCGGTGGTGGGGGTGGAGGAGGTGGTGGTGGAGGCGAGTAAACTGGTGGAGGAGGAGACGGTGGTGGAGGGGGAGGCGATGGTGGTGGAGGTGAAGGCGATGGTGGAGGTAAAACAGGAGGTGGTGGCGAAGGCGTAACAACAGGTGGCGGCGAAGGCGTTACAACAGGTGGCGAAGGCGGAACAATAACCGGCGGTGGAGGCGAAGGCAACTCGGGTACAAAAGGCGCACATCTAAAAGCACTACAATGTATCTTCTTCGAACCAAACATTCTACACTGCCCACTCGCCCTCTGCGCGGGTCTCCCAGGCAAACAATTCCTCCTATCATCAAACTCCGCTAACCTCAAACAAACCGGAGGCTCACCCGTAAAGAAATTATCCGAAAACGTAAAGTTCTCCAACCTCGGCAGCCTACAAATACTCTCCGGAATCGTCCCACTCAAATAATTACTCGCCACATTCAACTGCTCCACACTAACCATCCCCGAAACACTCTCCGGAATCGGTCCCATCAACTCGTTATGACTCACATCAAACACCGTAACCTCATTCAACAACCCAATCTCCTCGGGTACACAAGACCTCAAACCATTATTCATCATAATAATCTCATTCAAAGTATCACTCATATTCCCAATACTCGCAGGCAAACACCCATGAAACTTATTATTCGCCAAAACAATAACCGAAACAGGCGAATTACCGAAATTATCCGGTAATTCAAACATAAACCTGTTATGATTAATAAAAATCGCATCCAAATCCTTATCAAACAGCTCCTTAGGCACATTCCCTTCGAATTCATTAAACCGGATATCCAAAAACTTCAGCCGTGGCAAACTAAGCACCACATAAGGAAACTTCCCAGCAAACCTGTTATTACTTATATCAAGCTCATGTAAAAGCCTCAAATTTCGAAACTTTTTCGGAACGGTTCCGCAGAACCGGTTCGAATTAATATGAAACAAAGCTAGATCCACCAACAACCCGAGTTCCTCCGGTAAATAACCGGCAATGTCCCCATGATTAAGATCTATCCCAGCTACAGTCCGGATATTTTTATTATCCGGTGCAGGAGCACAGAACACTCCAGTGTACCTACACACATCAGATCCAACCCAATTTGTAGTCAAATTTAGTGGATCTGATAAAATAGCTTCCTTAAGAGCCTGTAAAGCGATATAAGCATTCTTCAATCTGTTATTTTCAAACGACAAGTTCGGATCGACCGTGACGTTTTCGCCACGGTCGCCGAACTCGTCTTTGTAATACAGCAATTGACGTCGCCTAATAAACAACACTTCGTCTTCGGTTAACGGACCATCGTTAACATTACATGAGATTAACGATATTAAACTTAGAAAAGTAATCAAAACAATGTTTAATTTCTTCATGATAATAAGAAATTAAACATTAATGTAATGTAATGTAATAATATGTGTTCTTAGACTTAGAGTTTGAATTTATGAGATTTGAAAATGGGATTATATTTTGGAAGAGCGTGTGAAGGATATGAGAGAGAAGACAGCTAAATCACAGCTCAAAACCCACCAGATTCTTTCTCTCTCTAGAAAAATATAAAGACTTTCTCTCTCTAGAAATTTGTAAAGAATGGAAAATGGTAAGAGTATTATTTATTGACAAAATTAAATTGGCAGGCCGGCAAGGGTTGCCGGCATGGACTTGGTAGTTTTAGATTACTTACTACTAACACCCCTTTAGTTACAAATTTTAATATTCAACCACTTGAAAAACATTTGTTAAAATCGACTTGTTAGTTATTTGGTTTTTAATAAGTCGACTCCACCACCTTCATCCCTTCTCTCACCGCTTAATTGGAGAATCACATTCAACTTGCAAAATGACTATCTCACGACATTGGTGTCACTTAACTGGCTGGCGTCACTTGAAGCTATTGGCGTCCTTTTATCAGATGAGTAAGAAATGATTTAACTAGACTATAACTGAATTCATATGATATAATTGGTTATACAGTTGATGGATTTGAGATTTTAAATAACGAAATAAATTAGTTTGATTTGGAATACGTTTTAAAACTTAATCGTATTAATAGAACTTAATCAAATTATTGTTTTATTTGACTTTGAAATTGTGTAGCAGTTATCTATCATTATGTTTTTAATATATAAACCACTAGTTAACCGATAAGTGATGGGCTAAAAAGAATTTAACTGAAATCGATGTTATCAAAATTATACTTTTATTATTGTCATGTAACTAAAAGTTGGATTATTGCAACGACTCTAAAACTAATATGATCATTTTAAACTATGATCGCTACTTGTAAACAATAACCTAACGATCATTTACATATGTAACTATGTAAGCAATAGTAAGTGGTTAGATGACTTAACATCAATGTTTTGAAACCCGGGTCGACCCGGCCGGGTCAACCGGTTGAACCGGTTCCGGCCGAAAAACCGGGTCAAATTAAACCGGGTTTTATATCTTCGAAACCCGGTGTGACCCGGGTCAACCCGGTTCTTGAAACCCGGCCGGGTCTCTAAGTTTTCGTGTTTTTTATAAAAAAAATATTTTTTTAATATATTTTTACGACGTAATTTTAGTTGTTATATACTATAATTTTTAGTAAGTAGCTTTTAAGGTTAACATAAGTTATATTCATGATTTTATATATATATTATTTAGTTTTATTCAAATATTATTATTTTTTATATTTTTTATAAAACCGGGTTGACCCGGCGGTTCAACCGGTTGATCCGGTGACCCGGTGGCTCGGCCGGGTCGATTATTGACCCGGGTTTCAAAACATTGCTTAACATTTAATCTTATATATCTTGAAGGTGATTTAAGACAACTAGAAAGAAAAATTGTGCAATTTTTGCTAATAGGTATAAGTATAAGGACATGGTCGACTAGTCACCATGATATCCATTTGTCTATTTCTGTACTTTATTTTATTTTATTTTTTCTAACCGTTTCTATATTTAATGGAATATATATATATTTTAAACTAATAGGGAGTCTTTACTCTTTACAAGACAAATGCAAATTTCAATTTAATGAAATTTAAAAGTATTTATTTATTTATTCTTTATTATTTTTGTTTTGTTGTTACTTTAAATCAAATAGATGTTTTATGTAGATGGTAATAGTAATTAATTTATATGTATATTTTTTTAAACTATTTTTTATTTTTACATTTTATAAACTTTATTCTACCATGAATCATAAAGTTATATATTTATCTCATGCGAGATTCGAATATTCAACTTAGATAGAAAGAAAACATATATTATATATAACAACTTATTAATCCTTGATCATTTGAAAAATAATGTGGTTGAGAAATGTAATAAATATCTTGTAAGTAGAAGTCCTAATTTTACATTTATTGCATTGTTAGTTAGCAAATATTATGTATAGAGTTCATGAAATTTAATTAGTTTATTTTGTCACTATTTGACTATATTTAAAATTGTACATTTAGTATTTTATGAAATTTAATTACTTTATTTTGTCACTATTTGACTATATTTAAAATTGTACATTTAGAATTTTATAAGTATATAATGGGTATGTTTGGTAAAACTAGCTTGTAGTTAGAGTTAGTAAGCTGATATTTAGAGCTGAAAGTTATAGTTTTTATTTTTCGTAAATATGTTTGGAAAGTAGTTAAAGTTGGATTTTAAAAATGTAAATTGACTAAAAAGTATGTAGTTGTATAATAAGACAAATATTATGAGAGGTATTTACGTAATTAACATCATATAAGCCAAAACTATTTTTTAAACTATTTGAAGTAACTTATGTTTAGGAGCTTATTTTTCAAATACGCTCAATAAGCTCCAACCAAGCGAGACTTATTTATATAAAAGAAAAAACTTAAACTCTAAATAAGCTCCGTTTAAACCTCATTTAAACCCCATCCAAACATAACCATAATACATGATAAATTTGAATAATAAAGATGAAAAAGTTATATTCTATGTATATTCTTTTGGCAAAGTCGAGGGACTGATATAATATTTTTTTATACCAAATAATTATTATGTTTTACTTTTGTGAATATTAATATTGAATTATTTGTATTAAGGTAAAGAATAAAAATAGGTAAAGTAATTATTTACCATGATAATTAAATTTTTTTACCGTTAAAACAATATTCACAAATTTTACATGTGGTCATCATCATTATATGAAGTCAATGGCAGTGATTTGGATTCATAAAGCTGTTTTAAAATATTTTTTAATTATACAATATTGAAATAGTGAAAATAGAGACAATTTGAAAAAGATTTTTAAAAATAAGTAAAATGTAAAAATATTTTTTAATTATACAATAGTGAAATAGTGAAAATAGAGACAATTTGAAAAAGATTTTTAAAAATAAGTATACTTGTAATAAGTTATTTTTAAAAATAGTAATTATATAATACCATCTTGAAATGATTTTTTATTTATTTAAAACAACTTGTAATATATCTATCCACCATAAGACATGGAAAAAAAATATGGATAAACATGAATTATATTTTGAAAGGCAATATTGCAAGATAAAGATATATTTTAATTAATTTGTAATTATTAGGCAATATATTGTAAATTTACTTTACTTGTTCAAAATAATATTGTAATATACAATATTTTGACCTAAAATAAGTTATTATTATAAACATTAAAGTATATGTTCGTATTTTACTTGGGTGTAATTTTGGTCTGAATTTTATAAAATCTCAATCTTTAGAACATGATCATAAGATTATTTGGCTTATATTTAGGATTAAAAACTACAAATTGCAAACTTTGACACATAGGGGTGTATTCATCTTTAACTTCAACAATTCAACACCCTAAAATCAAATAAAAATACTTAATAATTTAATTTAGAAATTTAAAACTTTTTATGTTTGAAATGCATTATTGCAAATATATGATAAACTTTAAACAATACATTATTTTTATGTTTCTTTGTCGTTCTAAACTCTTTACTAGAGTTATTAATTTATATAAATTACATAACATAAGAGTAAACTCAATTGTGTATCGACGTTATTGTTATGCCACCCACGGCTATGTCTTATGATTTGCGATCGATGTCGTGGTGGATGCGTAGTAGGTGACGCGTGTAATAGGAAATTTTTTATTTTTTGCGAGTGTTTCTTTGATATTTTAATCAAAAACTTAGGAATAAGTTAGTTCGAGATAATTTCCAATATGATTTACATTTACTATATGTTGATGTAACGACCTTCTTAAATATAATAAAGAATAAATTGCAATTTTAGTCCCTCATTACTAGTCAAATAGCAGATTTTGTCTTTAAACTATTTTTTTCGTAATTTTATCCACAACTTGTTATTTTCCCCTTTTTTTCCCTCCGTCAAGTAATAGTTAGTTTTTACCGTTTTTTCCATCCGTCAAGTTATAGTTAATTTCCAATATTAACTGAACTAACTGAAATGACAAAAAATGTAATTTTAATTTTCTTTTATTTGTTTTAATTAATTAATTGATTGGTTTTTATTTTTTTTTTCTTTATAAAAATCAAATGCATTCAAATTCACATTAAATTTTTCACATATTTTTTCGACGATCATCTGTGACAGTACAAAATTTAAAAAATCACAGTTATATTTACGTTTTAAAAAAATCACATTTATATTTACCTTTTTTAAAAATTACATATGATTTTCATGGAGGCGGTACAAAAATTAAGTTTTTAAATAACACATGATTTTCAACGGAGGAGGTGATAGTGGCAGCGACGATGATCAACGATGACGGATGGTCATCGAAAATATATATGTGAAAAATTAAATGTGATTTTAAATATAATTTTTTTATGCGAAAAAATACATATGATTTTTTAAAAAAGGAGAAAAATAAAGTTAATCAATTAATTAATTTAAATAAATAAAAGAACGGAGTGACAAAAAAACGGAAAAAACAATTTGTGGACAAAAGTTACGAAAAAGAAATTTAAGAACGGAATCGACGAATTAACTATTCAAGAAGGACTAAAATTGCAATTTACTCTATAATAAAACATCTTCTTTAACATGTTTAAGTGTGTTCAATAAAAAGATTGTAGCTATTGATATTGAAGATACCAAAATCTAACTATAAAGAAAATCTTGATATTCAAATTCACAATCTTAATATATTATAACCACAAGTTTGGACTTAAAACTCAGTTAATTTTAGAAACATTTGACGAATCAACTGGCTTTTTAATCGGGTTATTTGGTTCGTTAGATTGAACTTGTGGTGGTCTATTAATCAAAATGTTTTGTGAAAATGAGCTTTCGGCTAAGATAGATAGATATATATATATATATATATATATATATATATATATATATATATATATATATATATAATATTTGTGTTAATGTTTGCATTACTTTTTTTTTTTTTTCAAAACTCGCCAACTCACTAAATACAACGTGGAAAGTGAAATGAGTGAGTAGGACAATATGTGACATCCTGGCGGTGCCAGCAAGACACGTAAAGCCTATGTGACATGGCCCCTCTTTGTTTAGACAATTGACAATTTAACATTATTCCCAGTTAAGTTCCAGGTGGCATGTGCAATTCTTTTATTTCCAATTTCAAAAATACACATATTTCAAGTCATACTTTCAATTGTATTTATTGAGATCCCCAATTGAGTTTTAATTATTTAACGGATATATGTAATTTAAATGTTTTCATCTACAATCTCGTTCCTGCTTTTATATACTAAATCGAGTAATTTCATCGTTTTAAGTTTTTTTTTTCCGTCCGAGATGTCATTACTAGATGGTTCAAACAATTGATAGATAGGTAAAACATTTTATTAGTTATATGATACGAACGAGCCTGGTAGCTTGGATTCATAACAAATTGAATGAGTTCAAATAAATCAGTGAACTTTTAGAAACGGGGTTATGTTGTGCCTAGTTAAAATAAAACATTTTGTGTTCTTTTTTTAACACAACAAACTACTATATTTTGATTTTAAACTAAAAAAATACGAAAAATATATTAAAGAACGAATATGTTTTTATTTCATCCAGCGCTCTATTTTTGAACGGAAATTATAATTTAAAATCTATCTCCCTTTTTCTATTTTTAACTACCATAGTTTCTCGTCACCGTCCTTTTATGTCATCGCCGCCCACCGTTGTCCTGTAATTAGGTAATTACATCTTTTATTTTTCTGATTTTCTCCTTTGTACATGTATCATAAATTTTAAATAGTTTTGCAAATAGTAAACTAAAAATACTTATGAAAATCTAAAGAAAGAAAATTGGAGAATTATTTTTTTCACTTAAAAAATAGGTAGGTTATTCAAATAACCCATTTGTTGTAATAGTTTCCAACTATAGTGGAACTTGCCCGAAGGAAATCTTTTATCTTCTTGTCGGGAAAGAGTTTGATTACCAAGTTCGATTACCATAAGTAGAAGTTCAAACTTTATATCTCCGATATGATAGAAAACAAAGTCAAATTTCAAAGTAATTAAATAAATCAAATTTGGATCTAGTTTTATATTTTTTTATTCTATAAGTTCAAAAGAGACTAGATAAATTTAGAAAATAGATACATTATTCATTTATTCTTATAGGAATGAGTGGGAGAAACGCAAATTACGGGGGAAAATTGGGGACAACACAAAGAATGAGGTCTTATTGTTTAATGTTTGCTTTACACTTCTTCTATCTTCATCGACCCCATGCAATTTTTTTAACTTTTTAGGGTATTTGTTTAGGGTTATATAAGCAACTTATAGCTTATTGCAATTTCGGCTTATATTTCACAAACCCGATTTTTTCGGCTTATGTACTAAATATGGGTTTATTACTGTTATTACTGTTTATTATGTCATAATAAACAGTAATAAACCCATAAACGGTTACATAAGCCGAAAATCCGGACTTATGAAATATAGGTCGAAATGTCAATAAATTATAAGCTACTTGTATAAGCCGAAACAAATTTAATTTACTATTTATCGTAGTGCTAGCAACATGATCCCAATCTTATATCTAATCTTAGTGGTTAGAGAATAAGTAAAAGACGTGAGGTTAAAGGTTCAAATATTGTCTGACGATCTTTTATTAGTTTGTTACTTGATTGATTTTACGTTATCGTGAGACTAGTTGTGGTAAGGGAAAGGAGGGGATACCCCTGTATTGACTTATTTAAGTTTGATGTCGTTATGTCTCTATTAAGATTACGGTATTAGCTACATAGAATTTTGAACTAATTGGAGGTGTATGAGGCAACTATAGCCCCCTACT
Source organism: Senecio squalidus (assembly GCA_910822075.1). Lineage (NCBI taxonomy): Eukaryota > Viridiplantae > Streptophyta > Magnoliopsida > Asterales > Asteraceae > Senecio > Senecio squalidus. Next base: position 66,853,279 of record CAJVGC010000060.1, read on the forward strand.
AGTCCCGCCCCTACATGTGAAGCTTATATTGAATGAATGTTTTAAATCAAACGGTAAAGTTAGAGAGATCTAACTTTTGAGAGAAAAAACGTTTGAAAATGTAGGTAAAATGAATAAGGAAACGAGGTTAAACTGGGATTTTATTGTTAGATCTTGTTAATAGCTCGTATATGTAATATGTTATTTGTACATTATGTTGAACGAACTATAAAAGGTTGAGGTTGGAAATTACATAACATTATGTTGAACTGCGTGAACGTTATGTCAAAATGGATGTCCTAAAAACGAACATTCTACTTTTGGATATAGCAATATACCGAGTAGAATATATGAAAAGATAGACATTCTATTTATAAACATGATAGTGGTCTTTTAGCGTAGCTTTAACGCTGATATTGGTGTAACATACCCCTCGATAGCATCATATTATGCTTGTCAAAGGTCCTTTGAACATTCGTGTCTTGTGGTATAGCTTTAAGCCACCGTTATTTAAGTTTAAGGTGTAGAATGCCCTTAAACACTTGGTAATTTACGTGATAACACATTAACAAATGTTGGAACAAGTTTGAATGAAGCAAGACAAATACCGTCAATCAAAAACAAATATATATTCAACGCATAGTATTGAACAACGATGTATATCAAAATGTGTACTCTATACGAATTGGTATTCATAACACGTAAATAAACGACAATAGTACATATTCATAGTACTATAATTGTCGTATAAATGAGGCGTAAGGATAATTTTTTTAAAAGAGGAGCCTTACAATACTTTCCAAATACGAAAAGATAAAGAATAAGCGGGTTAGTTTGGTTAATCATGACACCCAAACTCCTCAACTTATGGATTTTTTTTTCTTTCTTCATATTGGCTTTCTAGATAAATGTATCGACTTGATAATCTGAGAGTTTTTAAAAATTTTTATAAAGTAAGAATATATCAAAAACTTTCTAGTCCGTCAAACGATAGTAATGATTTCTTTTATTCATTTATTATTATTCTTTTCTTTTCCTTTATTTTAAACGAATTAATTTAGATTGAAAAATTTCAACCCATCAACCCAACGTAATATGAATTGCCACTTACTATGAACACAAATTTGATGTCTAACATGTTGTTAGAATGATCATTTCCTTTTTTAATATATATTTTAATTCATACATTTTCAAATCAATACATAAACTGAGAACATTTATAATTATTAAGTTTATTCATTCTTTAAGTACACATACCTCACAAGTTTCTGGTTGAGAATTTAAAAGTGCTTAAATTAATTGAAGTTAAAATTCTATTCCGGCTACATTTTTACTAGAGACATAATCGACTCAAAATGATCCATTTACGGAAAAATATTAAAAAAAACGTTGTATATTGATTTCTTTAATTTTAAACAACAAATATATAATAAAATTTTATAAACAAACATGATGTATATATTTGGATAAACTTAAGAGGGATATGAAAAAATAAAAATAATAAAAAGAGGGTATATAAGTAAGTATGTGGAAAAAGATGGGCCCCCACCACGAGGAGCTTAAAAAAAACGGGATCTGTTCATATGATTAGTGGGCCCAATCGGTTTATTGACCACAATTCTTTTTTATAATTTTTTTTTTTAAACGACAATTTTAGTAATTTGGTGCCACACTTACATTCATTTGGGCAATATGCGACCCACGAACCTTACACCAAAGTTAGTTACATATCTCCTAATATTCATCGAGGAAACTCCAGAGAGGCTCGAACCCAATACCTCCTACCAATGGGACAAACCTCCATTGGTCCTTATAATTCTAACGATAATTATTTTTTGATAAAATTAATTACGCATTTTGTTTCTATGTTAAACATAAAAGAAAACTGCGTAAAATTATTGACGAAATATGTAATTAGTTTTCATAGTTGGACTCACTAGTTTATGTTTTTTGGATTTAGGAATGAAAACTGTATTTGATATAAATTATATGATCAATTGTTTTAATTACTCCATAATAAAAATTAATCAGAAAATATCTTAATGTGACAACTTCAAGAACTTTACTTCAATATGCTTTAAAGGATTTAGAGACGTTTAATGAAATTTTATTAATTTATTTTTATTTAATATGTGTTTTAACATAAGAAATTTTAAAATTTAATTAATACACATCATATATATTTATTAGACATATATTAGCAAAACTATAACTTATAAACTATGATTGTTTGTTTTTAATCTCATCGAAAAAAATTATTCGATTAAATATCCCATTAGTGTTGAATTTTTATTTAGTCGCGATATTTTTTTATCCTTATATACTTGTCATTATAGTATTTTTGGAATCAAGACTTTACATTGTATTAGCTGTTAATAAATTTTTTTTTTTTTTTTAATTATATTTTATATGATTGTTTTATTTTACCTTTAACAAATCTTTAATCTTTAATTCTTTAATATATAATAAAACAGAGGTGTTAAATGACACATGACGAAGTAAGTTTCATTGGATTGGTTGATTTTTTTAATTTTAACCGTTAGATCGCATGGATAATGTTACCAAAAAAGTATTTTCAATTACACTATTTTAATTTAAAGAATTATATTCTCTCTTTCATTCCATACACTTTAAAGTAACAAAAAAACATATTTCAAATTTACTTATAAAATCTCTCAATTTTAACTATAATTACCTTATTATTATTTCAAAAATCTTGTAATATAAAATATCAAAACATGTGTAAAAGTATATATTCTATAATAACTATAAACGTAAAGATATATATGTTATTATACATATAACATTGTCTTCTTTTAAATATTTAAAATCTATATAACCATAAATTTTATAATTCAATTTTTATCTTAATCCACACTATCGCGGGACAATAATCTATTATATATATTTACTTTAAACAATTAAGAAAATAGATAAGAATAAGAGAATATAGTTTTGATTATATTTTATATTTGAGATTTGGAGCGGTGGGGTTTTGGTACTATTCAATTTCCCCACGGGTAATTTGAGGTATTCACAAGCACTTTTACGTCAAAGTTATTGTTCAATAGCTCTTTACAAATTCAATATTATAAAACTATCTAAGATTCTAGGAATAGGGTGTCTTATATTCACATTTTGCAACTCAAATCATATCATTGTTGGCTTGTTGCAAATAGTGTTGTGTAATTTGATTCATATTTGTAACAAGATAAAGATACCTTGTACTTTATACTTATTACTAGCTTATATATCTGCGTAATAAACGGATAACTTTGAACGTGGGTATTTATAATCTTTAAACACAACATTACATATGTATATGTTACGTGATGGTTAAAACTATATTAAATTTTCCGCTAAAATTTATAGTATATATTAAGATATTAAATAGTTAAAACATAAACATTTGTCGTAACAATTTATATGGATTCCATATATATACGAATATATATGATAAAAATATTTGAAAGTTAAGTTAATATCAAAAACTTATTTAAAATCGAATAGATATTATTATAATAAGTTCTCAAATTTTAAACACTTATACCATACTAAATACTCAAACAAGTATTCAATTGGTGTGTACTAACATGTTTGTATTTTTGCCGTTCAAAAAAAATAAAAAAATGGTATGAACTAACACATAAAAACTGATAACAATGACGAAGTGTATTTTTGGTTAAGATACCTCAAGTGTAGAAATATTGGTAGATTAGTCTTGGTGAACCCTAATTAGTCTTTTAAATGAAAACATTTGGTTAAGTGAATTATATGAGACTCATCGTGGTTCACCTCCAACGTAAAAATGAGTATATATATAATTTTGATAATAATGTAAGCTTGAAGGTGTTTTGGGTTGAGAGAACATACAATGGTTGAAGAAGGTGTTTCTTGATTTTTAAGGAAAAGACCTTGCAAGGAGATTAAGAAGTTGTCTAGGTTAGGATTTTGCTTCGTGTTGGTTGTTCTTCGATCATTGGTCGGTCAATCAAGTTTGAGGAACATATGGTGTAGCTACCACATTCGTGATATATGTTGTAGCGACCGCACAAACGTTCAACACGCCATGTGTCAAAAGATGCACTATGCCAATCGTAATGTGGCATAGTCTCATGAGTTAGTTGGACCAATAGCATGCCTATTAGATCAAAGACACCCCTCCAATTGTTGTGGTCATGTCAAGATGACTTCGAACGACAAGCAAGTCTCTCTTGTTACACCCTTGTCCCATCGTTTTAGTTTAAAAGCCGTTAATTAGCTTCTTTATGAATATTCTTACTAACAAGTTCGTTATCCATTTTACAAGTGGAAACCCTAACCATAAGCATAACCAAACATAATCTCTTATCATCCACTTTCTATCACTTAATTATCTAATTACAACTACTTAATTATAAATAACCACATAGAAAACACACACCAGGACGAAGTCAGGATAAGACATAGTAGGTAGTTGTCCCGCTACAATTTTATCAGTGTAAAGAAAACTTATATTTAAATTATTTTTGATATTTTTCCCCTATAAAAATAAATTTAAATTTTTTACCTTCTTACTTTGCCTTCTACACGAACTTTACCCCACATAAAATATTTTTTGACTCCGTCTTATCTTCTTCGTTCTTTATAATATACATGTACATTGTTAGAATACAAAAAACCTTTAATATACTTTGGTTATGATGTTGATGTACTTCTAAAGGGTAAGAATATGGATTTGTGGTCTTGTGGAGATATAAAGATTGACGCGTCAATGAATAAGAAACGCCATTTTTGATGATGAAATCTCTCTTAAACATCCATTCTTTGCCAGCTAATTTTGGACCCAATCTAGCTAGCTACCTTTTTTTTCACATTTTTATATACTCATATATATCTAATACCATTCATCAATTATCATACATTATAATTATAATGTATGTATAATGGAGCTAGTTGACGAGTTTTATTTTTATTATTTTTAAACAAAGAAAGCATATCCGTGTATAGACTTGAAGGGTTTGTTGCAACAAATCCATACGTAAATTATAGATATAATATATGTATGTATATGTTATATGTATGTATTTCAGCAGCCAGGTTTCCAGCCTGGAAGATTATGGGCTTCTTGAAAAAAATAAGATTTGGTTTGGCTTTCTACCAAAACTCAATCATTATACACTTTTATTAGTTTATATGACTTGTTATTTCCTATGAAATATCATCTCCCAGTTTCGAATATTATAATATTATTACATAACATATGCAAACAAACTTTAAACATTAATATCGTAAATGAATAAGGGGTGTTTGTTTCGGGTTATGTAACGGGCTTATGAGTTTATGTAAATTTTGATAAACTTATAAACCCAATTTTTTCGGCCTATGGCTTATCAACTTGAGCTTATAAACTTAAATAAGCTATAACTCAAGTTGATAAGCTCATAGGCCGAAAAAATTGGACTTATGAGCTTATCAAAATTTACATAAGTCGAAACAAACACCCCTAAGTGTCTAAAGTTGTGTTAATTTTAGTCTAAAGTCTATTTTATCGAACTTATAGCATTTCTATCATATGCATTAATCTCTCAAAAATTATTATTGTATGCGTAATTTAATTTTTTTTGTTTATGTGTCAACTTATATACATACCATTAACATGAATAATATGTAATCATGTTATACATATGCGTTAAAAAATTGGATATATCGTATACCAAAAAAATATATATATATATTGCTTTTGAATTTCATTGATTTTTCATTGTCAGAAATAGAGAAAAAAATACAACGAATACGATGTTTCCTATTTTTATTTTATTTTGGAGTTTAGTTCACGCTTTTTTTAGTCGACCACGCATACTTTTATTACCATAATATATAATTACAACTTGATTCATTAAAACCAAAATGTTTTAATAGAATGATAGAAAATTGAGGATGAACAAGTCAAATTGAATTTATAAACTTCTTATATTTAATTAATTTATAGAAAAAAATATATTTTGTTGACTAAATTCTAATAAGAAAATACACACCAACTTAATGTTTTAAAGTTCAAGAAGGGGTATATATATATATATATATATATATATATATATATATATATATATATATATATATATATATATATATATATATATATATATATATATATATATATATATATATATAATGCATACATATGTACAAGAATTGAAACATTTAGTGCATGATAGTTCCGTTGGTCACAAGTTTTTTACTACTTCAAATATGAATTTGCTACAATAAACATTTTGGGCATATGATTCTGAATGTGTTTATTTCATCGCATTTATAAGAAAACGAGTATTATTCATGATAAATTTTAATGTTAACGAGTCAAATAATTAAGTTGAATAAAGTAGTTAAGTATTCACCTTAATGGTCATGTTGTATAAGAAGTTAAAGGGGTAAATTATAAGGTTAATATAAAAGCAAATAGCATTGACATATAGTTATGATAATCATATTTTATTTTATAGGGCAAAATTCGAAAAAAATAACATGATTATAAACATTTTCTAATTAAGAATACGAAACACTAGTTCAAACAAAGAAAATTGATTATAAGTTAAACTTATCAACAAAGAGAACCCAATTTTAAATGTTTTATAAGAAAGTAATATAAAAATAACAATTTTCTAATTTAAAGAAAGTGAGGAACTAAACATATGTGATGTGCCCAAAAAGAAAATATATCATTTTGTAGTACAATTGAACTTGTGATTGTTTTATTTTTAATTTTAAATCATGTTGTTTTCCTAATTAAAATATATTTACTTGTGTTACTTTTTCCTACCCTACTTTATGTGTTGATATAAAAATGTATATTATTTACAAGGAAACCCTCTCTAAAAGTAAAAATATGAAAATGTAAAATTAAAATTATTCAAAATTTTAAACAAAGAAAAACATAATCCTTTTATCAGTATTCTATAAACTACAAAATAAATAACTACTAACCAAAAACCTCATTCATTTCCTAAAACACTAACCCAAAATTTTAAACAGAAAAAACAATAAACCTTTTATACAAACAATATAAAATAAAATAAAAATTCAAAAACCTTATTTATTTGTAAGATAAAAATAATAACCCATAATCATTTTATATAAACACTATAAAATATATTAAAAACTCAAAAGCTTTATTGATTCATAAAAAGAATTTATTTGTAATCCAAATCGAGTGAATTTTTATTGGTTATCTGCATTTATGAATAAAAACAACATTTTGATAAATATGGGTTAATGACGGTTTAATCATCAAACTTTCAAATATTTATTATTTTAATCATTTAACTTTTTTCAACAATTTTTTATCCTTAACTTTTAATCTTTTATCATTTTAATCATTTAACCTTTTAACAATTTTTATTACCCTTAACTTACAAATCATATATCATTTTAAGTACCAAATTTCAACCATTATTCGTTTTAATCATTTAAATTAGATGACGAAACATTTTGTACGTGCTGAAATAATAATTTATCGAAAGTTTAGGATTTAAACATTGTTTCTTTGGAAGTTTAAGGATTAAAATGATAGGTGGTTAAAGTGTTAATGGTAAAAATAACGTCAAGTAAAGTTAAGTGTTTAAAATGATAAATGTTAAAAAGTTAAGGATAAAAACATTGTCAAATACAGTTAAGTGGTTAAAACGATAAATATCTAAAAATTTAATGATTAAACCATTATTAACCCCGTTAAATGTTATATATAGAATATTTGCTTTTATACTAAATCTATAATATACCAGTTTAATATGTTATAAAAGTCGACTACTTTGAGGCCTTTACATGTTTTCGATATTCTGTTTGTAGGTATGAAAACTTTTGATTATTCGTTAGACTTGTTTTAGGTTTTGATTACTAACATACAAAGATATCCTATATTCCCGTTCACATCATAACTTTATTTCATTTTTTATTTTTTCTTCCTTTTTGAGTTTATTTATATAGCAAAAAGTTTTGGTTATAAAATACATTGGAGAACATGGGATGAACTTACAATTTCGCCTTTTTTTTGTTTTTTTTTTTAAGCTAATATTTCCATACACTTAAATGATTGCATAATTGTCATATTAAGGCATAATAATAGAACTTTTGAATTTTTCTTTTAGCTTTTTATTAGTTATTGAACTTTCTTGATGACTCAACAATTTAAATAAGTGAGTTTTTTAATGGGTTTTTAATTTTAACTTATACACTAAATATATTCTGTTGGTTGTTATTAATTTATTATAGTAACATAAGTTACCATTTATAAAGGAATATAAAAAAAACACCCCACCAAAAAAGGGGGAATAAAGAGTACATCAAATAAATTTATATTCTATAGGTACGAGAACTTAGATGAAAAATACAACTTAAAACATCAACCCTTCAAGGTAATGTAGTTAACCTGAGCATAGGAAAGCAACGGAGCGGTAAAAAGCAAACTTGAACGCGCACCAAATGTTCACTCATTAGACGGAGGGACTTTGAATGTAACGAAGTATGAAACATAGAGAAGAACAATACAACTATTAAGTTTGACATGGCAATATAATAAACAATAACAACTAAAGAGTCTTTGATATGACTCTATTTTTGGATGCTGGGACGGAGATGGAACGAGACATAGTAATCGTTGCCCTCAATTATAACTTTGTCATAGTTTAAAAATTAGTTATATTCATGTTGTTTTAGATATTTTGTTTGTAAAAATCAATTCGAGAAAAATTGCCCATTAATTTTGTCCCTACACAAACTTTGTGCATGCAAAAAAAAAAGGTTTTGACTATGGATGTAACTGTGTATTTTTTTGAAGATTGAAGTTTTAAGTCTTATCAAATGTAAATAGTGTGAGTAATAATTATATATCTAAATTTTTTATAAAATTTACATCTTTTTAAAGTTTTGAATTTAATCTTGAAGAAATAAAAAGGTAAGTTTGGTAAGTTTAAATTCAAAACAAGCTAGTCACTTTCCTTAAAGTAAGAAAAGAATTTAAAACACTACTTTTCATGTATTTGTTAGAACGGGTAATTTCGATAAGTTTAAAACTCTCTTTACTTTATGAACCATAATTCTTTTTTACAAACATTTACTCTCGTTTTAAAATAAGTGTGTATGAAAACAATAGTACGGCTGAAATAAAATAGATGAATGAAATATTGTTTTCCACTAAATTACCTATTTTGTCAATTTATTAAAAATATCGGTTATTTTTTAAGTTTGAAAAATTAAAAATATTTAAGGACAAAATGGAAAATTACTACAATTTAATCTATATTTAAAAACACGACAAAAATTTGGAAAAAACGCAAATAAAAAATTGAACATTTTTTTTTAAGACGGAAGGAGTAACTTTTAATTAAATTGTAACACCCGGAACCAAATACACTTTTTTTTTTTTTTTTTTTTTTTTTTATAAACATATAATTAATATTCTACGGTGTTACCATTTCATCTCTTTAGTCAACGACAAATATCCGTTAACATCTCATTTTACAATTTGGAGCGGAAGCTCTTATAAAATCATTTTTATAAAACATTTAATCTCTACAACGGTCCCCTTCCCTTCTTCTTTAGCTTGCCTTGCCATAAAACTCAATTACCTACAAAACATACAATTAACATAATATATTAGCGTTAAGCTAGTGAGTATACCTTACGATTATGTTAATTACATCTAACACGACTACTTTAAAAATCTATTCTTTCTTTCTTTCTATACAATTACTTCTTTTCTCTTCCCGACAATCACATTGTCGTATCTAACACTTCTTCTCTTTCCCGACAATTAAATGTCGTATCTAACTCTTCTTCTCTTTCCCGACAACTAAATGTCGTATCTATCTCTTCTTCTCTTTCCCGACAACTAAATGTCGTATCTATCTCTTCTTCTCTTTCCCGACAACTAAATGTCGTATCTATCTTTTCTTCTCTTTCCCGACAACTAAATGTCGTATCTATCTCTTCTTCTCTTTCCCGACAACTAAATGTCGTATCTATCTTTTCTTCTCTTTCCCGACAACTAAATGTCGTATCTATCTCTTCTTCTCTTTCCCGACAACTAAATGTCGTATCTATCTCTTCTTCTCTTTCCCGACAACTAAATGTCGTATCTATCTCTTCTTCTCTTTCCCGACAACTAAATGTCGTATCTATCTCTTCTTCTCTTTCCCGACAACTAAATGTCGTATCTATCTCTTCTTCTCTTTCCCGACAACTAAATGTCGTATCTATCTCTTCTTCTCTTTCCCGACAACTAAATGTCGTATCTATCTCTTCTTCTCTTTCCCGACAACTAAATGTCGTATCTATCTTTTCTTCTCTTTCCCGACAACTAAATGTCGTATCTATCTCTTCTTCTCTTTCCCGACAACTAAATGTCGTATCTATCTCTTCTTCTCTTTCCCGACAACTAAATGTCGTATCTATCTCTTCTTCTCTTTCCCGACAACTGAATGTCGTATATATCTCTTCTTCTCTTTCCCGACAACTAAATGTCGTATCTATTTTTTCTTCTCTTTCCCGACAACTAAATGTCGTATCTATCACTTATACATACCCTCGCGGTATGTAAAGTTAAAGCTACTTCTTCACGACAATGAAAGTCGACCTCTTTTCTTTTCCGATAATCATCTAACCATTCTTTTCTTATAACAATTTATAATATACTTCATACACATAAAATTCTTCTAATCATCAAGACTCAATTATAACATATATATATATTATTCGAACAACAATAATGAATATTTACTATCTCTATACTGCTATACACATATGTACGCATAACCAATGAGTTCACATCATGTATTCAACTCATTAACTTCATAACCCATCTAACTACATATCTTGTCATTCACATTTATTAAACATTCTCAACAATAAAGGTCTCCCGACCCAATTCTATAAACGATCTACTAGCTCGGGTCATTAACCTATTTATTTTCTATCTCTTTCTATAAACAATCTACTAACTCGGGTCATCAACCCATTTATATTCTATCTCTTTCTATAAACAATCTATTAAATCGGGTCATCAACCCATTCATATTCTATCTCTTTCTATTAACAATCTATTGACTCGGGTCATCAACCCATTCATATTCTATCTCTTCACTCGACAATCAAATTGTCATATCTATCACTTATACATACCCTCGCGGTATGTAAAGTTGATGCTACTTCTTCTCGACTATTTAAAATCAACTTCTTTTCATTATAACAAATTATAACATAAATAATCATAACACAAACAACCATAACATGAATAACCACCGTAATATAAATAACAACCATAACAAGGCCTCTACGGTTTAATTCTCGTTATATACTAAAATAATATAACTTTATCATTGACTGCAAAATATACTAAGACTAATTAAAGTCTCATCTTTCTCTTCTTCCAACTATATAAAGTTGGTTCTTAATTCTTTCCGACTATCAAAGTCGTATAAATACCCTCGCGGTATGTGAAATTGATTCTACTTCTTCTCGACATATAAATGTCTTCTCTATTCTTCTTTAACATAATAATATGTTAGGATATCATTCCCATACTTAAACTACCTTAAAACTTACTAAAAACTGATCTAGGCACTAGTTGCTCCGCAACTCAAACAGTTGCTCCGCAACTAAGCATTCTGGAAATCACCCTTGGCTACTGATTGCCAGTTGCGGCGCAATACACATCAGTTGCGGCGCAACTGGGCTAGTAGCAGGGGTGACTTCCGTTTTTGATACTTTCCTGCACTTACACGTTAGTTTACGGCACTTCTAGTTCTCATTTCTTCTAACAACTCAACCATATATATAACTAGTATATAAATCAACTCTCCAATACATTTACATACAAATATAAACATTCAACATATATTAAATAAGCTTCGTATACTCACCTTGAAGTCGGATTAAGCTACAACATATAAAAGCTCTTCCTTTTATTCTTCTTCTCCAAATTTGCGTTTCTACAACCAAACACAATTCTTTCTTTCAATATATCTTACATACATATAAACATATGTATTATTCTCATTACAACTCTTTCTAACTATTTCTAACTCTTTCTAACACTTTCTAACACCTATGGCAAATTCTACCCAACTTGCCACTCCTTGGGTCTTTTGACCCATTTAACTCTCTAATGCACAAATAAGCATTTTAACTCTTTAAACACATTACATCAAACACAAACAACATATTGCAAGTAATGTCTTCTTCCTTCTAACCATCTCTTACCCATTTGCCACTTCTTCACGGGTCACATGACCCGTTTGGCAACTAACATAACATACTTAACACCATTTTCCTCAAATACATATCCAAGTACATTTTACTTATCTTTTCTATCATAAACATGATAATAATCATTCTTAACATAAGTTCTTTCATTCTAAATCATTCTCATAATAATAAACATTTCTACATAACAATTCATCTTTTCACCCATTTAAGCTAAAACATGAAATCTTATAAAATTTCATATACATAAATCTTTCAATCTTCTAAACCTTTATATATATATATTATTAATCATCAAATAACATATAAACAAGGCTTAATTCTAACAATTCTTCAACTTTCATGATTATCCCCAAAATAATCAAACATCTAAATTAACCAAATTGACCATTTCTATCTTCAAATTAAACATCTAAATGATGTTATAACACATAATATAAACTCAATTTCATCAATTAACTTAAAGTATATAATCATACCTTATTTTTCTTCCATTAGAACCAAGATTAGGGTTCTTACACTCTTAATCTTCACTTTAATTGATGAATTCCTTATTATTTAGCTTCAATTTGATCTTTCTTCTTCCTTTCTTTCTCTTTACACCGTCACATACACACACATAAACACATAGTGAATTCTAGAAATGACACCTTTCACCACCTCATATCTTTTTCTCTAAAATTACTCCCTTGGTCCCTCATCTTTCAAGACTTTATTAAATTACTTACTTAACCATAATAGTTAACAATGTAACTCCTTTCTAACCAAGGTTAACTATTTCTCTTACAAAGTTAGTCCTTCTCCATTTCTAATTTCTTTTAAACACTAAAACATAACATATATCTATAAAATATTCTTTATCCGAAACTAGGATGTTACAAATCTTCCCTCCTTCTAACGATTTCGTCCCCGAAATCTATTCTTTGAACAAACAAGAATAAAACTTACTTCTTTTACATCTCCGGATTTTAAATAAAATCCGATTCTTTTCTATAATTCCAAAGAATTTTAACTACTTGATTTACTTATTCTACAATTTCTTCACTTTTTGGTCCAAATAACTATCATTACCAACATAAATCAACTTTTCATCGATTTCTATCTCATATACTATCTCGAATAACTCTAACTAATAAACAAATTTCTAATTCTTGAAACAAAATTTTCTAAACGGCCCAATAAATCTTGGAATAAAATTCCATCTCTATCTAAATCATATTACATATTGCCGTAAGGAAACTTCTAAATCATTTTCTCTAATCATCTTCATATAAAAATAACATTATCTTTCTAGAAGCTTGGCTAATTTCATTAGCCATCATTGCTAAACATCCAATTCTATCCCATTCTTTATAACGACTACTTCTTCTTTCTCAAATTCTACTAACAAAATATAAAAATTATAATATACGCAATTATAATTATAGCATATACTTCTAGCATATACTTTCTAACCTTACGTGCCATTCTTCTAACATTCATCAACCATAACGGATATACTCTCAAATAACATATTCAAAATAAACGTTGGTCACACGTTAACTCTAAACACATCAAACTCATGTACACGCAATACTTAATATTGCATATCTTAAATTAGAGCATTATCAATTTCTAACAATAAATCTTACTCCACTTACAAAAACTTTACTTACTCTTCTCTTCTCCGCAAGGCAAGCTTCTTCCCCAATGATCTTACATTACAAAGCCTCAACTTGGGTTCAAGTATTGACCAGATACTCGACTCACACAAGTCAAGGCTCTGATACCAACTTGTAACACCCGGAACCAAATACACTCTATTTTTTTTTTTTTTTTTTTTTTTTATAAACATATAATTAATATTCTACGGTGTTACCATTTCATCTCTTTAGTCAACGACAAATATCCGTTAACATCTCATTTTACAATTTGGAGCGGAAGCTCTTATAAAATCATTTTTATAAAACATTTAATCTCTACAACGGTCCCCTTCCCTTCTTCTTTAGCTTGCCTTGCCATAAAACTCAATTACCTACAAAACATACAATTAACATAATATATTAGCGTTAAGCTAGTGAGTATACCTTACGATTATGTTAATTACATCTAACACGACTACTTTAAAAATCTATTCTTTCTTTCTTTCTATACAATTATTTCTTTTCTCTTCCCGACAATCACATTGTCGTATCTAACACTTCTTCTCTTTCCCGACAATTAAATGTCGTATCTAACTCTTCTTCTCTTTCCCGACAACTAAATGTCGTATCTATCTCTTCTTCTCTTTCCCGACAACTAAATGTCGTATCTATCTCTTCTTCTCTTTCCCGACAACTAAATGTCGTATCTATTATTTCTTCTCTTTCCCGACAACTAAGTGTCGTATCTATCTCTTCTTCTCTTTCCCGACAACTAAATGTCGTATCTATTATTTCTTCTCTTTCCCGACAACTAAATGTCGTATCTATCTCTTCTTCTCTTTCCCGACAACTAAATGTCGTATCTATCTCTTCTTCTCTTTCCCGACAACTAAATGTCGTATCTATCTCTTCTTCTCTTTCCCGACAACTAAATGTCGTATCTATCTCTTCTTCTCTTTCCCGACAACTAAATGTCGTATCTATCTCTTCTTCTCTTTCCCGACAACTAAATGTCGTATCTATCTCTTCTTCTCTTTCCCGACAACTAAATGTCGTATCTATCTCTTCTTCTCTTTCCCGACAACTAAATGTCGTATCTATCTTTTCTTCTCTTTCCCGACAACTAAATGTCGTATCTATCTCTTCTTCTCTTTCCCGACAACTAAATGTCGTATCTATCTCTTCTTCTCTTTCCCGACAACTAAATGTCGTATCTATCTCTTCTTCTCTTTCCCGACAACTGAATGTCGTATATATCTCTTCTTCTCTTTCCCGACAACTAAATGTCGTATCTATTTTTTCTTCTCTTTCCCGACAACTAAATGTCGTATCTATCACTTATACATACCCTCGCGGTATGTAAAGTTAAAGCTACTTCTTCACGACAATGAAAGTCGACCTCTTTTCTTTTCCGATAATCATCTAACCATTCTTTTCTTATAACAATTTATAATATACTTCATACACATAAAATTCTTCTAATCATCAAGACTCAATTATAACATATATATATATTATTCGAACAACAATAATGAATATTTACTATCTCTATACTGCTATACACATATGTACGCATAACCAATGAGTTCACATCATGTATTCAACTCATTAACTTCATAACCCATCTAACTACATATCTTGTCATTCACATTTATTAAACATTCTCAACAATAAAGGTCTCCCGACCCAATTCTATAAACGATCTACTAGCTCGGGTCATTAACCTATTTATTTTCTATCTCTTTCTATAAACAATCTACTAACTCGGGTCATCAACCCATTTATATTCTATCTCTTTCTATAAACAATCTATTAAATCGGGTCATCAACCCATTCATATTCTATCTCTTTCTATTAACAATCTATTGACTCGGGTCATCAACCCATTCATATTCTATCTCTTCACTCGACAATCAAATTGTCATATCTATCACTTATACATACCCTCGCGGTATGTAAAGTTGATGCTACTTCTTCTCGACTATTTAAAATCAACTTCTTTTCATTATAACAAATTATAACATAAATAATCATAACACAAACAACCATAACATGAATAACCACCGTAATATAAATAACAACCATAACAAGGCCTCTACGGTTTAATTCTCGTTATATACTAAAATAATATAACTTTATCATTGACTGCAAAATATACTAAGACTAATTAAAGTCTCATCTTTCTCTTCTTCCAACTATATAAAGTTGGTTCTTAATTCTTTCCGACTATCAAAGTCGTATAAATACCCTCGCGGTATGTGAAATTGATTCTACTTCTTCTCGACATATAAATGTCTTCTCTATTCTTCTTTAACATAATAATATGTTAGGATATCATTCCCATACTTAAACTACCTTAAAACTTACTAAAAACTGATCTAGGCACTAGTTGCTCCGCAACTCAAACAGTTGCTCCGCAACTAAGCATTCTGGAAATCACCCTTGGCTACTGATTGCCAGTTGCGGCGCAATACACATCAGTTGCGGCGCAACTGGGCTAGTAGCAGGGGTGACTTCCGTTTTTGATACTTTCCTGCACTTACACGTTAGTTTACGGCACTTCTAGTTCTCATTTCTTCTAACAACTCAACCATATATATAACTAGTATATAAATCAACTCTCCAATACATTTACATACAAATATAAACATTCAACATATATTAAATAAGCTTCGTATACTCACCTTGAAGTCGGATTAAGCTACAACATATAAAAGCTCTTCCTTTTATTCTTCTTCTCCAAATTTGCGTTTCTACAACCAAACACAATTCTTTCTTTCAATATATCTTACATACATATAAACATATGTATTATTCTCATTACAACTCTTTCTAACTATTTCTAACTCTTTCTAACACTTTCTAACACCTATGGCAAATTCTACCCAACTTGCCACTCCTTGGGTCTTTTGACCCATTTAACTCTCTAATGCACAAATAAGCATTTTAACTCTTTAAACACATTACATCAAACACAAACAACATATTGCAAGTAATGTCTTCTTCCTTCTAACCATCTCTTACCCATTTGCCACTTCTTCACGGGTCACATGACCCGTTTGGCAACTAACATAACATACTTAACACCATTTTCCTCAAATACATATCCAAGTACATTTTACTTATCTTTTCTATCATAAACATGATAATAATCATTCTTAACATAAGTTCTTTCATTCTAAATCATTCTCATAATAATAAACATTTCTACATAACAATTCATCTTTTCACCCATTTAAGCTAAAACATGAAATCTTATAAAATTTCATATACATAAATCTTTCAATCTTCTAAACCTTTATATATATATATTATTAATCATCAAATAACATATAAACAAGGCTTAATTCTAACAATTCTTCAACTTTCATGATTATCCCCAAAATAATCAAACATCTAAATTAACCAAATTGACCATTTCTATCTTCAAATTAAACATCTAAATGATGTTATAACACATAATATAAACTCAATTTCATCAATTAACTTAAAGTATATAATCATACCTTATTTTTCTTCCATTAGAACCAAGATTAGGGTTCTTACACTCTTAATCTTCACTTTAATTGATGAATTCCTTATTATTTAGCTTCAATTTGATCTTTCTTCTTCCTTTCTTTCTCTTTACACCGTCACATACACACACATAAACACATAGTGAATTCTAGAAATGACACCTTTCACCACCTCATATCTTTTTCTCTAAAATTACTCCCTTGGTCCCTCATCTTTCAAGACTTTATTAAATTACTTACTTAACCATAATAGTTAACAATGTAACTCCTTTCTAACCAAGGTTAACTATTTCTCTTACAAAGTTAGTCCTTCTCCATTTCTAATTTCTTTTAAACACTAAAACATAACATATATCTATAAAATATTCTTTATCCGAAACTAGGATGTTACATAAATCTAAAATCATATCTCTTAACAAAAACAAATTAATATCAACTGTATTTAGTCATTATTCATATATAAATAATTCTACCTAAATAATAAAGTATATATAATTAAATTTCCTATAAAATAATTTGCACAATAGTTTATATGTGTATGTGTATGGACAAAGATCACAAATGATTGTTCCAAATCCAACAAATTAAAAAGAAATTGACATAACTAAACAAATAAATTAAATATATAAAAAACAAACAAGAATCGCCAGCCTAAAAAGTAAAGAAAGTAGATTAGTTTAGTTGTTTATGAAACAAGTTTTTATCATTATTATTACTTTATATTATTATTATTATTATATAGATATATAATTATTGATTTCTCCGACCAACTTTTGTCGAATAAGACGATTAATTAAGTTTCTTTCATATCATTGCAACAATATTCTTTTATTTTAATTCTAATTGTTTTATTTTTAAACAAAAAGATAAAGGGTTTTTCACCAACCATTAAGATTCTATTCTTAAACCAAAAAGGTAAATTTCAAAGTGACCAAATGAAGTGTTCCGATTTATTGTTTAAAAGTGTGTGGTTGTGTTTGTAAATTTTAAAACGACGTTTCTGAAAATGAGAACGTAGATAATCGATGGTTTTTCAAACCCTATCTTTTGTGCAGATGATTTGACCGACCTTGTTCTTGCTATGACATTTGCACATTTAAACGCTACTACCATACTGTTAAGATGATTAGCCGTCAAATGTATCTATTCAATAGTCAACCCGTTAGATACAAAGTGAACTATGATACAACTCCCGATTGTTGTTGAAGAACATTATGAAACTGCACAACTCGTTAAGCAAACTTTTCAATGTTAAAAAACTTCAAGAAAACATATAAAAAATCCAATAGTTTATTATACATAAGATAGTACTATTATCTTTTTATTTAGTTTCGTTAATTGGTTTAAGGATTTATAACGGAATCATAGGTACTTTGAATTTATGCTTAAAATCTTTGAGTTTTAGAGATTGCTAATTTGAGCTAAAATAAAAGTTCAAAATTTTCAATTATTTAAGTTTGGACTTGGACCGGTCGTTGCTAAATGCGCCAATTTGAAGACACAAATGAATCTTCTCGTTGGAAATAAAAAATCACGTATCACTTGACGAAATTATATGTCAAGTAAATTCAAGTAATCTTGGTTAAACACGAGATATATATTTGGTTTAAAGATTGTAATTTGTCAACTAATAATCATTTTCGAGTTTGTTTTGAATCACTTAAACATACTTGATGTATCATATAGTAAATGATTTAGTTATTTTATTGATCTTGACATGTGTCGACTATATTTCATTCTATTCTAGGTAGCTTGAGTGTTTGTGCGTATAACCTATAAAATGTCATTGACTAATTACAAAATTTTTAAAATATTTATGTTAATTAATATCATAAAAACCGAAAAAAATTGTAAATAAAAGTTGACTATAATAACAATCTTCAAAAGTACTATACCAATTTTTCTTTGAACTACATATTATACGTAAAATATTGAGTCGAGAAAAATAAATGTAGTCGGAAGTGACAAAAAAATGGCTTAGAATACGAGTTTAAATGATGATACATGGTAAGAGAAAAGTTACTTCAGGTAGGTTAAAATGGGACAAGAAATGACTACCCATCTACATACTTGTTTTCTACATTTTAAATTTATATATAATTAACATATCAGATACATTTATAGAAATTATTTAATCTCGAAAACTTATTTTGGCTGAGATACGATTATAAAAGTCATATAATCTGGAAAAACTAGATATTTTCAAACGAAACGTTAATCTATTCTAGTCGACTTCAAATATGATTTATTTTATCGTCTCCATCCGATATGCAATGTCTCGCTTTCGTTTCAAATAAAACTACTTACATATACATGTACATGTTTTATAATAGATATATAGATTTGTGGACTTAAATATGGTCACAAGTGACAAGTAGAAGGTCTTATGAAATTGAATGAAAGCTGACAAGCGGACCCTTTGAAACCAATCATAATGTCCACAAATGTTTGGGTAGCCTTTCTAATCCTTATGTCACGAGAATTACTATTCACTTTCATAAACCACCGACGCATTTCATATATAAGTCTAACCCGGTTAGGGCTAAATGGTCCGGGTTTAGAAAAAGACATTTGATAAGTTAGTCAATTGTGTTCTTCAGGAGTTGTCAAAGTGAAAATTTGAAATAGGTACCAAGTTCGAACCCTGTTAGGAACATTTATCGGCTCAAAGAGTCACTAGCGAAAAAAGTTAGTCTGTTATAACCGAATGAAACACTTTTAAGGTACAATGTATATTGATCAGCTATTTATAATGCTAAGTACATTAAAAACCGTAATATATCATAATTCGTTTATTCAATTGGGCTAAACTATATCGTCGTTGAATGTATCTATATAACATAACATAAAAATGATTTCGAGTTAACACCCATAAAATTTAATGTACACTTGTGTTCCAAACGACACAACTTATGTACATGGATACTTTTAGTTTAATCTTTTTGAAAACAAATACAAACAAGTAACATATGTGATAAGATTGTACATATAACAAATGCAAGTATGTATAAGTAGATAGATCATTGATGACATGGAACCCACATACCCAATATATATACATACATTTATTTGTATCTATATCTATATATTTATAATAATAGAAGAAGGTCCAAAGGTAGTTAGGTTAGTTTATAGGTTTAATGGATGAAAATTGAAAAGAGACAATGGTGTGGTTCAAGGGTCACATTTGTATAAAGTTATAAGAAAGGGTAACTTCAATTTGTACCGACACTAGGTACAACTGTTTAAAGCACATTGAACAAATTTTATTTCATAAAGTGAAAATAAACCAAGTACAAAAGGTCAATAATAGCAAGAGAGTTGTTACTATTGTACTACAAATTTGATCCAACATTTTGCATTTATTTTAATAGAATGAGGACGGAGCGAGAAAATTTTTCGAGTGGGTTTATGATTAGATTTTAGTTATGTTTTTATGCAAAATCAATGTCTTCATACATTATCTAAGACTAAACTCATACAATTTTTTTTAAAACATTCTAATTCAGCGGGTTCGGTTGAACCCGCTCGGGTCAATGTAGCTTCGCCCCTGAGAATGAGGTTCCTTTTTGGTTTGTTAATCTGTTTTTCTTATATGGTACGTGTAAACAAATATATTTTTGATCATATATGTAAGGAAAAAGACGTGTGCGGTGTTGAACAATATTGTTGATGAATGTTTAAATTAGGGTTTCATCTTTTAACTTGTTAGTAGAATTATGGAAATTAAGACTTGATATTGTGTGGAAAGTTATAAGACTTGATATTGTGTGGAAAGTTATATATGCAAGCGGCATTGAGATATGACTTATGTAGATTTTGCAAGTCACATTCATAATCGTTTCAATCGTTGTTGTCTGTGGGACGACTAACAAGGTTGTTTGGAGGGGTAAACATATAATGTTGGGCCATAGAAGATACGAAATATAAAATTCTATGCAAGTAGTTATTAAATACACCAAAATATCATAATGATAAATGAATATATGTATAACTTCACCAATGGTCTCGGAAAGATGGTGACCGAGTAGTCGTGGGTACGTTATGGTTGGATGTCATAATTGTAAGTTTGCATGATAATCTTCGGGTAGGGTTAACGTGTATTGATCTTTTGATATACAAAAAACACTCTCCGTGTTTCTTTACATGATATCCCCTATACTATATACATCTAAATATAGATACAAACATGATTCTCAAGTCAATTGTCTAAAGTTAGCACACATCATAATCCGAGAACAAGATGGATGAATGCTCAAACTAAATCGGAAATAGTATAAAAGCAACCAATGTATATGTTTCGTAATAATATATGTGAAATGTATTAACTAAACATAAACATTTGAATAGGAATAATCGACCATAGTCCATTGGGCTTTTCAAATAAGACTTAAGGCCCATATATATTTGGGCTTTATTCATTACAAATATGTCAAATAAGGCTTTGGCAAGAATTTTTTGAGGAATTAAAATGGGCTTATTAACCCTCATAAAATTTGTTTTATTATGTTATTATATCATTTTTATTATTTTATATTTTTAAGCTTTAATATAATCTATTTTTCAATATTTATGAAAAATAAAAGCCCAAACTTTCAACTCTAAATATAAGTCCAAATTTCCATCTCCAGCTATAAACTATTAGCTCTAGTTACAAGCTAGTTTTACCAAATATACGATAATTAAAACATTTTCAAAAGAAAAAGATAATTAGATTACTTAAATTTTAATACGAGATGAAATGATTTAATACACTATTTATCTAATCTTTCAAACAAAAGAAAGCTCAAAAAACTTAATATACCTTATTTTTTCTTTTTTCTTTTTTTCATATTAACCTTTGTATTGCAATTATAGCATTTACAATTAACCACAAAGATAATTAATATATGTTCTTTTCCATCTAATTCCCGCAATACAAATGACTCAATATTTCTTTTATCATCAAATGTTCTTCACTACCATCGTCCTTCCTTCTATTGTGTAAGCGAAAATTTGCATCCCTCGATTGCATCTTGAATAGAAAGGAATACTCGTTCTTTCCCAATTTTGTCTATGAAATTTGTAACTATCAACTTCTCCATGACCTCAAGTCTCGGATTAACTATGACAATCTGCATAAAAAATAAGTAGAGTCAATTACTCAAAAAACACTACGTTTGTTTTTAAATAGGACGATATAAGGTTCGCCAATTACCTTTATTTCTTGGGCTTCTAAACTTCTACGGATTTCTAATAGGGTTTCAACACCGGTGATATCAATAGTTGTAACTCCTGGATAAATCAACATTACAAATAGTACGTGTTAACATTGTTTTGTTAGAATAAATTATATGAGTTGGAGTTTATTAACGAGTGAGGTGACACCGGTTACTATGTGACAATCCAAGTGTTTGTCACGTAAGCAAAAAGTTTTATAATTTGAAAATATTATGACTTGAGAGGTCGTCGTTTACATAAAATAGCAAGAAGTAAAAGTACTACGAGTTTATTTATTTTGTATTAGAACATAAATTGTTAGGAATTGATAAAAACCCTTTGGATCTTACCTCCTAAGTCTAACAAAACATACTCAACATCATCTCCTTCGGAATCTTTATTGGCCTTTTCGTCTCTAACCCATCTCAAAATCCTTCAAAAAGTTCACAAAATCATGAAAAAGTTACATTTCAATGTTAAATTTAGACCCTTATGTTAAGAATAAATATGGAAATCAAGATTATATATACCTTTCCCTAATATAACCAGAATTCGCAAAGTAAAGTGGGGAACCAAGTTGCAAAACTAGAGTCTTAGGAATGCTAATGGCGCTAGGATATTGTTCTACATCGCGATACAAACCAGTATCTGGGATGTTACCAAGCTTTGAACTTGCGGGTCTAGCTACGTACAAAAGGGCTCTAATCAAAGCTAATCCCACCTATAAAAAGCAAGGACAGTTTTTCTTTCATAAATGTTTGAAAAATATAAGAATGAATCAAATAGTTTAAGAACTATAAGAAGAAACAGTATATACCGATAACATGAGGCCAACGTCCATGCTAATGAAGGCAACACCAAGAAATGCTGCCATGCAGATACAGAAATCAAACTTGTCGGTTTTGAAGAGATGGTGAGCTTTTTCATACTCAATGAGACCAAGCATTGCGGACATAATAATGGCCGATAGAGCAACAAGTGGAGTGTAACTAAAGATGGGTGCCAAGAAGAATAATACAAGCATCATACAAAAGGCCATAACTACATTAGCCATTTGTGTTTTACACCCTGCGTTATAATTCACCGCGGTTTTTGAAAATGGCCCTACAAAAAACAAGCGAGAAATTAACGAAACAATAATTTTTTTGAAGAAATGTGAAGAAAATATATAGTAATTTGTTATTCTAAAAAAGTTAGGAAAGAAGAAAGAACCTGTAGTTAAGTAACATGAAGTTAACGATCCAACGATGTTCATAAGACCAAAAGCTACCATCTCTTTGTTACCATCAATTTGTTGATTTACCATTAATGCAAAGCTTCTTCCGATTGCTATTCCTTCCTGCATATAAACGCCAAAATCCATTTAATCGATAAATACACTATCACATTTAAAATAACGTCTACAGGGGTCCAAGTTCAACATCATATCATATACATTCGGACATGGCAAAACACTATTATTATTATGTCATAGGTTCTTAAACGTTGTTTTAAAAGCACGTTTCTTACATTTTGTATGCAATTTGAAAGAATCATAACGAGTACTTACAGCAAGAGCAACCAAGGCTGTTATGACTCCTGCTTCAATTGGTGCTGATATATATTTCGGATCAAAATCCAAATTTTTCAAAGAAGGAGGATTAATTCCCTTTTTCAAAGGACCGACCTGTAATTATTCAAATCCAGTTCATTAACATAATTAATCATATAAATAAGCAAAATTAAGTATTAATGAATTACTAGTCAAATTTTTATATATTTATTTAGTCTCTTAGAGGAAATGTAGAGCAAGTGATAAATTAGTTTTCTCATCATCATAAATGTAGAAAAATACGAATACTAAACTTACAATTGCGATGCCATATTTCTCCGCGTCTATTATAAAAGCAAAGAGGCATCCAATCGCGACAGCCAACATTGGAGCTATTGCTGACACCCAAAATAACTTCGGTTTCTTTTGCTTCTGTTGAACCATTTAACATTCGTTATTAATAACATTACAATCAAATCAAATAAAAATAGGAAAGTCATTTGATTAACGATGCTAGAATTGTAGCAAGAGATGTCAAAAATGTGAAGACAAAAAAATCAATATCAGCGTAGGAACATGCCACATCATTAGTAGTACGCCACCATAGTAATTAGTAACGTTCGATAGTGTTACTGAAAGATAAACCACGCCCCTTTCATATTTACAACATATGAAGATTTACTGATTTAGTGACTAGAAATCACGCAACAAAGTTAAGAGACATATTTACTTACCACCATTTTTGCCATCTGAAGAAAGACTAGAAAGATTACACCCACAAGTGTGCATTCCCATCTTATCTGAAAAATGAAATAACGGAAGAAGGACACTTAGAAAATTGTTTCTTAAATTTATGCATTAGTATCGTATGTTTTTGAAATTCTACATATTACTCTAATTATTACTATTAGTATCCTAACTTGACAAAAAATAGTAGGCAGAAGAATAAAAAAGAGAGAAGACGGGAACTTATTGGCCCGTCTCTTTTAATGTTTACTTTTCTGGGTAATGAAATAAATATTTTGTATCTACTAATCGAAATAAATGTAACGTGAAGTGTACCTCATGTTTATACTTAAAGATGGCAGTTGTAACAGATACAACATCAGTGTGTGTAGTAAAATGCTTCAAACCAAAAATGCCCTTTAGTTGTTGAAGGCAAATGATTGTTGCTGTCCCTGCCATGAAGCCGGTAATTGTAGAATGCGACAAGAAATCTACCAAAATTCCTAGCCTGTTTAACATTTCAATATAAGTTTGTAAATAGCTGGTTGATTAGTTATATCATACATGAAACTGAATTATGTGTGTATCAGTGTGCTTACCGGAAAATACCAAGAACCAGCTGAATTACACCAGAAATAAGTGTAGCAGTGAAGATTAGATTAAGATAGAGTTGTGGATTATCGGCATGGTGCACTTTTTTTTCAATAGCGTCAGCTATAATCAATGAGCTTGAAGCTACAGTTCCAACAGCTAGATGCTTTGAGTTTCCGAAAATTGCATAGATTAGAGGGGGAACAAAGCTTGAATCTGCATGTAAAATGGGCGGGCTGAGTTACGGGTCAAACATATAAAAACTATAAGACAAGTCAAAAGAGGTCGAGTCTAGTTAACTGCTGATTTTCGTAAGGCAAATTTACTTGAATGTTTTTGTTGATTAGTGGAACATGTTGGGTAACATTCACCATATAATGTAAGGCACTATATTTCGTACCGTTTTAAGTTATTGATACTTAACATTTTTTTCACTTTGCTGATATTGGTAAAAACCATGTTTAATTTGTTTAATTAATGGGTTATTTTTGATAACGTTTATTTTATCTATTTGATCCGTTAGCAATACATGTAAATAAAACTAACACATTTTTTACGTAAACAAGTTAGGCATTACTTCCCTTTCGTGTCCCTTATATGTTGATCAAATTTGGTTAGGCAAATTTCAAGTGTCTTCTAGAATTCTATGTTCAAAGGCCTCTTTTAGGCCCTCATTGCAGTTTTGGTGTACGTATGTATACATATAGATTTTGTATGTATTACATTATATTTGTCTCTTTTGTCATTTTTCTAGAACGTTGCATGACAATTCACACGAAAAAACTTACATAAACCGATGAGTGGAGGAATGTTAGCAAGTTTCGCGTAACTAATGCCTTGAGGAATTGCAAGGCTAGCAATCGTGACTCCAGCCAAAAGATCATACATAAAAACCTTCCTACTATAAGTCGGAAGCCATTGAAACACAGGAACAAAATATTGAATAGATTTTTTCGCCTTTTCAGACAATGTCTTCCCTTTAAAATCATGAAATGGATCATCAGGGAACAATGTTTCCTTCAAATCAGATTTAAACGCCGTAGCAAAATTCCTTGGAGCCGCAAAATTCACCTTTCCGTCACCACCAACATCTCCTTTTCCCTCTTGCTCCATTGGTATCAATGTATCATGTATTACTAACAAAGAACAATGTGTGTGTTTTTGGATGTGTATTTAGTGTGTGTGTGATAAAAGTGGAAAATGGTGTTAGAAAGGGTGGTGGGGGTGGGGGTATATATAGAATGTAGTTAGAATAGACGTAAAAAATGGGGATTTTGGATAAAGAGGTAATTTTACTTACTATTAGTAGGAAGTTGAGATTAAAGAGATTAATTTTGACAGATTCAGAAATGATTAAGTCTCTAAATATAGGTTTTTATCCACATAAAACTAGCTTATCCATTCGAGTAAGAATCGTGGTGATTAATCGGGTTGAAAAAGAAAATAAAATGCTTATCCATTCGAGTAAGAATCGTGGTGATTAATTCAGTTATCAGTATACGATTTTTGTGTGACTACGAAAAGAGTACTTTTAGCAACAAGAACAAAAAAAAAAGGAATTTTGAGTGAGGCGAAAACCCAAAGAGTTTTGGTTAAAGAAATGCTATGAAATCTTGGAACGGCAAACCATCTAAAGATCGCTTATTTCCTTATTAACGAACACCATCAATACGATGTTGTATTGTTGTTTGATTGGTGAGAAACAAACAACAGCTTATATCATCATCTTTGTTCCCAATGATATTAGACTCGGCTTTGAAATGGACCTTAAGAGGTCGAAATTTGAAATCTATCGCGCCCCCATGTGTCTATGTGCCTTTTGGGGTAAAGGGGTGACGGTTTATGACGCGTGCTCAAACAACTAGACCTATTGGTCTCATACATTATCGTATCCAAAGTTAGAACCAAAGATTTACCGGAGGTCATTTGGCCTGACGGTATGTGTAGTCGAAAGTGTGCGACTCCATCTTTGAGATCTAAAGTTCGAGTCTCGTTGGAAACAAAGGGAAAATAGAGTATAGATCTTTCTTTTATGCTTTGTATTTTTTTAAAATATAAGTTCAGAGATAGTATGGTGTAGTCCATTGGGTTTATGGAACACTTACAAGCAAGTGGGCCTGGCCTATATTACTCATGAAAACCCCAAAGGTATGCCTTCTGATATTGCTTTAGTGTTGAAGTTTTTATTTTTATTTTTATTTTTTTATGATCAACGCGCGCTGCTCGACACACAACACAAAAAGAATTGCGATTTACTGAACGCAAGCGCAAGGCAGGTCGAACAGAGTCAGTCCTAGGTGATCAGTTGTTAAGTTAATTAATACTCCGAATTTGGCAAGTTAAAGCTCTACATCTAAAGAACTATAAATTATTCTAAAAAATCTGAATAGAAACCATTAATTCATTTTAATCATTTTTAAAATAAAGTACTAATATTCTTAGAAATCAAAAGGTTATGCTATAGTATCTCGATCATATCATGCAATATCAAAGATACCTCCCAAAATCTTAAATGTTATTCGTTTTAATTATATAACATTTTGATAACGTACTTTATCCGATCTTATAGGATACAATATGCGAGAAAATCCTACTGTTGTGTAATCAACCCGATCTAAAACAATTCAATATGGATTTTTAAACAATAAACCTCCAAAAATCGGAATTTTATACATCTTATTAAAAGTACGGTCACCCAAGAAGTTATATTCTAACTTGAGACTTATTTGATAAGATTGCAAAGATTCATAGCTCAAACCACCTCTCAATTTATATTCAGCTTAACTAGTTTTATTCATTTTCGAACAAAGTATTTTATTGCAAAGAAAACGATTCACTCATTTACAATTAACTAATGACAACTGATAGATACAACATTTTCTTCTAATTCATGCCATCTTAATGCATCAAGCGCTTTTGCTTTTGATACGTTAGCTTCAACGTTCCTCATGACCAAAATCCTTCGATTGAGTGAATGAAAATCTGCACCCCTCTATTGCATCTTCGATAGATAGAAACACACGTTCTTTCCCAATTTTGTCAATGAACTTTGTAACAATTAACTTTTCCATTACTTCGAGTCTTGGATTTACTATGGCAACCTATATATAACAATGAATCAATGATTAATAGTTATAAATCAATCATAAAATATCATTTTTATTTCGATGTCGAGAATGTTATGAATTGAAGTGTGTCAATTACCTTGATATCTCTAACTTCTAAACTTCTTCGAATTTCAATTAGGGTTTCGACACCCGTAATATCAATAGATGTAACCCCTGGAAAAAGGAAGATACCGTGGATAAGTGTTTTAATCATGGCTGGGTTTAAGAAAACACAATAGTATCTTCTTTAGTGATGTGCTCTCTAGTCAAATATTATGGCCACATCTTTTGTACCTTTTATTTTGTGGGTTATATGAAAGAAAATGGTGTATATATTTCTTTTATAAAGTGCGATGAGACAACATGAACAATGTAATTAGTCATGCTGTCTGTTTTCAACCGGTAGTCTCTCTATTTGAATTAATCTTTTTTCTATTTTACTGTTTCTATTTTCAGATTGTTTTTTGTTTTTTCTTTAAGCTATTAAATAAGATGACTAACTTCTATGTTCGATTGGTCGTTAATTATTGGTTTAGGTCTCTTCTTTCTGGGTTATGTTTTCTTTTTTCAAATAGTTTGTTTTACCTTTTTTTGGGGGATAGGCTTTTAACTAAAGTAGCTATATCGTTATTTTGTTATTTTGTTGATTTTGGGTTTTAGGTTATTTTCTTTTTCCAGGTTATGCTATTAAATAAAGTACTTACGTACTAATTGATAATTTTTAGTTTTATATATTTATTTTTCTGGATTATGTTTTTTTTTTTAAGTTTTGTTAATTTTAGGTTTTTACTTTTATTTTAAGGCCGTCGATTAAAATGTAAGTTTTAAACCCGCCACAACACGCGTGCTTAAAAAACTCGTTTCTAACGCACATGTAGTGTTACGATTCACATATTCTTGGATTATAAGCCCTTTGGTAATAGCTTTTATTTTTATTTTTATTTTTATAGATCATGGTTTATAAGTTGCTTAACATAAATTTAATAGTTTTGATGAAATTTTTTGGATCTTACCACTTAAGTCTAATAAAACATACTCCACATCATCTCCTTGAGATTCTTTACTGGCCTTTTCATCTCTAACCCATCTTAAAATCCTACAAAATCCAAAATCATGAATAAAAGTCAAATTCTCATATTAAGTACATAAAGTTTATGTTTACCAGAAAATGTAAATAAAATTTAAGCTAGCAACGAACCTCTCTCTCATGTAACCGGAATTAGCGAAGTAAATAGGAGAACCAAGTTGCAAAATAAGAGTCTTAGGAATGCCAATGGCACCAGGATATTGTTCTACGTCGCGATATAAACCTGTATCTGGAATGTTGCCAAGCTTTGAACTTCCAGGCCTAGCTACATACAATAAGGCTCTCAACAATGCTAACCCTACCTATAAAAAAGATAGTGAATTTTAATTTATATAAGTATTTAAAGTATATGAATATATACATATAGCTCAATCATTGTTAGAAGAAACAATATACCGATAACATGAGGCCAACATCCATACTAATGAAGGCAACACCAAAGAAAGCCACCATGCAAATGACAAAATCAAACTTATCGGTTTTGTAAAGATGGTAAGCCTTTTCATATTCGATAAGACCAAGCATTGCTGACATAATAATGGCCGAAAGAGCAACAAGAGGAGTGTAACTAAATAGGGGTGCCAAGAATAATAATGTTAGCATCATGCATATTGACATCACTACATTAGCCATTTGTGTTTTACACCCCGCGTTGTAGTTCACAGCGGTTTTTGAAAAAGGTCCTGAAATAAACATTGCGAGAGGTGAAAAACGATTCGATTAAAATAACAAGTTTTGATAATTTTTTTATGAAATATAAACCTGTAGTTAAGTAGCAAGAAGTGAAAGATCCAATAATGTTCATGAGACCAAAAGCTATCATCTCTTTGTTACCATCAACTTGTTCATTTTCCATTATGGCAAAGCTTCTTCCAATTGCTATTCCTTCCTGCAAATCCACAAATTCAGTTCAAAATAATGTTTAGTGTCTTATATCATTCACCACATGAAGTGCTTCCCCGATTAGAGTCATTAATATTGTTCGTTGTTGTTTATATCGTATGTTGTTGATATTGAAAAATGTATATTTTTGTACTTACAGCAAGAGCAATCATGGCAGTTACTAGTCCTGCTTGAATTGCTACTGATAAATATTTGGGATCAAAGTCCAAATTCTTCAAAGAAGAAGGATTAATTCCTTTTTTCAAGTCACCCACCTGTAAATTACAAATTTGCTTAGTTAACAATAATCTATACATAAATAAAACGAGTACTATTTTAGAGACATCTCACCCCCACCGACTAGTCTCACTACCAACACGATAAGATAAATCACGTAACAAAACACCAAAAAGATATGAGATAAGGTTTAAACCTTTGACATATGTCTCATGCTATATGTTATTCCCAACTTTTTTTTTTGCCTAGTGATTGATGTTTGACAATTAACAAAATAAGTGGAATGTTGCTAATTAAGAATTTATAATTTGGTTGAAACAATTGATAGTGGAACTAGACTTTCTAGTAAAAGTGTTCATGTTGGGTCCTAGAAATGAAATGTAACAGTCTTAGATATTGACTACTCCTACCAAATCCAACTAATTAACAAAAATAGTTAATTACTACAACATTATTATTTTAATTTTGTAAATGATTATGGGGATCATTTAAATATTTTATTAGTATTTCAAATATGGCAAATTTAAGAACAATATTATATTACAATTTTAATGAGATTACTTAAACTTTGATTGAGTAATAGTTTTTGTTCTAGTCTTTAAGATATATGGTTTTGTTTCGAATAAATGTTGAACTTTGGGAGATTGGGAATATGGAACTTACAATTGCGATTCCATGTTTCTCTGCGTGGGCTAGATAGGCAAAGACGCATCCAGTTACAACGACTACCATTGGAGCTATTGCCGACACCCAAAACAACTTCGGTTTCTTTTGTTTCTGAGAATCCATTTACGTTCACGTATTAATAATAAAAACGAAGATAAATTACACTGAGATACTTAACTTGAAACATGACATGTTTCCAGTTTTCGAGTATATATAACTTACCACAAATCTTGCAAATTGAAGAAAAACCAAGAAAATCACACCTACAACTGTGCTTTCCCATCTTATCTGTAAAATCAAATAAAGAAAAGTTAGACAACATCTTTTTTAAAGTTTACGCGGAGAATTTCCTATATTTGAAAAGTTCGTTTTGGTTACTACTACCGTTACAATTAGTTCCGGTTCCACTACAATCAACATCTTTATAAAACCATGATGCTGACATAATGTGCACAAGAATAACCACAAATTTTGTAAAGTCGACATGATTTGAATTTAAACATGCATCATTCAAAAATAAACAAACCAAATCAGGGATCTCACATGTCGTATGGTCACCCGTGTTTTATACGATTTTCTTTTTTTACTAGTGAAGTATATATGTATTATGGTATACCTCGTTTTTATTCTTCAAAATAACACGTATAACCGATACCATATCAGTGTGTGTAGTAAAATGCTTCAAACCGAAAATTCCTTTCAGTTGTTGGAGGCAAATAAGTGTGGCTGTCCCTCCCATGAAGCCGGTAATGGTAGAATGTGACAAGAAGTCTACCAAGATTCCAAGCCTATTTCCATTATATATATAATTAGAAAACAATTAATTCGTTATTAAACATGAATTATTTGTATGTCTCAATAAGCTCACCTGAAAACACCAAGAATTAGCTGAGTTACACCCGAGATGAGTGTAGCAGTGAAGACAAGATTAAGATAAAGTTGTGGTTCTTCTAATGGGTTCACTTTTGTTTCAATGGTTGCGGCTATGATTAACGAGCTAGCTGCTACTGTTCCAACAGCTAGATGCTTTGAGCTTCCGAAAACTGAGTAGATTAGAGGTGGAACGAAACTCGAATCTACACACAAAATGCATGTAAGTTAGCTTAGCTTTCTTCATTTTATTAAATTTATGATTTTATGTTAAGAATATCATACCCCATTTTTTGTTATAATTAAGGTATTGTAAATTTTTTAGTAAAAATCATCAATTAAGTAATTTCACCCCTAAAAGGAAGTTGAAATCAACTTGTTAATTTCGATTCTCTTTCTTAAATATTTCGGATATGTTATCTTCCTAACGATATGATGATGACATAATTCTATCTCTTTATCCGATCTCTTGATTTTGTCACATGTTATCGTCACATTTTTAAGAATATTGTTTTACAACTTAACCTTTATTTGTATTAATTAGTCATTAGTGAAATGTATTTTAGATATTTGACTAATAATACTTATGATAACGAACAAATTAAACAAAAAAGCATTTTGATGCATGTAACAATATTGAATAAACTTACATAAACCGATGATGGGAGGAATATTCGCGAGTTTGGCATAGCTAATGCCTTGAGGAATGGCAAGACTAGCAATCGTTATTCCAGCTAATAGATCATACATGAAAAGTTTCCGTGTGTATTTAGGAAGCCATTCAAAAATCGGGACAAAATATTGCAAGGCTTTCTTGGCCTTTATAGGCAATGGTTGTCCTTTAAAGTCATGAAACGGATCATCGGGGAACAAAGTTTCCTTCACATCGGACTTGAATGCAGTTAAGAATCTTCTCGGGGCAGAGAAGTTCACCTTGTGAGGTATTTCTCCGATAGCTTCGACTC
Source organism: Senecio squalidus (assembly GCA_910822075.1). Lineage (NCBI taxonomy): Eukaryota > Viridiplantae > Streptophyta > Magnoliopsida > Asterales > Asteraceae > Senecio > Senecio squalidus. The sequence goes on from CAJVGC010000060.1 coordinate 66,886,493, forward strand.
CGACTGGTGCCATTTAAATCTATATGCGGAGATAGAAAGATAGAAAGAAAGAAGAGAATAAGGGGTATTGAAAAGGGTGGTGAGAATGGGGTATATATAGGAAGTTGGGATTTGATAACTAAATCATTAATGAAGATTTTGGATAAACATGTAACTAATTAACCTACTAATGGTAGCAAGTTGAAATTAATGAGATTATTTGACTTTTATTTGACCTTTTTGTCGACTTCTTTGACTTTAAGATAATAGTTAAATACTTCGATGCTTTTACCTATTATAAACATGGCAAAGTTGTTTTAGATCAATTAATTTGTTTGATTTCAGCCGTTAAATCAGATTAATGATTTAATTAAAAACTATGTTTTACTTTACACTCTGTTATAATACATAATTACATTCTCTATTTCATTCCATTTCCATAAAAATAAAAAATATAATCCTAATTTACATATAAATAGCTCAATTTGAACTATGTTTTAACTTATTGTTATTCTAAAATCTCCTAATACCACATATCAATACATGTGTATAAACGTAAAGGTGTATATGTTATAACCGTAAAACTGTATGTTCTTATAACTATAAACACGTGTAAACGTAAAGACATATATATTATTATACGTATAACATTGTCTTCTTATAATATTTAAAATCTACCTAAACATAAATTTTACGATTCAATTATTATCTTTGTCCGCGCTATCGCGGGACAATAATCCAGTTTGTATTCAATGTCTGTTTAATGATTAAATTGTTGTGATGCACCGGGTTTTATACCCATGTGGGCTGAGGTCGTGGGTTCGACCCTTGTGGTCGTCGCAATAGCGTAATTTAACCCATGCCTCTTAAGGCACGCATGACGAATTTTCCCTTGGAGACCCCCATGGGGGGCTGGGTTTGCCCGCTTTGCGGAGCTCGAACCTCGGGTGCTCGTTGGAATATTACGAGTAGGCTCCGATGTACAATCATTTGCCGTTTCCAAAAAAAAAACAAATAGGATTTTGGATATACGTTTATGCTTCCACCAAATATAACATAATCTATAAATAGTTCAAAGATGCCTAATCAAATATGGTTATAATTAATTATAAACTCTTTTTAAAATAGAATTCCATTTCTAAATATTTTACTTTATAACGTGGGTATCTTAATTCTTTTTTCATAGCGTAACTTTATTTCACTACATTAGAATATGTTTTTTTTCTATTTTAAAGTATATATTTGAAGGATTCTATATACTATTTTAGTAGACATTTTTCCTACATATATATATAAATAGATACAAAATATTATAAAAATAATTGAACAAAACAACAAACCATCTAAATCTAAGACTTTAATATATTTTGTTAGCATGCATAATGTGATTTAGTTTATTTTTAATAGATTTTTTCAATATATATATATATATATATATATATATATATATATATATATATATATATATATATATATATATATATATATATATATATATATGGGAAAAATGAATATGGGCTGTTACACATGTAAGCTTACATGCAAAACCTATCAAAAAAGATGTTGTTTTGTTAAAATTTCTTCAAATCTATATAATTTTAATCATATTTATTAAACTAACTTTACAAATTTTTATCTATTCACATCTTTTTCTTCATTAATCGTGTTTTTCAAAAATATAAGTTTTTTTGTCATCACTGGGCATCTATCGAAGTCACTTTTTATAACTTCTTCATAATAAACAATGACCCCCTGCATTTTGGAGATCACCTCTCCCTTAATGAATATAAGACAAATCAAGCGTTGAAAAACATTTAAACCACAAAACGAAATAGTTTTTAATGAGTTTCGCATGTAAGCTTACATGTGTAACAGCCCCATATTCACTTCCCCCTATATATATATATATATATATATATATATATATATATATATATATATATATATATATATATATATATATATATATAGGGTGAGGTTCAAATGAGATCCTCAATTTGCTAGGGATCCAGGGATCCACTTTTCAGCCACACATTTTCCCTTTAATAGTTTTTTTTTTTTTTTTTTTTTTTTTTTTACTATGTTTTACTTAACTTTTTTTTTTCAAAATCACATGTGATTTTTTTGTAAAAAATTGAAATCACATATGATTTTCAAAAACAAAAATTTATAAATTTTAAAATCACACGTGAATTTTTTTTTTTGGAAAATCACATGTGATTTTCAAAAACCAAAATTTATAAATTTTAAAGTCACACTTGAAATATTTGTTTCTCGAAAATCACATGTGATTTTCGAGAAACAAATATTTCAAGTGTGACTTTAAAATTTATAAATTTTGGTTTTTGAAAATCACATGTGATTTTCCAAAAAAAAAATTCACGTGTGATTTTAAAATTTATAAATTTTGGTTTTTGAAAATCATATGTGATTTCAATTTTTTACAAAAAATCACATGTGATTTTGAAAAAAAAAAGTTAAGTAAAACATAGTAAAAAAAAAAAAAAAAAAAAAAAAAAAAACTATTAAAGGGAAAATGTGTGGCTGAAAAGTGGATCCCTGGATCCCTAGCAAATTGAGGATCTCATTTGAACCTCACCCTATATATATATATATATATATATATATATATATATATATATATATATATATATATATATATATATATATATATATAGTCTTAACACAATCATAGAAAAACTTTTCAATATTATATGCGATTATATCATTTAATGCATGACGAGAATGTATATATGCTTTATAGATCATAATAACATAATTAGCCATTAATGAAAAAATTAATTAAATTAAATGCTAACAATATAATAATATAGCATATATCATCCTAACCTTAATGCTATTAATTATGCTATTAAAACTTGTTAAAAATTTTTTTATGAAAAGGCTGTAACTAGAAAAGCTATAACTATTTGATGCTTAAATCTCAAAACTATTTGATGGCAAAATTTTCTAATAATACGTACGTTGAACACCCTAATTTCATCATGTCAAATTGTCGATATGAATGAATTCCAACTTCGTCATCGAAATGAAATAAGCAGAATCTAAATAAAAGATAAGGTCGAATTTCGATTTGTGGCTGACCACATATGATCATTTAGGTTTAAACATTCGAAAAAAAGAATAAAAAAAGTTGTTTCTTGAATTGAATCTAGCAAAAAGAAACGAACCGTAATCCCTGTGAGATCAGCTAAAGTGGAATTATATGTTTTAGAAACTAATGAAAAATATAGATACCGATAAAGACGATGTTCATGATTCCGAGTCCTCTATTATCAAATATTAAGATCACAAAGGTGTTTAAGGGGGTGTTTGTTTCGGCTTATTAAACGGGCTTATGAGCTTATGTATTTTTTTATAAGTTCATAAGCTCAATTTTTTCGGCTTATGAGCTTATGAAGCTGAGCTTATGGCTTATTTAAAGTCATAAGCTCAACTTGATAAGCTCATAAGCCGAAAAAATGGGCTTATGAGCTTATGAAAAAATAAATAAGCTCATAAGTCGGTTATATAAGCCGAAACAAACACCAGAGGTCTACTACAGTTTTCAAGCGGTTTTGTGGATATTTTGGAATATAAATTTCTTTTATTTTCTTTTTACTAGTAAAAGACTAATTAACTGTTTAACCAAAACTTTTAATGAAACATGATGTGTATTAGACTAGTTAAACTGCCAAGACATACATGAAACTTTCCGGGTTGATAATTTAACACGAATTGATAGTGAAATTATGGTATCATGTTATAACTAAAAACTTCAATTAAATATTTATAACTATTTCCAACACTCTATCGAATCCATCCTTCAAACTTGGAACGCAAAGTTTTCGTTCTACCAATAGGTTTGGATGTTTCTAAATATTGTTAATCTACTTGAACAAGAAGGATGCTTGAAAATATGGCGGTATCTTTCAACTCCTTTTGTAACTTGCCTCACCACTCATTGATGTTCTCGTATAATGGAGTTCTTCATCTTAAAATAATTAAAGATAGTTTAGGTTCTTCTAAAGAATAAACAAGACATGACTAGACACAGGAAGCGCGAAATAGATTAATATGTATCGTGTAGAACATCAATCATGATGAGCTAAAAGAACGGTTCTATGCCATTTTCATCCTTTTATCTTTAAAAACTGCGACTTGCATATTCTTTGCATTTTCTTTTATAAGCAATACGATAATGCAACATTTTTTATGTTTCTTTTGGCAATATGATACTCCGTAGTTGTTTTCTGGTGACTCCATTTACAAACTTTCTTTCTATACATTCGAATCGATTATACAAATAGAAATGCTTTAAACATTAATGAAGTTTAATATGTGAGTATATGATACTATAGTTTCATTTATGTGAAACATAGATTGTAGTTTCAGTTGTCCAGAATTCCGCGGGTAAACACTAGTGTATTTTGTTTAAATCCACACCACATGATAGGTTGATTTGGTAAGATCGTTATAGATATGTAAACAGCTACACCTTTATCTTTAGACGAGACTTGAAACCTCACCGGCCACTTTGCTTGTAGCACCATGGATACCTCAAGGTCTTGGTAATTTCCTAAAGAGTTAACCTAATTGTTTGACAATTTACCTAAATATTATTGAGAACAATTAGGCATTACAACTAATATTGAGTTACCATCCATTACATGCAAAATATGTGCCTGATTTATGTTTTAACTGATTTATAAGTTTCGTTATATTCTTATGAAACACCACAAAGAAATTGAAAAAATGAAAAATAGTGTTAAGCCACTTACAATGTTTTATAATAAAACCCACCTATGTTTCAAAAACATTTGAGGTATAACTTTATATGAGAAAGGACAAGCTATTTTATGCTTGATGTTCTTTACGCAGTTAATCGACAACGTACAAATTGAAATTATGATCGACATATGATAACTCACTACATTTCTCATGAATAGTAGAAAACATCGACATAACAAGCACAAGATGTTATCACCCATGATTACAAAAAAATGGATGATTCAATGAAACCGAATACACACTCATATATAGACTTACACTTTTCATATGCTTCCACTTACTAGAATCTGTCTTTTCTTGTTTTTCTATCATCATATTTCTCGGTTTTCAGTCTTTTTAAACGTCATAGTGACCGCATACAATCTTTTTTAAACAAGTATGCACTTCATATTTTTCCGATCTTGTTCGATATTTATCAAGATTACATTAGTTAAAACAAATTAATCCCATTACACTTAAATCATATTGGTAACATAAATCACGAACAGTGACCGCATACAGTCTTTTCAAACCTCTGCCTAAATACCATGTTTGAAATTGTTAATCTAATTAAAAGTTTTCAAAGAAGACAAAGAGAAACTTTAGTAGGATACCAAAAGAAAAAGAAACATGAACATGAGTTGTCTTTTAATTTCCATATAAACCTCCCTTGGATAAGGTCGTTGTTTGTCTTTTTGAAATGTGAATGAGATAAAACCTTCCTTAGTACATTGTTGTTTCGATGTGTGGTAACTATTTCAACAACCTCAATTATTGCAACTTATGCATTGTACATTTTTAGTGGTCAAGAAAAAAAGTTGGGGTGGCCAATTCCGCAAGGGTTAACCTCAAATATTAACTTTTATTTTTATTTATTGATTTGTTTGCGTTAATTTATTAGAAGAGATTCAATGTATATGTTAACAACTTATAGTAGTACTAGTATAAGACGGCTTTGAAAAATAATATTTAACATAATGGACAAAACTGCTCTTATGATGCTGTCATGAGAAGCTTGACATCGTCACATAGTTTCTCATGTGAAATCACAAATACTGATAGATAAACACCGACGTATGATACTGGCTTACATTGTCATCAGAGTTGAGTTGAAATTTCATTGGGTATTTTTCCTATCACTTTTACTCTTCTTGAATCTTATCAAACTGAAATATCAAATAGTAGAACTATTCAATTTTCATGTAGTAGCCAAAAAATGAATACTATTAAAAAAAAGGCATTCAGAGTTTAATAAACGTATAATAGTTTAGAAATTTATCTCAATGCAACACTCGAATGAGAAGTACTCATGTTGCGTTAGTTTGTCGAAACTTATCGATTTATTGTATATATTAGAATAGTGTATTAGTCCAAACCCGACATATGGGCTTTGGTCGCTTAGGTTTGGGGTTAGAGTTTCTATACCCTATAACTTTTGGATAGTAAGCCATAACAAACGATTTTCTATTATTCTTTATGGTAACAGAGTGAGTCTGATCTGCCTCGATGCCACCTATCAAAAGCCTGATCGGCGTGGGGATGAGTCTCCTAGCTTAAATAGATTCCAAACCTAAAAAAAATAAATTCTCAGAATTCGTTTTTTAACCGTATTAGGTCATTGTTTCGACAATAACTCCTAAATCATCTCCACTTAATTTATGAGGTCATGATCATTGGCTTCGTAATTAAATTCCAAAGAAAATCATACCAAAATCGCAACACAAGATCAGGGACACTTCTTCACGCGTCGTTACAAGCCTCAAGTACAAATCTGGAAAAAAGCAATGTCTCGGTGTTTTGCTTATAATGTTTAAAAATACAACTATAATTAAATTTCATAGAAAATGCAATCGGATCGTAACGAACATATCTCCGTCACATCGTTATGCCGTCGAAAATAACAAATCATTTGTAATCAGAGTCAATTTTCTACTTTATTTTTCTTAATTTTTTTTTTTTGTTAACTAAAGTTGTATTTATCAGGTAACGATTTTGCAGCTTGAACCATCAGAGAGAATTAGAGTAATGTAACTTAAACTTGACCTCTGAAATTTGGTCTGTTAGATTTAGAGATACGGTTTTATGTTCGATAAATATTGCATAATAATAATAATTCATGACAAACGAGTTTCTACCATTATTTGATATATTAAGTAAAATGTTGTAATCAATATTTCGTTACGGGTGCATAATTTATATAATAAACTTTATTGTCTCGTGATAGTGCGAACAAAGATAAAAATTAAATAGTAAACTTTATTTTATGTAGATTTTAAGTTATTATGAGAAGACAATGTTATATGTATAATAACATATACTTATACGTTTATACACATTTGTTTATAGTTATACTAACATATACACCTTTTAGTTTATACATATGTTTTGATATTTTTTATTATGAGATTTTAGGATAACAATAAGGTAAATCATAGTCCAAATTGAGCAATTTCATAAGTAAATTAAAATTATGTTTTTTACTTCAGTAGATACGAAATGAAAGAAAAAAAATGTAATTATGCATTGTAAAATGGTGTAAAATGAAAGCAGTGTTTGATGACATCATCAATCTGATCTAACGACTGAAATTAAAGCGGTTAATCTATTGAATGGATCTTACTTCGTCATATGACATTTAAGACCCCTCTTTTATTATATATTAATGATATAAATTTTATTTGAACTAAATGATGGAGAAAATAGAATAAAAGGTTGGACAATTAAATAATTTACTTTCATTTTTCTTTAATAATAAAGTTTTCAAATATCAAAATGGGTTTGATTTGTTAAAACAAAATGTCCATAACTTTAAGGGTATTACTACATCAATATGTACCACCAACAAATATATATATAAAAAAGAGGTTTATTGGCGGACCCTCTCAAGCCCGTGTCACTTTTGTGACCGACCGACCCAGCCTGCACGAAGTCTTGGTCCCGTTAAAACACCCCTGCTGAAAGAGCCACAAGCATTGGTAGAAAATCTTCTTGGGAGGTCACCCACCCCAGTACTAAGTTTCGAACTCGTGACCTCCCACACAAAGGTGACAGGTGATAACCACTTGGGCAAGCCCTAGTGGTTAAAATATATATATATATATATATATATATATATATATATATATATATATATATATATTTATATAGTGAATGGTTCATGCGAGAACTCATATTTTTGCGAGAACTGCGAGAACTCTCACAAAAAGTGTTAAATCACATTTCACTTTATTCATTCACATGCAAACTCTTTTGGAGATTAATAATCAAGTAAATATAAACGTAAAAACCTAAAAAAAATCATATAAAATAACGTAAAAAATATTCGTTCATATATGAACTCATTTTTTGAAAAAAAAACGTTCACATGTGAACAATTCTAAATACGCGTGATTTCATACAATTTTTTAATTTTTCATTTTTATTTTTACCAGATTTTTAACATTCAATAGTTTTTACATGTCAATAGACATAATTACATGTTAAATGACACTTTTTTTAAGAACCATGTAAATATTTAGGAACCATTAGGAACCATGTAAATATTTAGGAACCATTAGGAACCAATATTCACCAGTGTATATATATGATATTCACCAGTGTATATTTAATATGATATTCACCAGTGTATATACATATAATATTCACCAGTGTATATACATATAATATTCACCAGTGTATATATATATACATATGCTTTATATACACTGGTGAATATCATATATATACACTGGTGAATATTGGTTCCTAATGGTTCCTAAATATTTAGTGGTTCCTAAATGAACCCACCTCTATATATATATATATATATATATATATATATATATATATATATATATATATATATATATATATATATATATATATATATATATATATATATATATATATATATATATGTAGGAGGAGGTTCTTATAAACCAATATTTAAAGTAAATTAAGTAAATAAATATGAAAAAATAATTTATAATATGTGTAATTTTGTATATTATATTTATTTATTCAATTATAACAAACTTTAAAAAAGCAAGTTTTGATATGCATCAAAATATATGTCGTTTAGGGGTTGTGCATCAAATTCATTGTTTTTGTGCAGTAAATATTCAAATTTGATGCACAACGATAAAACTACCCATTTTTTGATGTACAACAAAACTTCGTTTTTTAAAGTTTGATATATGGTTAAAATGAACGATAATCCAAAATATATAACGTTATACATTATTTTTTAATTTTTTTTTGCTTATTTTATTTTAAAGTTTGTTTTACAAGAACCAACCTCTATATATATATATATATATATATATATATATATGAGAAATAAGACCTTGGTCAAGTGGTTATAGCATGATGCCTATCTGTGGGAAGTCGCGGGTTCGAGGCTTTCTTAGGGTGGGTAATTTCGAGGCACAGATCCCTTGCATGATGAGATTAGTGTGGGTAATTTACAGGCACGGATCCATTGCATGATGAGATTGGTTATGTATACTAGGGGCTAAGAGAAACCTTCCAGTAAACCTGTTTTTTATATATGAGAAATAATTAGCATATTTAATTGACATATCTAATAACATACCTAATTAATTAATATGTTGTATCAAATACATGAGAAATAATTAGCATATTTAATTGACATATCTAATAACATACCTAATTAATTAATATGTTGTATTAAATACATTAAATGATATACTACTAGCTTGTTGTCAACTTGTCATTTACAAATATACATATGATAAAAGATGTATTTTGAGAAATTATTTATTTAGATTTTAATATAATATAGTCCTCAACGCACAAAAAAATATTGTTATTCTTATTATTAGAGGGTGTTTGTTTTTGGCTTATTAAATAGGTTTATAAGCTTATGTAATTTTTTATAAGTTTATAAGCCCATTTTTTCTGGCTTATGAGTTTATGAAGTTGAGCTTATGTCTTATTTAAAGTCATAAGTTTAACTTGATAAGCTCATAAGCCGGAAAAAATTGGCTTATGAGCTTATGAAAAATTTGATAAGCTCATAAGCCGGTTACATAAACCGAAACAAACATCCCTTTAATGGAATTTATCAGCTTGAGTTTGAATGTACAAAATCCTTTTATCTTTTTACAATCTTCGGATAGATTTATTTATGATACAAATAAAAATATTAGATACTCACCCCCTGGTATGATCAGACGAGCCTACCTCGTTTTTAATCAATTTCAAACTTAGACAGAGATAGTTCAAGGTACTATGTTTGACTTGATAAACACATTTGATCTGAAATGATATTTCTAAAGCACAAAGAATTAAATGGTTCACATATGACTTTAGCAACTACTAGAAAATATAATATACAATAACTTCGAGTATCATATATGACCTTAAAACCCTAATTCATATTAAATAAATTAGAACTCGACACATAATTTTATGCATACTGATACAACAAAAATGATTTTTTTTTCCTAGCATTTCTAAACACCGATAAACAATATTATCAATTTATTCTCATTTTCAAATATATGTAAAATATTTACTTTTAAAAGTTTGAAAAGATTCAAGTAAACATAACAATTCCTATATATATAAATGTTAGGAAAAAAAGTTCATACCTTATAGTAGTAGAAGGTTTTTTTTTTTTTTACTTGTCCAAAAACGGAACATGAAAAAGTAGGTATTACAAATTAACTTTCACATTTTTTAAACATGAATATTTAATAATTATTAACGTTTATAAATGTAAATATTTTTGTTTCAACAATTATAAGTAAAAAAAATTGTTATAATTTCTTATATTTCTTCACATTTATACATATTAAGATTTTATTCATATTTACAAACATGAATAAATTGACAAGTTTTTTTCATATCTTTTAAAAATGTAATAATACAAATGTTAATAAATTGTTATAGTTATGTGAGGTGTTCTTTCTCCAATGTATTGTTGTTAGTGAATTTTTTTTTTTTTTTAATATTTTTAGAATATAATCTTGCGTTAGTTTTTAGTTTATAAAATTTCGTTAGTTTTTATAAATATTCTAGCATGATTGCTGACGTAAACTATTTGGAGTTTGTCTCCTTCCTGCCGTCTCACTAGCAATTTCCAAAAGTGTTATAATTCCCAAAGGTCAAATTACTTTTCTAACAACTTCCACTTAGCAGGTGTGGAGTCAGGGCGGATGTAATATAGACATTTGTTTTTATTGAATATTTTTCTTAATCTAAAACATTGTTACATTTTTGTTTTTTTTTGAGGTTTTGCTTTATAAAAATAAAAATTCTAAACTTTGTTGTTACGTAAATAATAAATTTTTTATCTATCTAATAAATTCGTTTTAGTTTGCCAGTAACCATACCTTTAAAATCCAACATTGTGTTGTTACACACAAATAATAATGGATTATAAAATGTCATTAAATCAATATGACATGTACCAAAATGAATTATTATATGTCATTCAATCCATACGTTACAGTAAGTTTTCGTTTTTTATGTAACAAAATTGAAATAAAAATTAAAAAAGAAAAAGGAAAACTTACTAACATAAAAAGCTATAAAAAGCGGTTATGTGTTTCTAAAAAAAAAATGTTTCCGGTAACACCTAAATTAAAGAGATGTATCATAAAAATTAGCTAATGACAATCATATAGGCCTTTGTAAGAAATTTTTACATAATGTGGTTATATATTCATTAATATAGGAATGATATCGTAGAAATAAATCCGATAATAACTTTTTAACTACAATATGTTGGGTTGTTATTAATATTTTCGCTAAAATAAACGAATACATACAAAGTTTGATAAGGGAGTTGATTGGTAAAATTCTTAATAGAAACCAAAATCAAATTCTCTTTGGAAATTTGGAGAACGTACTCTTAAGCATATTGTTCTTCCAAGTCTTTCAAGGCTTGCATTTCGAATGGAATATACACGTGGCTACCACTAATCCACTATGATCAAAGATTTCAAGCCTCTTAATTGCAATATGTTCTCATTAGTATTGGTTTATAAAGGTGTAAACAAATATATTAAAACAAAGATAGTCATTTGTCATATCAAAACGTGTAATTAACTTTATAACGACTAGATTTTCGTCTGTTTTTTATATAATTGTGACAAAAAATAATTAACGTACTTTCTCCAAATAAATATACAGTAACCCTAATGTCAAAGTAATCTAAAAAAACTAGTAGAATTCTCTGCATGTCAAATACGGTAATAAAATATTTATAGATGTATTTAAGCCAAACACACCAATCAAGTCAACCTCATAAATTCTTATGTTTAGAAAAATTATGTGTCACATCGAAACATAATCTATATGATTAAACCACACCCAATTAAGGAGTTAAAGAGGCAGAAGTCGAATCTAAATCTACTTTAAAAAAAATTAGTATTTATCGGTCACCAACAAAACTAATAATGATAATGCTAAAAACACATATCTACGATTTCTATCATATGATAAAACCTCGAAGCCGTTTTTCCGACTTAAATGGACCCGAACGCCTATGTCACGAACTCACCATTGTTAAATCGGCTTTTGGATGCTACAACAGTCAAAATATTGTAGCACAAAAAGGAGAAATGAGTCCATTTTCAGACTTTGATAGTCTTAATCCGAACATCTCCTTTCCTTGTGGGAGATCCACCTTTCCCCTTTTATATTATATTTTTTTCAAAAAGCTATATTAAAAATTGACTAGATAGATTCTTGATGATTTCCCAATTAAGTAATTATGTCAAAGAGCCGAATTTCGAATTCTAGACCACTTGTCCACACTCTTGGTTAATCGATTTTTCATCTTCTTGTGTTATTTTAACTAAATTTGTCAGCTAAACGTCGATACATACATTAAAAATATGTCGCATTAACCATATAATATGTTGTAATTTAGGGTTTCGAATTGGATGATAGTGAGAGTCGTGTGAACACTTTCAGATCAAAATATTTCAGTGGTATCCTTGAAATTAATGATCGAATAAAACTCAGTGAATGAACATATGAAAGTGATATTTTTGTGTCTTTGAAGTCTGTCACATACCAGTAATCTTAACCAACAAAAAATGAGTTATAAACGGTTTATAAAAATGCCATATGCAGTTTTATTAAAACCGTATCCAACAGTTAAAGCTCGACCCCATCCAGGGGCACTGCCCCCTTGGACCCCGCTATCCGGGAGCTGCCCCCGAACCCCCATCGTTTAGGGGTTTCGGCCCTAAACAATCAAGATAAGTCGAACAAGTGTGCACTCCACATTTTTCCGAACTTGTTCGATATTTATTAAGATTACATTTGTTAAACAAATTAATATCATTACACTTAAATCATATTGGTGACATAAATCACCAACATAATAAACTACATAGGAGGTATCTTACATCATAAATCATTTCGTTATCAATTAACCTTTTATAAGTTTTAAGATAAGTATCATGACTCGGAATTATAATGTTACATCATCGCTCTATGCTACAAGCACTATCGGGTTAATGTGTAAAAAATCATAAACTTGTGACAACATTTTATTTTCCACTTGAAACTTAGGCCCCATAGTTACATTATATGAGAAAGAAATGTGGCTTTTCTTTTTAGCAAAGGGTGTTATTGAGTGAAAAGCTGTATAAATATAACCATGACGAGTTATGACAATTATGTACATAGTTTATTTTAAAAATAAATGATATATGCCAAAAATCCTTTTAATTCCGTTTAATCTAAGGGCCCAAATGTCTTGGGTCCATCTATTCACGGTTTATTGTTAATTTTCAACCTAAAAAAAATAAGCCCAAACTTTTGGTATAGTTGTATGTGGATGCAACGTTTCATGATGATCTTGTCATGGTAAAGACATGTTGGAGCATATTCGTCCTTATTTATTTGTATTTAGTCTAGAAATATATCGTGAAACTTAGTTTATATATATATATATATATATATAGATCGAGTTGTAAAGTATCGCTCCATTTGCGAAATAGTCACACGTAGTAACATCAGTTACGCAACGTAACTGTTTAGTTACGCAGTGTAACTGATCCCATCTGTTTCGTTCGCGTAACTCTTAACCGACTTAAGAGTTACGCAACATAACTAAGTAGGTTTTTATGGTCACCTATAAATATCCAAATTTTGGATCATAAATGTAGCCGTCAAGATCACCTACCCACTGACAGTTACGCCACCTTTGTCTAAAGTAGCGAAACTGTTTGTTTGTGTGTTTCAAGTCTTGTAATCGAGTGTATTGGTATTATTCGTAATTGTAAAACATTACGTGAGCTTTATAATATGACACACAAACGAACATTTATTAATTGCCATTTCGAGTGTATTGATATTATTCATAATTATGATCTCAGGATCTCTCGTGAAGGTAGATATTCTAATATGACAATCATTGTACTTACAGTCCCTCGTTATTTCATGATATAGATATACATTTGTGACATTTAATATCTGTTAGTCATGTGGAAATGGAAATGTCACTTCGACGGCGTGATGCTGAACTTTGGAACCAAAAACGACCATGAGCAGTAACAAAAATAGTGTCGTGTATGTGCAGAATATCGTTTGAAATGATGTTTTGGTTTGATCGAAGTGGTTAAACTTCTTGTATCCATCTATTGACGTGTTAATGTTAATTTTAAAGCATACGAAGTTTCAATTGCAAGCGAATATACCAGAAATAAAGAACACCAAACTAAGAAAGTTTTTGATGATTCTATGTATGGACCAAAATACTTTCACTAATCACACTAGAAAATCCTAAGTCGAACTTCTTCCAGAAGTTGATACAGATTCGACTTTTGTTAAGTGATTAGTCGGTATCTTTGTAAGGGCTTCCTTTAACCGAGTTTGGTTTCTAGTTGTAAGCTAAAAATATTGAGTCAATATCGAGTTTCCCCTTTTTCTGGCCAAAGTCACACTAGACCAATACAACAACCATGTGTTAGTCCGCGGCATCTGGGAAAAGCGACTCTTTAAGTGAAGGAGCGATCCATTGGATTTGTACGTAGGTAATCTCCCACAAATCATTCCCTTCTTGAGGCACTAATACTTCTTTCTCTTGCATATTTGTGATCATTTTCGTCAACAAATCGGGCACAACTTCTTTCATCATTGATTCTCCATATGGTCCAAGATCCGCCTTCATACATGTATCCATTCGTCTCAATATTCCCAACCAAAACGTCTTAAATCCCGGACTCTCAATCAGCACCTTCAAAAACCGCAAATAAACATCAACCAATACCTCCATAGACAACTTCAACGTCCCTTCCATACTCCTCGTTTCTCTCTCCGCGTTTTCCCTAGTCGAATACTCCAACATTTTTTCATGTAAATCATCAACCATTGCAAATATCACAAGATTGAAACAAGTTATAATATTTGTTGGAATGAAATGTAGATCCTCGGCATTCATAAACGTTTTTTGAAGTGAAGTTACCGCGTAGTTTCTTACCTCTTCTCGTCTTGCTAAACTTGTTTTTCTTAAAACTTCTCCAAGTTTCACGAAAAGATTCATCGATATTGTAAGGTTATCATCAAAAAACGACGTGGTACTATTCATACTAGAACTACTTCCTGGATCCGAATAACCATTTTTAAACCATTCAACTATTAATTTCACAGAATCCGCCATTAAGTCCATCAACCTCATGTTTTTATCAACATGACTATTTCTCAACGCGACAAATCTAAATGCACAATCTATACAATACGCGTAATTTGTAATAGATATCCCTGTGCCTTGACTCATTAAGTTTATAAGAGCATCAGCTCTACGCTCATAAGTATCCGCAGATCTTCCTATACTCGATAACAAATGAAGAACCGTTTTCCACCCTAACTGCGATAGTAAATTCGCTGAATATTTTTTTAAAATCTTTGTCACCGATTTAAGTATAAACTCATTACAAATATCAAGAACTTTACCATCCAATTTCCACATTAAGTTTATCGACTTGAATAGAAGTTCTTCTGAGAGCTTTTCGTTCGATTTAGAGGCTAATAGCTTTATACAGATTCTGATCAGTGCGATAATTGCCTTTTCTGCAAAAGGAATCGCGGCAGCCAATTGGTGTTGAATTACATTCAAAAGGTAATCATTATAAGTCGGCCAAAATGATTGTATGCGGTGTACGTTACAAGAAGCCATTGCTTGAATCAAATCCCAACAGAATTGAACAGTTTCTTCTTCTTCTAAAGGAGTATTAAACTTCTGACCTTTTCCTGCCGCTGCGAAGATTAAGGATCGCCCGAGATTTAGTAATGGTTCGAGAGGTAAAGTTGAACTTTTACTAAAAATGCTTCCAATTTTACATTGTTGGATTACTTTCAAATTCTGTTCGAATTCGGTTATTCCTAGATTTAACGACTCTTCAAGATTTTCCATTGATAAACAGTGAGATATCACGGCCATTAGATTAGACGTGTTTATTCGTCCATGATCGTTTAAAGACTCTGATTCTGTACGAGTATGTGTAACGCCCGAACCTGAACCTGAACCCGAAACTTCAACTATAGATTGTGGTAGTAATTTAAGTCTTTTAAGCTTTAACAAACAATCAATAATACTTCTCCACCCAGCTCTAATCGAATCTTTGAAGTTATTAGCTACTGTGAAAACCGCTAGTGTCGCCATTCGGGGTTTCAAATCGTGCCCAAACGAAAACAGTGTTTCTTCGGCTGATGCATACGGATTTAACAAAGTTGTGAACTTACAAAAAGACGATAAAAGCTCGTCTAGAGCATCTTGGAGTCCATACTGACATATTCTAGCAACAGCAAACAATCCGTCGATACATTCGTGAATAACTTCTTCATCTTCCGTGTGTTCGAAAATGGCTGAAAGTGTTGCGACCGTGGGTCCAGCGATTGACGCGAACATATCTCTACCTATTCTTCGATCAAAATCACATTTTACGTAAGGTTGGATTTGTTTTGATTTGTTTATGAGTTGGATCCAGCCGCTCGGGTTCATTTCAGCAACGGATCCCGTTTGTCCGAAAATTGTTATAGCTTTTGTTGCTATTGATGTGAAAAGATCTACTAAGTATTCTCGTGGGAGATCTTGGCCGTTGTTGATGGCTCGGTTGTTTCGAATAAACTCGTCTTCGGTCATTTTCTTCTTTACTTGCGGGTTATGTTGATCGGTATTCAACATGATTACAGAATAACATAATATAAAAACCGCGTCTTTCGTTACAAAGATTTCTGACGATTGTTGTTCGTAGAATCGTTCAGAAAACGCTTCGAGGATTCTATGGATCTTTTGTGATTCTCCAGGAAGTCGAAATGTTTCTAAATATGTTCGTAAAGCGGTATCCAGAACCAACCCGCTTAACTCAAATGTGTCCGTGAATTCTTTGAGAACTTTAAGGTTAAACTCACCCGGATCACCTAAAAACTCACCAATCTTCGTTTTATCGAGCCAAGGAGTGTACCTAAGAAACATTGCATGACCTTTAGGGTCAGGTGGGTCGGATATTAGTTTCGATATTTTCAAATAATCCAGACCTTTTTTATCATCTCGGTTAAAATGGCTCCCCGCGATCATCATTTTTCGCTTTTGAGCCTTTCTTAATCTCACTGATTCGATCCATATTTCAAAGTCGGTACCAGTTCTTGGAACTTCTTTCCAAAATGGTGTATATTCGGTAATTTCAACTGGATACGGGCCTGTAGGGCTCAAGTCGTTTTGTTTGTCAACGTTATCGGCTATGTTGTGAATTAGAACCATGAGTCCTTCGAAAGCTTGGAGTTGTAAGCTTGTCGGTGCTGACACGCCGGATAAAAACGCATGCTTACAAAGACTCTTTCCTATCTCTTCAAAAACGTTATATAAAATGGGATCACAATCGTAGTTTATGTAAACTTCGATTAAGAAAGTCGGTTGTCTACAAAAGTTTATAATCCCTTCGAGTGCGAGTTCTTGGAGTTGTATCAAATAACCTTGATTCAATGTTTTAAACAACACGAAGATGAAAAAAGCCTCGAGTTGTAAGCGGATTGACTCTCGATGAAAGTAATAAATGTTCAAAACCGTGCTACATATCATTGACAAGACTAAAGGGCTCGAAGAAGTCCCATAATGAATCAAATGATGAAAAATATCATCTTGAACCATTCGCAACAACTTCTTGTGTTTTCCACTGCTGTCGCCACTTAATTCAAGCGCCGAGTTTATTAAAACAAGCGCGAAAACTTGTACATCTTCATCTGCAGTTAGAGCAGGGGATCCGTCGGTTTCCACTATTCCAACTACGTTTAATAAAGAACAAAGAAAATGAAATATATCAACAGCACAACGAATCCCATACCCTGTTTCTTCATTCGAGTCTTCTGTATCTGACTCGGAATTCTCCCATTCTCCAACTTCAATCTCTGAAAGCCGCGAAAATATAATCTGTACTAAATCATGCATTGTGTGCCGAGCAGTTCGTTGTAACAAATCACCTTGCATCGCAGATTGTTGAACCACTTGAAAACACGTGTTAACAATAGTACAAACGGTGTGATCATTTAACATTACCGACGCAGAATGTCTCATAACCGCAGCCAAAACTTGTAAGATCCTCATCATAACCGCGGCTTCTGTTACTGGATGTGTCTTTTCAAGGCGACATCCAGTGACAGCCATGACAATATTAGTCACGGCTTCTCGAGCCCCGGGTGTTTTTTTGTCAAACATATTGAGTTTCATAATTTTCAAAACAGAAGAAAGCGCTACCGCGGTGGCGCCAGCTGGTACGTCATCAGACGATATCACATCAAGAAACGGGGACAGGTAGATTGACGGATCAATTGATTTCCATGATTGTCGAGGATTGAAAATAATCGATCTCAACGATTTTAACGAATTGAGTATCGTGGAATCAATAACATCGTCTTGATAATAATATTGGGAAGTCGAGTCTGATCTGCGGCGGATCACTGCCAAGACAGCCCCGACTTCTGTGTTTAACATGCATGAAAGTCCTAACTCTTTACTTTTTTTGATCCTGCTCGTTTTTTCTTCATATTCTTCGTCGTCGTCTTCATATTCGTCGTCATCATCATAGTCTTCTTCCTCATCCTCCTCCACATCGTCTTCGTAGTATTCTTGTCTCCCCATTAAATGCAATAATCTGAATGAGAATAGTTTCGAATTTCTGAGAATTTGGGAATTTGTTGTTTAATCCGAGTTGTAAAACA
This sequence comes from Senecio squalidus, assembly GCA_910822075.1. Taxonomy (NCBI): domain Eukaryota; kingdom Viridiplantae; phylum Streptophyta; class Magnoliopsida; order Asterales; family Asteraceae; genus Senecio; species Senecio squalidus. The sequence continues at coordinate 66,905,420 of CAJVGC010000060.1, forward strand.
AAGAAAGAAATATGCCTAAAATTACTCTTTATATTATGGTTTTCAATGGCTATAAATTCATTTTTGAATACATCACATATATCACATATAGTGTCCAATCTTTCGTCGATTAAATCAAGTCGACCATCACATATGCTCGATCAAACCAGGTATCATACGCTTAAATTAAATACGACATATAGTCCACCGTCATTGTACTAAACCCTTTCAATCTTTTTGTAACTAGAAAATTTGGCCGACATGGACAAATTTTGAAAACTTTTGAGCATCTCGTAATTCTGTCACTTTTCTTGTAAGTCGATAACGTGCTTAAAGAAATCTTACGGTATTACTTTGTTAATCTCGAATTCTTCGTTTTACTGGTTTTACAAAAGTAAAGCCAAAGATACAACCATTAGCACCAAGTCTGCGAAAGATATTTGTTCATTGTGCCTTAAAACTCACAGGATAAGTTTTTGCATTTAACCGTGTGAAAAGGGTTTTATTCAAGTGACAGGTTTAATATGATCGGGAAGTGGAAGTTTAGACGAGAAACGCAAATGAAAGGACAAAAGATGTAAATTGGTGAATCTGGTAACTAGTGCGAAGCAGTAGGAGCTAATTGCGGCGTAGTCAACGAAAACCCAAACTTAAAGCCATGGGGGATCATATATAGGTGTGGCAACGGTTTTAACTTGAAGATAATGTTCAAGTGCCTCTAATCCTTGTTCTCTTCCGAACCCACTCATTTTGTACCCTCCGTGAGGTGCATCCCTATCAAATGCAAGAAAACAATTGACCCACACCGCACCCGCTCTAATAGATCTTGAAACAGTGTTTGCAACTTCGATATTTTTTGTCATTACGCCTGCTGCAAGTCCATATTTTGTTGCATTTGCGCTCTTGATCACTTCTTCTATAGTCCTATACTAGTTTATTCCCCGTGTATAACACGGGTTATATAAAAAATATATCCAAAGAAACTTGTTGCATATCATCAAATAAAAGCTAGTTTATTTAATTAAAAAGTAAAAAAATCTGAAAAATTACACCTATTAATATAATGACATCACACTATTTTATTTTGTCCTAGATGGACAACCTTATTACTTGTCATGTCAACTTTATTACATCATACCTAACTCCCCTTTATTATTAGATTAGAAGGATAGGCCTTTTAGTTAACTAAAAATTGCATAAGTTATATTATATGTCCACTAAACTCTATTATTTTGATCCGCATATATAAATTGTTTATTTTGACCCGGGCCTTTATTTTACTTGTCACACGAACCAGTCATTTAGCGACCTCTATTATAGTAACGAAATGAACGAAAAACAAAAGACATACTTGAACTTGAGAACAGAAATAACAGGGCCAAAGATTTCTTCCTTTGCTATGGTCATGTCATCCTATAAACCAAAGTAAGTTGTTAATTTAAAGAGTTAATTACATAAATCGGTCCCTATCGTTTACCCAAAATTATAGATTTCGTCCACAAGTTTAAAAAGTTGCATAAATCGTACAAGTTTAGATGTTAATTACGCTTTTCGTCCCTAATTTCTAATTGGACCTGTAATTGGGGCAAACCTTAGAGACCAAATCCGTAATTGAGGACAAACTTTAGGGATGAAATCCGTAATTGGAGCAAATCTTAGGGACGAAAAAGGTAATTAGTTTTTAAAAGTGGATGATTTACGTAACTTTTTAAACTTAAGAACGAAATCCATAATTTAAGATAAACTTTAGGGACGATTTTTATAATTAAATATTTAAATAATAAATCTTTAAAAAATCTATCATCCTAGAAATAACAATAAGCAGAATTAAAAGTCACTTTTTGGGCCGGGCTAGGCTTAATAGATATGGTCCTAGACACCCTTAATTGACCTATTGAGTTAATGGTCTATAAAGCCTAAAGCCTAAATACTTAACTATGATTTAAAAGTTTAATAAGAGTAAATAAATATCGTCTATATGGATTACCGTAAATTATTGAGTTCGTTTTCAAGTTTAAAAAATTGCATAACTCGTCTATTTTAGGAAACTAATTACGTTTTTATCTTTAAAATTGATGTTCGTTAAAAATCATCATTAAGTAGTTACACATTTCTTCCATAAAATGGGTGTTAGTTAAAACTTATGGATGAAAGACTTCATTAGTTTCACAATATGGACAAGTTATGTGCATTTTAAAAATATGGACGAAATCTAAAAATTTTGGATAAGCTATAGACGATTCATGTAATTACTCCAAATTTTGGACAATTTAGTTGCACTAGAAATCTTTATGTCCAATCATAACTTGTTACATCCAAATTTTGATTCCACTTATGCAAATACAGTTTAAATAACAAGTTTTCGGTTTGCTCATAGCCAAGGTGAATTGAAAACGGGAGTGACAACGGATTTTACTTGAAGATACTTGTATAAACTTTCCGGTCCAAATTCTCTTCCAAATCCACTCATTTTATAGCCTCCATAAGGAGAATCCGCGTCAAATGCTAAATAACAGTTTATCCAAACGATACCAGCACGTAGTGATCTTGAAACAGTGTTTGCTATGTTCAAGTCTTTGGTGGCAATCCCTGCGGCTAAACCATAACTTGTTGAGTTCGCTCTTGCGATTGCCTCCTCAATTGACCTGCCAAATTTTTATTCATAAAAAAAACTCAAACACATAACAAACAAGCACACAACATCAGTGGCAGAGTGAAGACTTTTATTATAGAGCGTAATAGTTTATAATTCGATAAAATAAATATTTTCGGTTTTTATAAAATGTATGTTGCTTTAAAAGCTAAAAGTGAAAGAAAAAAAAAAAAAAAAAAAATTGTGAAAGTAAATTACATTGAATGGACTATGTTTAAATATAAACGGCATCGTCTCCTATACTTACTTGAACTTAATGACAGCAACTACAGGTCCAAAAATTTCATCCTTTGCAATAAGCATGTCATCCTGATATCATCAAGCAAGATAAATCTATATGTTAATGTTAATACAAGTAATCTACAAACATATTGAATAGTGACTTAAGTTAGTTTACCGTAACATCTGTAAAGATTGTTGGCTCGATAAAATATCCCTTTTCCCCGATAGGCTTTCCCCCGGTTAGCAATGTTGCACCTTGTCGTTTTCCATGTTCGATATACGAAAGTATTTTCTCGTGTTGTACCTTATCAACCTATATATTAATTTGTTAGCGTTGTAACGAGTAACACAGGTTTTACAAAAATAAATTTTGTGTTTAATAAAAGTTTTGATTACTTGAGGTCCTTGAATAGTGGAAGGATCAAATGGATCACCGACGGTTATCCCTTTTGCATAACTTGCAAACTTGCTCACGAATTCGTCGTAGATTCCTTCTTGAACGAAAATCCGGGAGCTACACACACAAAATTCGCCCTACAAATGACATTTTTCGTTAAATGAACTTTGACTTCATAGTTAACGAAAATCTTAAATAGAGTGGTCTGGACTTTGGCAGGTCGGGTGATAACGTGTATGGGTCGTTATGGGTCTGCTCGGGTTGACCCAATACATTTTTTGACCAAATTGATTTACATTTTATATACGTAGTTACTAGTTAGCGAGTCGATATCATTATGCTCATTTCACGTGTTAAAGATGAAATATAATCAGATTTACTAGCATATATCAATCTATATACCTTGTTAGCAAAACCGCCCATAAGAGCAAGATTAACTGAAGAGTCAATATCCACATCGTCAAAGATTATGAGAGGAGATTTTCCACCAAGCTCGAGTGATACTGCTTTCAAATTACTTGTCGCAGCCGCTTGCATTACAAGTCGTCCCACTTCACTTGACCCCGTGAAACTCACACAATCGATATCCATGTGAGAACTTATAGCAGCTCCAGCTGTCTGTCCAAATCCCGTTACCACATTAATCACCCCATCAGGAACACCGGCCTAATTAGTTTCATTTAAAAATGATTAGCAAATTTACCCCATAAGTCAACTTGGAAACACTCTAAGAATAATTAATTTCTCTAAAAAGAGTTGTTAAAAACCACGCAAGATGAATGTTTTCGTCGAAACAATCAAAACTATTTCAAAAGAAATTCTAGACACCGTGTTAAACATACCAATTTAGCTAAATGGGCACAATACAGAGCGGAAAGTGGCGACTGCTCAGCAGGCTTGACGACCATGGTGCAACCTGCAGCCATCGCGGGGCTAACTTTGAAAAAGAACATTCCTGCAGGGAAGTTCCAAGGGATAATATGTCCAACGACACCAACAGGTTCGTGCAACGTATAACCTTGTAAATTGTTCCCTAGTTTCATTGTCCTTCCATGAATTTTGTCAGCTGCACCTGCATAATATCTGATAAACAATGTATTAAGTTAAACGTTTTAATAAGTGAAAGATATTAATACAAGTTTTTGAAAATATGAGTACTGACCGAAGGACGCTGATTCCGAAAGGAACTTCTCGGGCTTTCCCGTGGGTTAACACCTTGCCGGCATCAATAGCGTCCAATGCTGCTATCTCGTCAAGGTGTTCTTCGGCTAAATTAGCAAATTTCATCATTATCTTTCCCCTTTCCTGTTCATATACAAATTAGAGAAATTAAATTTAGACAAATTTACTTCATAATAAGTCGAGTTTGTAAAACCAACTACAACTAGTTCTTCTTTTCTTTTGAGAAACAAAGGCGCCGGACCACATTTGCTCATTGACGGGGCTTGTTCACTGGTTTTTCTTAAGCCAGTTTGGTGTTTTGGATCATTTTGATTCTTTCTTTAATTTTTTTTTTAAAAACATTTGTTGGGGGTGTATAAAGACTCATTTCGAAGCCGATAAAATTTCCTCAACAAGAATGCAGCCGATAAGAATCGAAATTGTTGTATTTGACTAGTTTAACCTATTTTACCTTTTCACTACTTTTTAAACACATATAAACAGTTTAAAATGTTTAGATAACTTATGCTTGTTTATCTAACATATATAACCAGTTTTCAATAAGTAGCTTATAACTTAAAATACGTACAGAGCCAGACATGCGAGGCCAAGGACCATGATCAAAGGCTTCACGAGCCGCCTTAACCGCCAAGTCAACATCCTCTTTATCTCCTTCAGCAATATCCGCAATCACTTCTTCACTTCTAGGATCAATCGTCTCAAACGTTTTTCCTAACATATCAAAAAAAAAATTAAAAATCATAAAATAAAAACAAACCTCTAGATTACACAAAAAACGCGAAACTAACGAAAACTAACACACCTGAAACGGAATCTACAAACTCTCCATTGATAAACAACTTTGTAAACTTAATTTTCGGGATTTCGAGTGAAGGTTTGGAGTCACCATTAGTGTGATTCTCTGCCATAATCTTGTTGTGTTAGTGTTTGTGAACAGCTAGTTATCTACGTAGGAGATGTTATAATGTTTTTTTTAAGGTGGATATGTTTTGTTTTGTGAAAGATACCATCTGCCGTTAGATTAATATGCTAATTTTAACAGTTTTTGTCGTGGTCGAAATGGAGACCGGTAGCATATTCTGTTAACTTGAAAACAAATAATTGTATTCACTTGTGAACAAAACTATGTTGGTCCATTTAAATGATGAAGATATAAGTTCAAAAAAGTATGGTAAATTTGTGAGTAGGGGTGTATTAACCGAGCTCGAGCTCGTTTAAGTTAATAGCTAACTTAGCTCGAATTTGGCTTATGAGTGATTTTTAAGTTTGAGTTTGGTTTTGGTTTCGGCTCGACTTTTTTATATTTATATTTAATGTATATATAGGTGATTTTTTTGTAAAATAATTACCTGACTATCTGTATTTAGACAAGCAGAAATGGGAAAACGAAGAAAAAAAAAGTGGTTATAATGAAAATGATATTCTAGTCATTTTAGTTTGACGAGAGACTTTTTGTGTTAAGAAATAGTAATCATTTGGATGGTTTTTAGAAAAGATTTCGACTAGGGACGAATAAAAGTTAATAATGCCCTAACTACATATATAATAATTAGGGATAAGTGCATGAGAATGTAATAAACTTTGTTCGATTTGCTATTGTATGTATCTAACTCTCAAAACTTCTATTGTGTGTATTGAACTTTTATTTTTTAACAAATGATGTAAGAACCGGATTTTTTTGAGAAATATTAAATTTAAAAAACCGGTTACACGTCAGCAAAAATGCGGTCCGTTACATCATTTGTGAAAAAATAAGAGTTGAATACATACAATAGAGATTTTGAGAGTTGGATACATACAATAGCAAATCACACAAAGTTTGTTACATTCTCATGCACTTAGCCCTAATAATTACTTATTGTCTAATTATATGATCTATATATATTTTTATATTTGTATAAGTAATAAGCTCGTTTTAATCTCGTAAACTTAGTGTAGAAAGCTTGAACTTTAGCTCGTTTATTAAAAGGGCTGCAAGTTAGGTTTATGCTTGGTTCGAGCTTGTTTAGGTATGGTTCGAATCAAGCTTTTATCGAATCAAATAAAAGTTGCTTACTCATAACGTACTAAATCTCATAAATGAAACTGATGCGGAAAGATTTAATGTGGTATATATTGTTTATAAAATTAGAAAAATATATATTCAATATAAATGATATAAAACAAGAAAACCCAAATATAATAATACATTAGCCTAACACAGGGGTATGTGTTTATTATTAACCTTTTATATGACTACAATATCAAATGATAACGTGGATTGTCTCGTATATGTTAGCTTTTAGTGATTTTCAATATGGATCGTATTAACTGATGTTTATGCATTAAAAATTGATTGAAATGGTCGTGAAACGCTCGTATTTGTTAATTATTTTTTATATTTAATAATATTTTATACCCTCACATATCTAGGACTACCATTGTAAGGTATCCAAAATAAACAGACCCGATTAAATTAAATAGTTTTGAAATAAACATAAATAAAAATATGCACAAGTTTGTTTTGGAACGGAAGAAGTATCAAATAATATTTGCCGTGGAGAAATTAACATTTGATTACAAATAACTCTTATTTTTAAAAAGAATTACTGTATTTTCTATTGCAATATTATTGTGTATTGGTTTTTGGTTTAGTTATTCTGGTTTTTTTTTTTTTTTTTTTTCTAATTTGATTTTCTGCTACTCTTATCAAAACTCCATTATTATCTAGGGCTAAAGGGGGCTTTTCTTAAAGGCATGACAATTTTGGGCTAAGATGCTACTCTTAAAACTAATCTTTTAACATAAAACATTAAAAGACTATGTTTTATTTTAATTATTTGATGTCTAGGTGGCTAATATTTGATTAAATAATTTATAAATATTCATACAAGTATTAAAACTAATAATTATATAAAAAGATTTAAATTCGCACCGACAAACACACTCATAACTATTTATCTCTACCTTTGATCCAAGGTAGCCAAAGGACGGATATTATTAACTAAGCTTATTTTCATATCAAACAGGTGCGGAGGGCGGATCTATGTGTAACGATGGCTACCCCTCAACTTACATTATAAAGTAGAAAAAATTTGACTTTTTTTTTTAGATTCTATGTTTCGCTATGTCTTGGCTACCCCTCCACAAATATTATGATACCCCTCAGAAAATAACTAACCAATATCTCTTACGAAAAATCGCTTACATCTTTGAATCTTTCACCTAGTTTGATTTTTAAAAATTAGGTTTGAACTTTGAGAAAGAAAGATAGATATTTGAAAGTTACAGTCTTACCCATATGTTTCATGAATATTACATATTACACCCTCCAAGTTATATTCTTACCCCAAAACTTTATATTAATTCATATTTTAACCCTCTTTAATGTTTGACTACTTTTATATCCCCTATATTCCTATTTAATTTACTATCACTACCCTATGTAGCCATTTTAACAATTATTTATGACTTTAGTTGATAACTTTCAAATGTCTAAAGTTGTTTAAGATAAATAAAGTTATATGTTATCGAGCCAATACTTTAGTTTTATAAAATAACTTTAATGATCTAATATAACATATCTATACTAAGGTATACTTATTTGTGGTGATACACAAACATGATAAAGTGTTAGAATATATAATCAATTAAATATCTTATTATATTTAATAAACTCTAATAGATTGTGTTTAGTTGTTATCATTATTAAACTTGTTAAATGCCATGTCACATTATGTTATCGAAAGCGTACATTTTTATTTGTGTGTGCGTGTGTGAAGGGGGGGAGGGGGTGTTATGCTAGATCCGTCACTGATTTCAAAACGAAATAAACAGTAAATAGTTTTAAACCGAAAATCCAACACAAACAAAATTCCAAATAAATGAAAGAATATGATTCCTTTATATATATATATATATATATATATATATATATATATATATATAAATGTGGGACTCAATTAAATTTAATAAAGATTACAAATAAATAATCAACAATCCAACATAAAACTAACTAATGAATAAGATAAGTAATTGCAAGTGCAAAAACCAAAAGTAAATAAGCAATTCCTTGATCAATAGCTGCTCCATCATTAGGTTGAAACATTGGTGCAGGAGAAGGTCCATTTTCTTGTGCTTGAACAACATCAAAAACATACATGAACATGAAACCGAACAAACCGAAAACAACCGAGCTAGAATTCACCATCTTTGAATCGAATTTCGACGAGATTTTTATGGGTTTTGGTTGTGAAGTGGTGATGAATAATGGGTATTTTTTAGAATTTGTGTTCGTTGATGAATGGATGAATGAATGAATGAGAGGTTTTGATGAAATGGTTTGTATAAATAAGGGTTGATATGAAGTAATGTGGAAGGCACGCGGATACAAGTTGACGAGTTGGAGTGGGATTTAGTTGACTGGCAGCCAGAGGTTTGACTCGTTTTTCACGCCAAAAAAACATTAAAAATGGACCAACTTTTTTAAATTAAAACATCGGTTAAAATCAGCTACAAAACAAAAAAATAGAACGAGATTTTTTGAAATAAGTAACGTATAGAAAGTCATATCATAGCGTGAGAACGAGATTGTCATGTTGCGATAACATGTTTTAATAGGCGCGAAAACGTGGCTTAATATACACCACTCGTTTCAAAAAAAATTCGTTCTCGCGCCATAGGATAAAAGACAAAAGTGGTCCGAGAAAATTGTCACAAGTTAGATGAGTATTTTCGAAATTTTAAGATGTGAGGTGATTAAATTCGTGATTTTCTTTACATATTTTTTTTTTTTGATTAATATATTTATATTAGATTTAGAACGTAAGAATTTACAAACTGACAGAAAGCAAGCGGGCAACAAGCTGCGCCGCTAACCCTTCTTGGATTGCAAAGCCAATACGTTTAAAAACTAAATCAAAACGTCTAGGAGTCATAACATTGCTATGCATAACCCGTTGAAATCGACTGAGTAGCTCTACCGTCTCCGGTGCAAGGAAACCGAAGGTATCAAAAGCAAAGGGAATAAACACGTGTTGATTTACATATTGACTTTTTAATAATTAGATTTTTCTATAGTTAATAAAAACATTTGTTTTGTATTATTTATTGAAAAAATAGTAGTATATTAAATGTGTGGATTACGTTTTATATTTAATCGAAGAAAAGTAAAATAATTTTGGAAAAGAAAAGGAAAAGTGATTAATATGTACGTGGACAAATGAAGGACGACCCTTGACTAGACTTTCTAGAACATTTTAACATTCAAATTCAAATATGGTTGATTAATCATACTAGTCATTTTGTTTAAAAAAATCAATTCCGGTTTTTATTATATAAAATTATCGTGATATTGTTAGTTTTGTTTACTTATATGAGTCAGGTATATTTTTGGGACGTTTAATTCTTCGTACGAGGCCTTTAAAATCTTATATCTGGCCCTGATAGTTTATTGGTTGCATAAGACCGGTTGATGTGGATTCCAGAACGTGAGATACCCTTTAATATATCGTAGTTGTAGCGAAAGGTAAATATTTAAGAAATATAATCGTTATTTTGTTATATCATAATTACAAATACGTGTAACTTTAGAGACCGGTGTAATTTATAAAGTCTATATTCGTAATATTAGTACAATCGAAAATACAATTTATATTATATACTCTTAAGAAATAATAATCCCTAAATATAGAAAGAAAAAATCTAAGTTCTTTTTACCATCAATTATTAGGAATTTAATGGGCCACTAATGGTTTAGCCCAAATGAGACAACATTATTCGTTGTTTTTTCTGACAAAAATATTATTGTAGCTTTTTATACAAGAGTATTATTTTTCGTAACCCATTTGTTAAGCGTATTTTTTCTTGTTTCTGAGCTTATTATAAGTTGTAACTATAATCCGGGTTAATTATAAAAAAAGACTAAAACGAATGAAAAATAAATTGTTCTAAGTAAGCTTATAAACCCCAATATAAGCTACACATGTCACTTAGTATTCAGTTAGAAGGTTCCACTATAACCGAGCTTGTTTAAGTCGATTCAAGGTCCTATATCATCTGTAAGGCTCATCCTTTAAAACCGTTTTTCCGATTAGTAAATATAATAATATTAATCATTTCTATTATTTGCAAATCATGAAGTTATAAAAGACCTTTACCAAGATGGTTGCCACCATCCACAACAAACCAAAGCTTAGGCACACTACCTAAACTAGAACTAGTACCACCCACACAAACAATCCTCATTAATCATGTAAAGAAAGCATCATATTCCAAACATATGCCCACCAAACCATATCATAAAACTAAAAATATAATAAGTTACATGTTTTTTATCATGTCCAATTGACTAAAGTTCCAAGATCTTTGAGATTTCTTTATTATGTGAAATAGATCATAATATTCTAGACCATATTATATATGCAAAGTATAGATTATACAAAGAAAGCATATGTAAAACTATAAACACATCAATATATACTCTATTATAGACCTAAAGTGATCCTACAAAAATCTCGGTACTTAATATTGAACGTATTATAATAAAGAGCAAATTACCAAAATAATCAATTATCACTTATATTTTACAAAAATAATCACCTAATTCGCGACGGATTTCTCGCGACATTTTTTTCGTCGCGAAAGTACACATATTTTTAATCAGACCAATAAAAATTCAACACGTTTTCACGACACTATTCATTTCTCGCGTCAATATTCATTTTCGCGACGACGTGTATGATTTTTATTGGTCTGATTTTGTTTTATGTACTTCTCGCGACAATAAAATGTCACGAGAAATTCGTCTCGAATCATGTGATTATTTTTGTAAAGTGTAAGTGATAGGTGATTATTCTGGTGATTAATTCTATAATAAAACATATCAAACGAATCAAAAATATATGAGTACGATTTATTTATAACCGTAAGCAAAACATTTAAATAGTATAATTTTGTCATATATACATTGGGAAAGTTTGAACGGCTTTAACATACTCAACTAGTCCTTGTCGTCGTGTTTATATCAAGATAATAATGACCCGACACTAACTAGTACCGTTGAGCTATCGACACCTGAAATTTAAGGACTCGAATGGGGTCACGATAACATAAATCTCGTTGTTTTATCAGGCAATATGTTTGGCCAAGTCTCATCACCTTAACAAATATAGTCATCGAAAAACACTACCTTTTTTTTCACTCATAAAGCAATTCCTTAGCAAGAATTTGTTCTAAAGGTTTCTCTTTATACCCAACTTTACTTACCCAACTTTCTTTCTTTCCTCTCATTGGTATGGTATATAAATCAACATAAGAATACATATTCTTTCCTTAATATTCAAAAGTTACAGAAATGTGTTACCGAAGCTCTTGTTATTCCGGTGTTGAGAACCTTATGACGAGAAGGTGGTACATTACCCAAAATCCAAGAATCGTGTTGGAAGAAGATGGTGGACGAGGTGGTGAGCACCAAGGGACGGTGAAGCAGTGTTTGTGCTCTCCAACAAGTCATCCAGGTTCTTTTCGTTGTAGAAATCATCACGATGAGTATGTTTGGGGTGGTCGTGGGATTCGAGTTACCATGAAACAATGATCATGTTTGCGCCACATGAAAGGGAAATAACTTGTTTGGTTTCTTTCTTTATGGTATGCCATTTGAATTTAATATAAGTTACTCATGTAGTATTTTGTTTCATCTTCTTTTCTTTCATTTCGGGACTTTTATCTTTGGAAAATTGTATAAAACGTAACAAAACTTGTATTAATTAGTTTCGATTTCTTTTCACCGGCTGCATTTTCGTTAGAGACTTTTTACTGGCTTAGAAAATAAGATTTTACACCAAAAAAAAAGATGAAATAATAATAGTAATAATAATAATAATAATAAAAGATGATTGGCCATGTCAAAATGACAACGGTTCCTGTTAGTCCATAAAGCTTTCTTATTTCTTTGATATGAAATTTAATAGGTAAAACAATTCATTTTCGTTCGATCAAACTCAAGGGTGGATTAACACCATGTTCATAAGCTTATTATCTCAAGTCCAAACGATTTCAGTCGTTTATCTTAATGTTTATAAGCCATTCGGGAACATGATACTAGAAAGGTAGATTAATAAACACCCATTATGTGTTTGCTATTGAATTCGGTTGGCTATAGGTTTTTAGAACATACCAAAGATCATGTATGTTAGTTAACTATAAAATCATTTGAAGAATCAGCACAAGCACAATATGTATTATTGGAAGTGGGCAACAAGGAACAAAATATTTTTCTTTGACAAATATGCCTAAAACCGCTATTCTCTACCATCCAAGGACCATATATCCCACAAAACTGATGCTTCAATGATCCAACATATTCTTCATAACCCGTTCTTTGACCTTGGAACCATCATATATGTGATTCCGCATTGAGACTTCAGACGCTATCTCTTGACATTCACTACTAGTTTTCAGATCGTAGCTTGCAAAACTTAACAAACAAACGAACATACGATTTTACATAGAAACTTCAAAGCCACCTTTTAACATTCATTACTAGTTTTCATGTTTCATCATTTAGTACCTAAACAAAACAAAAGGCACTTAAGTGTAAGTGGTTATAGTTGCATCTTCGTGTTGGTTCTAGTTGTTATAGCAATGAATATATGACAGAAATTCGTCTAGTTGACAATGAGTCAGCTTGGAATCGACGTAGGTTAGAAACAGACATTGGTCCTAGTTGATAATGAGTCAGCCTGAAATCTTTATACCCGATAAAGACTCTTTTCCTAGTCCCCACTTTGCTTCTAAATTCAAACCGATAAAAAGGTCCAGCCTCTATAAATAACTGCTTGTTTCGGGCAACTTCTTGAAAACAAAAGAAAAGTGTTACATATTTTTATACGCGTAGCTTTCAAAACGAAGAATTATATTCATGACATCCCTCTTTTTCAACTTCCTCCAAAAATATTCCTGATCAAGTTACTTTTTCTATGCTTTAACGAACAATAGCAACAAAAAGTTATGTGTTCGATACTAGTTCCAATTGCATATGTTAAAGGCAATAATAACGGATTCGTGAGGCCGTATTGATACCATATTTCTGTATCATCTTTTTGCACTAACAGTTTTTCTCCACATGTCATTACTAGATCGAAAAAAATCCAATATCGAATAAAAACAATTCAGATGGCGAGTTTCTTGAAAACATACATAGATTGATAACATAATACAAGTTAGCTCAGTGATGAAAACTACCTAAATCACTCAAATTGTATTATTAAATTATATATAATAAATGTTTTTCTAATATGTCCCCATAACATTTTAAAATTTCGTCAAATCTACATTTAGTTTCCAATATGTAACGTTAGTGGTCTCTGAAGTAAGTGAAACGACTAAAACACATGTTTTTTTTCTTTATAAAATAAGATTAATCAAACAATCTAATAACAGGTTGAAAATACCAACCGCATAACAATATTAAACTTGAAACACATGTGAAATACAACTAAAAGCTATCTCGATATCTTAATTAAAACATAGATAAGAAGAAGAAAATCTAAACCAAATAGTAAGCGTTACATCTAAGAATTTGACGGCAAAACATAAATACAAATGATGAAGAAAACAACCATTGTTGAAGTCACAAACTCGATTTCCCAAACCCATAGAACAAGCTAATTAAGTTCAAACCTTGAAACAAAAATCGGAAATTGAGATCAGGGACAAAGGCAATTTGGAGGCAAAATATGCAACCCCAAACTTCCAATATTGGAACAATATAAATAAATATATATTGAAATTACTTTTGGATTTTTTCCCACAAAATTCAACTAGTGTTATACCCGTGCGTTACCTGTTATCCAGGTATTTTACGAATTTTTTCTTTGATTGTAATTCATTTTTGTGGGGAAAAAATGAACAAATTATTCATAAAGATAATACTAATCAAATTTTGACACGTGATTCATTAGTCAATATATATTTATCCAAGTTTATAAGATTATCGAACTAAACTGAGTAACGTACGTACATTGTATAATAAATAAGTTATATAAATAATTAATAGGCATCATGAATAGCTTAACAATGAAATAAAAAAGTATTAGGTATAGAACGATTGAAAGCTATCCATGTAAATAGCTATGATTATACGATCTCTTAAATGAAAAAGTTAAGCTTATTTGGGATAATAATTGCCTCATTATTATATATTACGAAACTAAAAAATGGATAATATCTATATTTGTGGATTAACCAGTAAAAAAAATGACCCGTTGCAACCATAAGCTAAGTACCATAATCATTTCTGAAAGGATGAAGAAGACGATGGATGTATATAAAGGGGAAAAAGATACGTGAAATGACTAATTTACCTATCACGTGTCTGACGCATGTCATATTTAACGTTAAAAATTAACAGTTGTTAGACACAGGGACCAATCGTGTAACCAAACATGTGCATTAGGGACTGGAGCGGAAAGATTTGCGAACCATGGACTGAACCTGTTAAATTGAAACAAGCTCAGGGACCAATTATGTAATTAACTCTTAAATTTATGTACAACAAACACAAAAACAATTTATATACTATTTCCCTTAAACATTAGTTTTATAAATATATATATATATATATATAAAGAAATGTAACTTATATGTTACGGACTTCTGTAAAACAAAATTAAGTCGAATTGTATTATAAACCCAAGACGTAAAATAAAACAAATATTTTTTTTTAGTAAGTTTGTATTTATCAATTCGAATTATCCAAAAACCCTATGATTATATAATTACTCAAATTCTTGATTTGTTCGCCATATATAATCATAGTTTTTTTCATCATTCATAGTATTCTTCTCCCTTTTCTCTTTCTAATTAATAATTTCTATCTCAAAATTTCCAAGTAATCTTGCAATGTCGGAAAACAATACTAAGAACATACATGCAAAACTGGTACGTTATTTTAACAAATTTTAAAGTTCATAATAGTACTTGTTTTAGTTTAACCACGACCACCTAGGCAAGGCGTCGGTTTTGGTCGGCCTAGATGTCCTCACACGAAGTCACAAGTTCAAACCTCCCTACATAAACTTCTTTGGATGGTTAGGGAAAACGGGGATTCCCTCCCGTGTAACCTAAACATTGATAAAACCTCGTTAGTTTACCTGTTTACTTGTTTTCGTTTGTTAATTGGTTTTTATTTTTTTTATATTTTATTGTAGGTAATCCTTGGAGATATGGGAACTGGTAAAACAAGTATGGTTATGAGATTTGTTAAAGGTCAATTTTATGATTATCAGGTTCAAGCTAGCTCTCTATTTTTAACATAAAATACATAGATATAACTAGATATTGGAGTTTTTCATGAATCGTTGCTCGATCCCAAAAATTAATTACACAACTCGTTTCCTACGTCCCTCTGGTCATTAAGTATGTAAAAGATATCGATGAACGAATGCAAAAACGAAGGACCACAAGGCCTAACTACGTTGAGACACATGTGGACGGATAAAAACACACCATAATTAGGACGAACGGTGTCATAAATTTTTGGGAGATACGATTCTTGCAAAAACAAAGGAACAAACTACACATAATCTATACAATACAACCATTAACTGATTATATAATGTAGGAGTCCACTATCGGAGCTGCTTTCTTCACACAAGTTGTGTCGATTAATAAAGCTACTGTAAAATTCGACATATGGGACACAGCTGGACAAGAACGTTATCATAGTTTAGCTCCAATGTACTATCGTGGTGCCGCTGCAGCCATTGTGGCTTATGATATCACCTCCATGGTAAGTATTTTATTTTTTACTTTTGGTTCAAATAGATTGCAACTGATCATAACTAGCTAAACACTAAACTTATGACTTCGTTTGGCTTCAGGTTTCATTTCAACGAGCAAAGAAATGGATTGAAGAACTATATAGACACGGTAACCCTGACTTGTTTATAGTTTTGATTGCAAATAAAGCAGATTTACATACCAAACGAGAAGTTGGAATTGAGGTATATTATTATCGTCTATCCATTTAACGTCTGTTAATGTTACGTTAATACTTTTGTTTGGTATCCTAATACTCGTGTATTATGAATATTTAGGAAGGAAAACAATATGCTAAAGAAAACGGCATGCATTTTTTAGAGACTTCTGCTAAAACGGCGGAGAACATTCACGAGCTCTTCTACGAAATAGGTAACTATAAATCCATGAATTATGTTTTGGTAACATTATTAGTTTATTACCATATACTTTGGTTCAAAATCATGTCTATCGGTCCTACGAGTTGGTTTGGTGGCAATTTGAATATTAGATAAACTTTCACCAAATGTGAAGGGTCTAAGGTTTGATTCTCACCGGTTGCATTCATGATAAAGGCGTTTAAAAACCTGTTCAAAATGAGTCATTTCCTCAAAAGTAAAAATGTATATAATTATCAATATATAGCACTATCTCAAGACCTTTAATATCTATACGATCTCAGAAACTCATAATTAGTCGTTGTTTTGTAGCAAAGAGGGTTGCCCAATCTCAAGCTGCAACTACAACGCAGAGCGGAATGAAACTACAAACCGGAACAGAAGAGAAGGGAAAAAAGTTATTCTGTTGCACTTCATGAAACTTCATCCTATATTAAGAAATGTATATTGCAACTTTAATTCATAACTACTTCATTAACTCTTGTAAGCTTTTTTGTGCATCACACATTCTGGAATCTGGTAATGCATATAAATACACTCACATATATTTGCATAGTACAACAAAAGAATGCATCATAACAAAATAGTCAGGTAGTTCCAGAATTGCATATTTGTTGTTAAATTATCATAATTGATTCAAAAAGTACAACAAAAGAATGCATCAAATTATCATAATTGATTCAAAAAGTACATACCATTTATGCAAAATGTGGAATTGTTGACCAAAGACAGCTAGTAACAATTTTTTGTCATTTTATTTTGATAACAAGGTAATATCTCACCTCTCTACTCGTCAAACCGTCACTGATTGGATTGGATATCGTTGTTAAAGTTGTATATAGTTATATACTACTTCACATCGTTTTATTTGAAAATATAGCTTTTTCCTGAAAAAACAAAGTCACTCGAAAGTGTTGAGCAAGCGATAATCGGATTTGAGACCTCTTTTAAAGAATCTTAAGTGTTCACAACTTACTGATTCGACCATGAACCAAACATTATTAAATTTTTCCCAAATTTATTTTGACCCGGACCGGACCGAACCGTTTAGTTTATTTTGAATGGTCCTTAAAACAGGAGACAGAAGGTATCACATGGAGAAGGTCAGTAATTTTTGATTGAGATTCTTTTTATGTATGAATAATACCAAAAAACCTGTTTACACTTTTACATGCTTTTAAAATTTGTTTAATATGAAACCTTGAAACATGAAAAAAGTAAACTACAAACATGTCCACTTTTCATGCTCCAATATATCTTTTAAGTAAATAAAAAGAGATTGTTAACTGCATGCCGGTGGTGAGAATCGAACTTAAATATAATCGAATGTATATAATAATATAGAATGAAAATCATTAGTTCTAGCAAAACATGTAATCATTCATAAAGAAGGTGAAGTACAAGGAGTTAAAGAAGAACAAGAAGTTGAATCACTCCCAGAAGTCCCAAGAAGCCGGACATCTTTCAAGCATGTCGTGTTCGTCACCTTCTTCGTCGTTGTTTTAACCACCACCAACGATATCTCGTCCTTCTCATCATCACCAGAGGAATCCTCCTCGGTTCCCAACCGCGAAGGTGAACTATCTGGTGTCTCAAATGGAGTACCATCACCATTTTCTTCATTATATATCGGATTAGATATATAAAGCAATGAACTAGATTTTTCTTGATTTTCAGGAGACTTAGGGACTTGCTTCTCTATGTCATCTCCGCTAGCCATCGTGGCGGTTGTGATGGTGTCCGTGGTGGCGACATTGGGAGTATTAACTTCGCGTCGAAAGCGGATAATGGTTGGGCAGTAGAGCTCAACTAGGAGAAGTGAAAGTAGGCCTAAAACCATGACAAGACTAACTACTAAAACAAGAGTTAACCACATTATAAGACTTGCACTACCATTCATTTTTTCTTTCTCACTATGTGATTGTGGTGAAGTGTGTGTAAAATGTGGTATGCTAGTGTTATGACACTACTAATAAATGGTATATATATATATATATATATAGTGAATGGTTCATGCGAGAACCAAAATTTTTTCGAGAACTGCGAGAACTAAATCTTGGCCCTTGATTAATTGATCTATGGTTCAAAAGCAAGGTGGCATTTTCGTAAATAAATTGAAAATGAGATGCTAACTAATAAAAGGTTTTAGGGGTATTTTAGGAAGTTAATATTAAACAAAATTAGTTTTATATTAAAGATATATTTAACCTAAACCTTATCTATTTCCTCTCAGAAAAAATAAACTGCCGTCTCTATCTCTCTGGTTTTCTCTCAAACACAAAAGAAAAACAGATATGAGGTGATTTTATGTTTATGAATCACCTAATTGTAATTTCTGGTCTTCAGTTTCTTTCTCTCTCTATACTTTCTTTCTCTAGGGTTTCGTAAGCGCCGCTTTTGGGGTTTTTTTTTCCCGCTAATCGGAGAAACTAATCATCAATTCATTGGGTAATTTATGCAATTGATTGATTTTATGTTTATGAATATCGCAGTAGGTGTTTCAGTTCTAGTTTGATTTGTAGGTTTTTTAATTTCAGGTTTTTAGTTTTAAGATATTTTTTTTGTTTGTATTTTGGTTAATGATTTATATTAAGTTTAATATTAATAGTTGTTTACATCTTTTATAAATAATATTTTTGTAATGAAGAAGGCAAAGTGGCCAAGGATTCACAGGTGGTAGAGGTGGAGGCCAATAAGGCGGTTGCATTAAGGGAGGCAGCTCTACAGAAGAAGGCAAAGTGACCAAGGATTCACAGGTTAATGATTTATATTAAATTTAATATTAATAGTTATGTTCACAAATGCATCATCTGTTTTCAAAACACAAACCCAGACAAAAATGAATGTTAATTATATGTTAATATGTGAGATAATTAAAACTTTCTTAAAGTCTAAAAAGTAGCTTTAATGGGTATGCGACTCTCATTTTTAAGTGTGATGATGTTTGTACATGTATGTGTTTATTTTCATAATTTCTTGTGTGGAGCATGTAGGAAATAAACTATTAATTATGCTTTTTTTGTGTTATGAATGTGTTTGTGTTTTTAATTTTGATTATAGTAATGTTATTGATTATCATAAATTTTAATTTCACTTTTCTAAAATTCATTTTTATTTCGAATGGTTTTTTATCTAATTTTTAATATAACTGGTTCGTTTTTCATTAAAGTTCCTTTAGTTTTGGGATTTTTTGTATTGACATCTAAAGTTTGTTTCATTTATTTTGATATGTGAGATATTTTAATTAAAGTTTGTTTCATTTATTTTGATTTAATTAGATCTTGAGCTTAATGGAGATGATGAAGATTATGATAAACATATAGCGATTATAAACACCAAAAAATGATCAAAACGTCGTGTTCACATGAGCACATGAAGACCGTGTTTATGTTCACCTCTGAACATATGAAGACCGTGTTATATACATGAAGGTTTTTTAGGTGTGTTCTCACGTGAACATCACGTGTGCATATATGAACAACCAATGTTTTATGAGAATTGAAAATCTGTTTGGGTTTTTAAGTTATTTATATGTTTGTAACTTGTTATAAATAAGATTTATTTTATAAACTCATAGTCATTGGTTGTTTTGAATATTTATCAACTTATACCGTTTGGTTACGAATAGATACTCACATGTAAATAGGCGGTTCATTAATGAACAACTCAAAACTTAATACCTGTACTTACGAAAGAAAAAAAAATTGCACTTTTAAATATATATCATAGTTTATATTTGCACACAAAATGTTTGACTTAATTTTCAATACAAATTAAATATTAAAAAAGACATATTTTTCAAGTAAAAGAAAAGAAACCAAAAAGAAAAAAACCCACGAAAAAAAAAATAATTACAATTTGTTTATTGGGAAATAACAAATTACTTATTTGCTCTTTTTATTAAAAAATAAACTTTTAATATTCAAAAAAAAAAAATAAGTGGTCCAGAATGAGTTCTCGCAGTTCTCGCAAAAATATGAGTTCTCGCATGAACCATTCCCTATATATATATATATATATATATATATATATATATATATATATATATATATATATATAAAAGCATATGTTATGTTGTTTTTGGCGGGAAAAAAGGTGGTCATTTCACATTTGTGAGATGGTGGGTGGGAGGTATTTTAAGTGAAAGTGATATAAAACTACTCATGTTTTGGGTTATTACATGAATGAAACGTTTATACTAGTCGGGCACTCGGGTGTGTGGAGTACGCACCCGTGGAGGTACTATATATATGAGGGGACCCTACATGGTAGGGTCAAGAGGTCGTGCCCCTATTGTAGGTTCGTGAGTAATTTTGTCAACACCTCACTTTGATTAGTGAGTGGTGACTCGATTCACTTCAACTTGTTGATTGACAAGGTGACTTCGATTGACTTGTATGTATTCAGCGTGACGTCATAATGTTTCAGCTTGAGACAATTTAGTGTCCCACGTGTTTGATAAATCGTCTCTAACTTTGATAAAAGTGATTTCCATACACGATACAAAAAAGTTGTCAGGTTATTGAAATCATTACTTTTCACATACCTATTTTGAAAAATGTGATGCAAGAGCATAAGACCAAAAAACGACGTTGAGTGGGAAATTGTTATACCTATAAATTTATTTGAAGTTTGTATCATCAAAACATGAGGGAATTTTTGGACGGTAAATGACTAATTTTGAGCCGATAAATATGCTCATCCGAAATACAAGTAGGATCGAATTATAAATCTCTCACAGTTTGTGAGAGTTTTATCAAAATTAGTTACTTATTACTGTTGTCTTGTTGTAACCTTTACTCTTGAATTTAATAACATGTATATATATAACCTAACTTATGAAATATTTACCTCAATGTGTAAAGTAATTAAAAACATTGCAACGATAACCATATTATAATAAATTACGAATCAAGTCAAATGAAATACTTTTCAGAGAATCGTAAGAGTAGAAAGGGTAATTTATTGTAACTTACCTTAGCTTTTGTTTCGCGTCTTATGGTTTATATATACGGATAATATTACAAACTTAGGGGTGCCCAAGAGTGTATTCTACCATAAACATCTCAAGAAATTGACAATCAAGTTAAAGAAAGGATTGTTATCATTAAGGAACACGCCATCTTGAACAAACCTCTCGAGAATGGTGCTTTGAGGAAGAACACCACTGCGATAAAGCATGGTGGTTATTGATACCTCTGGTTCTGCTACAAATACCACCACCAGCCTTAACAGTGAGTTTGCCATTTGACCAGTGCAACGAATCTAATGTAACATACACGAACTGAATCATAAGCGTTCTAAAACAACATCAACGAAATTGACCAAGGAAAAATTAACTTACCATGTTTAATATTACAATGAGAGAAAATGAAGAAGATGAGAGTTTGTTTCTTGTTGTTCTCGCTGTAGTTGGGGGAGTAGAAAAGTTTCTGTCACCGAATTCCAAACCAAAGGAAAAACTGACGTTTAATACACTATAAGTGAATTTCTAGTGGATACCCGATGCATTAACTAGAGTTGCGATAATGATTTTCTTATCAGACCATCCTTCATAGATGTACAATTGTTAAAAAAGCATCTAAGATGTTATGCAAAGAAAGGGAGATTGTTCCAGGCTTGATACCATGACTACAACGTTAGATAGCTGGTTTGTTTTGTGTTTTCGGTGTCACCAATCATCCAATAGGATTGCAGCAAGAACCGTCGTGACCGTATAGACAGGTTAGCTGAAACGTGGATACTCATGTTTCGACTCAAACAATATACACTATTAATTACTACCTTATGCTTGACATTTAGGGGCATATAAAGAAACAAAGAACAATAATATAAACTCAAGAATCCATACTGGCACGACAAAATGGGATGATAATTCAGAAATTTAAAATTGATCCAAAAAGATAATAATCAGACAAATCATAGAGCAAAACTAGGTTCAAACATAAACGTCTAGGAATTATAATCCAAAACTAGTTCAAACAGAAGTCGATGATTCATTTGCAGATGCAGCTTTGCAGACAAGAATCACAACCTTCTTCCTCTTCTACCACTCTTTCGTCGAGTACTGTCAGTTGGAATTGGTGTAACATCCTCTGCAATGACGAGAAAAAATATCATATTAAGTATAGGCTAGAGATGGTGTAACTGAACCATGAAAAATTCCCATGAAAAAATAAAAAGGTTCATACCAATGCGACCAATTTTCATGCCAGAACGAGCAAGAGCTCTGAGTGCTGATTGGGCACCTGGACCAGGTGACTTAGTCTTGTTACCTCCAGTAGCACGTAACTTGATGTGAAGAGCATTGATGCCAAGCTCCTGCAAATAAAAAAACAAGGCTTAAATCACGGTCTTTAAGATACATATACATATCAAAAAACTATAAAATCATTTGACGTTCAAGCGTTTTGGATTTTAGAGAATAAGAACCTTGCAACGTGTGGAAACATCTTGGGCTGCAAGCATCGCTGCATAAGGAGATGATTCATCCCTGTCGGCCTTCACCTTCATCCCACCTAAAGTATAACAAGAAGAAATTTTATTTCGCTTTACGTGTTTTACATTTCAGGCAGATATAACTTACAGCAAGATAAAGTAGCCTAGAATAAAACAATGTACCTGTAATTCGGACCATGGTTTCTCGTCCAGAGATATCAGTCACATGCTGCAGTAAAACATATAATAAAACCACAAAAATATTATTTACAACTTCCAATCATTAGTTTCAAAAAAACATCTAATAAAAATGAAATGAGCTTACAATGAAAGTGTCGTTAAACGACGCAAAGATATGTGCAACACCAAAGACAAGCTCTCCTTCACGAGTAGCTGGTCCAAGAGTAACATTGTCTTCCTTTGGCTCCCTAACCTTTCGCTTCGACTATACACAATCCAATAATACTTAATAAGCTAAAACTGATCATTTAGCGTAAAGGCGTAACGATAACTTGTGCAAGCTTATTAAGCGATAAGCGATAACCATTCGATATAAACCTAACTAATATTCTGTTCAAAAACTTACTTTATAAAACTATCTTAACGACAAACAATTTACAAATAGCGATAATCATTCTAAATAACTAATTAGCACCTAATTTACTTCATCATTAACCTAATCTAATTAACAAAAACATTAAACATTCTAAATTAAGCGATTTAATCAGTGAAAACTATACGTACAGAATATAGATACATGATATAGATACAGAATATAGATACAGAATAAAAGAGTAATTACCATGGCTAAGTTGCTCCGGCTGCTGAGAATTCAGGAAATGGGGATTGTAGTTGGTTAGGCTAATTTTGTAGCTAGGGTTTTATTGTTAAATAGGAATATGACTACCTTTTTAAGGCCCAATATAAAGTTATGAATTGTAAATTTAAGGCCCAATATAAGTCTTCAAACCTTTTTTTTTTTCTTGAGTTAATTACATAAATCGTCGTTTTGGTTTACGTATAATTATATATTTCGTCTCTAAATTTAAAAAATTGCATAAATTATCCAAGTTTAGAAATTAACTACGCTTTTCGTCCCTAATTTCTAATTTGCACCCGTAATTGGGGCAAACCTTAGGGACCAAAACAGTAATTTAGGACAAACCTTAGGAACGAAATCCGTAATTAGAGCAAATCTTAGGGACGAAAAAATGTAATTAGTTTCTGAAAGTGGATGATTTATCCAACTTTTAAACTTAGGGACGAAATCCGTAATTTAAGAATAACTTTAGGGACGATTTATGTAATTAACTCTTTTCTTTTTAGTAAAGCAAAGATAGAAATAAAAGGCCATAAGGCCAAGAAAAAGTACGAAAGGCTCTGAGAAGGAGACGAGGACAACAAAAAACGCGCCCAAATAGAAAGGGATACAACAACCAAAGACACACTCGAAAAAACTTAAGATACTTTAATCACCACGCTTCCTTAGGGCTCAAGTTCTGGTGACTCGCATTATATCTCAACCGCGGGCACCTATTTAGTAACCATAAGAAAGACAATCTTTCAATGGTTGGAAAAATATCCTCATATTGTAATTATTTTATGTGGAACCCATGAATTCCAAATCTTGTGCGTACATTCACTATCAGATTCACCAAGAAGATTTTTCTGGACTAATTGAGTTAACTTTTTGACCGAGAAAATTCCGTTGGAATCAAGGTTCCAAAACCATTCATCATCACGACCACAAACTAATTTAACAGGACCAATAAGATCGATCATTGAAACAAGATCAGATAAAGCACGCCCTCTAAGTGGCTGTCTCTAAGACCGCTTTGATGAGCGTGAGACGACCACCAATTGAAAGAAGAAGAGATTTCCACGA
Source organism: Senecio squalidus (assembly GCA_910822075.1). NCBI lineage: Eukaryota > Viridiplantae > Streptophyta > Magnoliopsida > Asterales > Asteraceae > Senecio > Senecio squalidus. The sequence goes on from CAJVGC010000060.1 coordinate 66,930,352, forward strand.
TGATAGTCTGTTATTAAATCTATCAACTACCACGTTCCACCCCTCCTTATAGTTCATGTTCTTTCCGACTGGCAAGCCTAAATAAGTAAAAGAAAGTTTATCATGGGTATATTGAATAGCATTTGCAATATTAGTGCGGTAAAATCTGCTTTTCGCTATATTGACCTTGTGTCTTGAAGCCTCTTGAAAACAACCAAGTATACTTATTAAGTTCAACTCGTTTGACATCGACCACTCACCAAAAAACAACGCGTCATCAGCATATTGTAACAAAGAAACATTTGAACCTTCATACACAAGATATAAACCTTTGAAAAAACCTTTATTGCATGCTTCAAGAGTTAACACTTGTAAGGCTTCAACCACAATTTGTCTAAGACCCCGCTTCATCTTAAACTCCCTAGTTGGCGACCCATTTAATAAAACTGAGATAGACGACGAGTTCAGGCTATTCAGTGTACCCATGATAAACTTCCTTTTACTTATTTAGGCTTGCAAGTCGGAAAGAACATGAACTATAAGGAGGGGTGGAACGTGGTAGTTGATAGACTATCATCGTGGAAGGATCTCGTCTTCTTTCAATTGGTGGTTCTCATCAAAGCGGTCTTAGGTACCCTTCCCCAATATTATCTTTCATTATTTAGAGCCCCAGCAATACGAAGACGTTTACATCAATTAGTCTACTTAATGTTAAACTAAAATGACTTCATTATTGTATTGGGCAAGAGATGGACAAAACCATCCTATGACTGAACAAGATAAACTCATCGATATGATTTTTTAATTGATTAATCAGCAAAATTCCTGTTTTGTCGATTGTTCGTTAAATCTTTTACGAGTCGTGACGAGAAGATATTTTGTACGGTTAACTATAAGGTCGGAGTAGCACATGATTAAGTAGTTACTAAACCTCCCCCTACGGCCCCACGACACACAGACACACCACGTTATGTAGCATAGTAATATTGAAAACACGAATGTAATGTAAGACATATAATTTGACATTAAGACTACCTATGATTAATCTTTGTATAAAATACGATACAAGTAAATGAGTAATGATTTCATCAAATCAGTTGTTACAAAAATCTAGTGATTGAAATAGCTTTTTATATAGCAAAAGTCTTTGAAACAAGGTTTGTGTCCCTTTCGAACTTGGATCCCGGACGGTCGCACCTAATGCACTACCCTCGAGTCACTCTTTCATCTAACTCATATTTGCGTATATTCTAGATTCTCTCATGTCATGACGAGTCATTAGTAGAAAAGTTTATGAAGCAAGGTGGAATATTAAAAATTGCCTTCCACATATATGTCATAAAAGAATGTTTAATCTCCCATAAAACATACTTATAATCAAACCAAAAAGATCCATGTTATAATTTTAATATTAATAATGATATAAATGGCCATCTTTGAAAAACCACAATGCATGGATTTGATGATTGTCCTAATACCTAATACTTATACCAAAGAGAACAATTAGTTTATGTTGAATATTTGAACTACCGAACCAAAATAAAAAAGAATGCAAAAATTGAAATCGATCCAAGTGTTTTATACATACACACGACTGAATCGAATTGGAATTGCGATTGATGGTATATGATTGCGAATGAGCAGCCGAAGAATTCAAGTTGTATGTTTTGTGTTATTGAAGATACATTTAATCAATAATGAATTTGTGTTTTGGTAGTGAATTATAGATTTGATCACTCTTTATTCAATAAGGATGACCACAAACACCATTTATATAAATTAACTCTTATGTTTAATTTGTAAACGATTTAATTCAAAAATAAAAATTGAAATAAAATATAGGTGTAGGTATTCAGTAGTAGTGTAGTGCAGGGGCATAGGGTGAGCAAGAACCGAACCAAAAATCCAAAATCCGAAGAAACCGATAAAACCGAACCGTAAAACCGGTTTGAATACAAAAACCGATGGTTTGGGTTTCGATTTTTGAGAAATCGAAAAAGACGGTTCGGTTTGGGTCGGAGGGTAAAACCAAACCGAAAAAAACTGAACCGAACCATTATATGTATGTCAATTTTAATATGTTCACTTTTAGTAGATATTTTAAGTTTTATTCTTTTTATTTTTTTCCTTTGTCTAAAATTCTAAATTATTCTAATTAATTACTCCCTAAACACACAAATTCTCGATGCTAATGGTGAAGACTCAAAGTTTTCTTTTCTAAATTGCTAATCTCATACTTATCAATATGTAATCTTTTGGTGTCATGTAGGCCACATTACTCAGCAACATATAGGTTTATTTCTTCAATTTTGATTTATTTTTTTGTTGCCATGTAGGCTATATGTTACGAACCGCAACATTCTGCCCAAACGACTACACTTGTTGCCGGAAACTTCTAGAGACTTCAAGCTGGTTCCGAGATATTTAAGATCTAAAAGCTAGTATGATCTAGATTAGATGTAAATATTCTAGATTAGTCCTAATGTAATACCTAGTCTTAGATTAATCTAGAGATATCTAGCCTAGGCTAATCTAGATTATCTAGATTAGTCTAAGTCTAGAATAATCTCTACAAGGCTATAAATATTTAATCATCCAGATTTTGTTAAGCAATAATACTACTTTGTTTCATAATCTCTCTAAAGCATTCTCCTTGCAAGTGTTCGATAGTCAGTTTGGTTTACTTAGACCCTTGAGAGCAGGATCATCTAAGTGTCACACGAGTTCGAAAGCTAACTCCGTGACATATAGTTTACTAAGACACATATATTATTTTTTTTTTCTTCTTCTTAATTTTGTGCTTAAAGTTTTCCGACTCATATCATTATATTCTATTAATAAAACTTCATGTTATAAGTTGTGAACTGCTCCGCCAATTATTGCGTAAAATAGGCTTCCATTTGAGATTTATTTCACAAATTTCCTTGACAGATGTATGAATTTGTCCATGTCCAAAAACCGAAATAAAAAACCAAACCGAACCGAAAAAAACCGAAACCGAGAGGAACCGAACCAATGTAGAAACCGAACCAAACGGTTTGAAACTTTCATGAACCGAAATTTCGGTTTGGGGTCGGAACCGACCCAAACCGACCCATGCTTAGGGGCATGTAGGAAAAGAATGCGACATCCTCCCACGTGACATTCCTTTTTATTCCAAAAATTTGTACCATATAGATATAATATTTTTTTTATTAGCCCAAACATAAAATATTATTTCTCTTGTCAATCACGATATGGTGCAACAAAGCGTTTTTAATAAAAACCGGTTAAAAAAATAGTCAAGTTTTCTCGCATTCGGTTTTTTTTGGTTTAAAATGTTCGCAATCGTTTTTTTCGGTTATTAATCGGTTATTTTTTCCAACGGCTCTTAACGATAACTAACTGGCAGATTAAAACCGGTTATTTTAAAAAACCGAAAAAACCAAAAATTTGAAAATTCTTTAACCGACATTAAACGGTTCGGTTAAAAAAAACCGACCGGTTAAAAAGAAACTAGTTTTTTTTTTCCGGTTTGAAAAAAAACCGGTTATGAGTTTGCTTGTATAGTCACAGTAGTGTACAAGCAAAAAAGTGATGAGATATTTTTTTTTTTTTTTTTTGATAAGCGTAGTTCAATTCGATAGTTACACTGCTTAACTGATAGTTACGCTACGTAACTGATAGTTACGTTGGCGTAACTGTTGTTACGTAGTATAACTGTTACAAAACTTCAACGTAACTAATATATAGGTGCAACAAACTGTTACAAAACTTCAACGTAACTAATATATAGGTGCAACAAACTGTTACAAAACTTCAACGTAACTAATATATAGATTATTATTTTTGTATATTGATGTTACTAAATTGAAAACAAGACACCAACTAATACTTTATATTTCTTATACCAAATGCTTAATGGATCATAAAACCAAGGAATTGAAGAGTTGGTTGCTATATAAAATGAGAGCATAAAAATGTGATACGTTTGTTCTATTCTCGAAAGGTACCCTTACGCTCCTAACTTGTTTATCAGCGGGTGTTTCGTATGAATTACAAACATCATATCATAAAATAGTCACCCTACTTGCAAACTTTTGTTTTAAAGGCAAAATCGAACACGAGATTATCTCGCCACTGTGAATATTTGATGTTGCTAATCATATTTTGAACCAATTCACAACTAACTTTCGAACTGAACGAACTACATTTCAACAAATATAAAAAAAAAATATCAACAAAAGATATCTCATATACCCTTTATTCATAACCGTCATAACCGTCGATTGTTGTACCTCCCCTCTCTTCTTCTTCTTCCACTTCTAATTCTTCTCCAAGAATTAAGACACTCTGTCACAGTCACCAACAACCGAAAGTATGATTTATATTTGCTCTTACCCTAATTGCCGTACTACATTCCTTGCGTTGAAGCTCGCTAAGAATCACATGTTGACCTGCAAGGTATCTTTCTTGTTTTTTTTTTGTTTTTTTTATTTTTTCTTTCTCACATTCGTGTTTTTCTTTTTGTAGAATAAACCATCTAGGAAGATTCTATTACTGAGAGAGATGGCTTTGGCATCCGAACCAGAACCCAAAGCGGAACCGAAAACAGAGGAGTATCTTGTGGTTCCTAAAATAGGCAAAGTTGCCAGGAAAAACACTGTTAAAATGATAAAACAAAAGGCCAAGAAGAGGATGAGCAAGCCTCGGGTTATCGATAATGAATTTGTGTTTTGATATTTCAACACAACATTATTATTTTTTTCTGAAAAGAGACATAAATGAGTTTTATGGTTTTGTAGTGAATTATAGATTTGATCACTCTTTATCCAATTATCAGACTTAAGGATGACCACATAAACCATTTATATAAATTAACTCTTATGTTTAATTTGTAAACGATTTAATTCAAAAAATAAAAATTGAAATAAAATATAGGTGTAGGTATTCAGTAGTAGTGCAAGGGGCATGTAGGAAAAGAAAGCGACATCCTCCCACGTGACATTCCTTTTTAGTCCAAAAATTTGTACCATATATACTTTTTTTTGTTTTATTAGCCTAAATATAAAATATTATATCTCTGGTCAATCACGATATGGATACATAGGTGCAACAAAGCGTTTTTAATCGATTTTTGGTTTTTAAAAAATCGGTTAAAAAAAGTCGGGTTTTCTCGCATTCGGTTTTTTCCTGTTTAAATGTTCGGAATCGTTTTTTTCGGTTTTGAACCGGTTTTAATCGGTTATTTTCTCCAACGGCTCTCAACGATAACCAACTAACACTAAAAACCGGTTTTAACCGTTTAAAAAACCGAAAAAACCAAAAAATTGAAAAATCTTTAACCGGTACGGTTAAAAAATAAACCGGTTTCGGTTTGAAAAAAAAAAAACGGTTATGAGTTTGTTTCGAATGGAAAAAAATGTGATTCCTTAATGGGACGTGAATAAAAAAAAACGTTCATAACAGCTTTTAATGGTAAAATAACTGACACTAACTGCCAAATTTTATTTTATTTTTTCTAAAAAAACTGGTTTTAACCGATTAAAAAACTGAAAAAGCCGAAAATTTAAAAAAACTTTTACCGACATTAACCGGTTTGGTTAAAAAAAAACCGATTTATGAATGGGAATGGCCAAAAATTAAGAAATACATTGTGTCAGAGTAACAAACATTAAGAAATACACTCACACTCACCAACCGGTTTAAAAAAAAGTAAGTTTTCTAACTGATTATATAAGAGCATCTTTTATATCTTAAAATATGAACTTCAAGTTGTCGAGACATCTAAATCTCAATTTCATTATCATCGTTGGATTTCGTTTTAATAATTCATCAATAAACTAATAATAGTTAAACATGTTTAGATTATTATAAAAATATCTTTTTATAAGTGCATCAATATATTTCAAACTCGAGTGAGTAAGTTATAATCTCTATTTAGAGTAAATGTACAACTCGGTTCACGTTAGCATTTCATCCAACCACAATTAGTTACCTTTGTGATGAACTCCACAACTCAACATTAATGAAAATTTTGTTTACAAAAAAAAACTCACAACTCCAACCCCCAACCCATGCCACAACTTGGGTGGGCGGAGTGGTGAACGGTCGCGCCCACTCCGTGTGCTCTGTTATAGTATATTTTCTTTCCTACATAAAAGTAAAATTTTAAAAAATGTGTAACAATACAAACAAAAGTAATGGTGAAATATGCCTACTACAACTACAACAGTAGAAAGGGGCAACCATCCCAATTATGTCATTTTCCACTTTATTGATTTAGGATATTCACATATTTTGGTCAGTGTCACTCTTGCATCATCTTATTGAGCGTGTGGTGTGGGGAACTCATAATTAAAAATTTCCAATACTTGGATAGAAGTGTTATTATTTACATAGGTATTCTTGCACCGTCATTTTTGTATTTGTTTATTTCAATTTTAATAAAATAATCTTATATAAATTACTAGATTATTGTCTCGTGATAGCGCGGAAAAAAATAAAATTTGAATCATAAATTTTATGTTTGTGTAGATTTTAATTTATTATAAGAAAATAGTGTTGTATGTATAATATATATATATATATATATATATATATATATATATATATATATATATATATATATATATATATATATATATATATATATATATATATATATATATATATATATACTTTTATGTTTATACACATGTTGTTTATAGTCATAATAACATATACACCTTTATTTTTATACACATGTTTTGATATTTTGTATTAGGAGATTTTAGAATAATAATAAGGTAAATTATGGTCCAAATTGAACGATTCTATAAATAAATTATAATTATATTTTTTATTAGAGTAGAAATTGAATAAAAGAGAAAATGTAATTATTTATTGTAAGAGTGTGTAAAATGAAAATAATTTTTGATGACATCATCAATCTGATCTAACGACTGAAATCAAAGAGGTTAATCTATTTAACGGATTTTACTTCGCAATGTGACATTTAAGTCTCATCTTTTATTATATATTAAAGATTAAAGATTAGCAGTTAACATTATTGAAATTTATTGATCATTAGTTATCTCATATGGACCATTTCTGATTTTCTGTTAGTTAATAAACTAGAATGATTTAATTAATTTAATACTAGTTAGATTATTATTTTTTTTATATTGATGTTACTAAATTGAAAACAAGACACCAACTAATACTTTATATTTCTTATACCAAATGCTTAATGGATCATAAAACCAAGGAATTGAAGAGTTGGTTGCTATATAAAATGAGACCATAAAAGTGTGATATGTTTGTTCTATTTTTGAAAGGTATCCTTACGCTCCTAACTTGTTTATCAGCGAGTGTTTCGTATGAATTACACACATCATATCATAAAATAGTCACCCCTACTTGCAAACTTTTGTTTTAAAGGCAAAATCTAACCCGAGATTATCTCAAATGTTCGCCACTATGTGAATATTTGATGTTGCTAATCATATTTTGAACCAATTCACAAGTAAATTACATTTCAACAAATATAAAACAAAATATCAACAAATATACCCTTTATTCATGCTGGGTCCCATTTGCAAGTGACGTGGCTCCCATCATAACCGTCGATTGTTCTCTTCTTCTTCTTCCACTTCTAATTCTTCTCCAAGAAATAAGACACTCTGTCACAGTCACCAACAAAACCGAAATGGTGAATTTTATTTGCTCTTACCCTAATTGCCGTACTACATTACCTGAGTTGAAGCTCGCTAAGATTCACATGTTGACCTGCAAGGTAGGTTTGTTTCTTGTTTTTTAATTTTTTTTTTTTTTAATTTTTTTGCTTCTGTTTCACATTCGTCTTTTTCTATTTGCAGAACAAACCATCTAGGAAGACGTTAATACTGAAAGAGTTAGAGATGGCGGCGTCTGAAGTGAAAACCGCCCAACCCGAACCGAAAACCGAGGATTATCTTGTGATATAGGCAAAATAGCCAGACAAAAATAGCCAGACAAAACACGGTTCAAAAGATCAAACACGAGGCGAAGAAGAGGATGAAGAAACCTCGGGTTATCGACCTAAGTAACCCGCCTGAACCCGCCCCTGAAGAAGAATCTTCTTCCAGTTACGTATTTGATTATATGTGATTTGTTAGTTATTTAAGTCAGTTATTTGATTATATTAAAATCTTGATTTGTTTTTTTTTTCCAGATAATCGTTTTGTGGGAAGCTGGGGTCCTGGGGATGGTGATTTGATGACGGATGGTGATGAGTGATGACGGTATTCGTTTTAGATGGTGATGAGTGATGACGGTATTCGTTTGTTTTTTCAGATAATCGTTTTTTTCAGATAATCGTTTTTTTTTCCAACTATTTTCGTTTTAGACGGTATTAGTTTGTTTGACTAATTTTTAGTATCTTGATGACGGTATTCTTCGTATTGGTTTTCCTAGTTATAATATGTTTGTTTGTTTGGTAAAAGCCCTTCTCTAAACAATCAAAATCCAAATCCATTTGACCAATTATTTTATTGCCAGAAATACATAGTTTTGTTGAATCCAAGACTTCATGTTGCGGATTCTTGCCAGAAAGACATAGTTTCTTTGACCTCACGGTTACTGGTTTGTTATCTTCATCATGAACAACTTGATGATGGGGAAACTGATCAAACTTCATCAATCTTGTTTTTGTTCTTGAATATGTGATTGATTTGATCCAGTGACACCTTTCTACAGATAACTGAAAACTTTTTAAAACCAACAGTGTACTCTTGCAGATCAGTTTTCGTCACTTCTGGCGTTCTATCTTCTTTCTGCAACCGCAAAAAGCAAATCATAAAAAATGAACTAAATATTATCATGTTAAACACACAAAAAAAACAGGACATACATACCATGTTAGAATCCGTCAAAGATTGATTCCCCTTAATATTTGTAACTAGTTTGGAGGTATTTCGAGTCGACTGGAAAGTTAGCAAGAGAATGTTATGCGTCTTACGTTGTTCTTATTCCAAACAAGTCTGATCCTCTTAGAGCTATGTGATTATCGTCCTATTAGTCTAATAGGATGTGCATACAAAATCATCTCTAGACTTTTATCATCTCGGTAGGCTAGTGTTATTGATAATCTCATCAGCCCTAACCAAACAGCCTGGGAGACAAATGTGGCAAACGAGATCATTGGATATGCTAAAAGGAAAGGTATTAAACTGCTACTTTTCAAGGTAGACTTTGAAAAAACCTTTGATAGCGTGAATTGGGCGTTCCTTTTAGACATAATGCAACAAATGGGTTTTAGCTTACAAATGGATGAATTGGATCAGGTCTTGCCTGAACTCGTCGTCTATCTCAGTTTTATTAAATAGGTCGCCAACTAGGGAGTTTAAGATGGAGCGGGGTCTTAGACAAATTGTGGTTGAAGCCTTACAAGTGTTAACTCTTGAAGCATGCAATATATGTTTTTTTTCAAAGGTTTATATCTTGTGGATTAAGGTTCAAATGTTTCTTTGTTACAATATGCTGATGACGCGCTGTTTTTTGGTGAGTGGTCAATGTCAAACGCGTTTAACTTCGTAAGCATACTTGGTTGTTTTCAAGAGGCTTCAGGACTCAAGGTCAATATAGCGAAAAGCAGAATTTAAGGCGTGGACATTGACATTTCGCAAATGACTAATACTGCAAATGCTATTCAGTGTACCCATGATAAACTTCCTTTTACTTATTTAGGCTTGCCAGTCGGAAAGAACATGAACTATAAGGAGGGGTGGAACGTGGTAGTTGATAGATTTAATAACATACTATCATCGTGGAAATCTCGTCTTCTTTCAATTGGTGGTTCTCATCAAAGCGGTCTTAGGTACCCTTCCCCTATATTATCTTTCATTATTTAGAGCCCCCGACGGTACTTTAAACCTTCTTGAAGCAATACGAAGACGTTTCTTTTGGATTTTTCCGGTCAAAAAGTTAACTCAATTAGTCCAGAAAAATCTTCTTGGTGAACCTGATAGTGAATGTACGCACAAGATTTGGAATTCATGGGTTCCACAAAAAATAAATGTTTTTATGTGGAGAGTTTCTCTCGATCGGGATCGGTCCCGGTAAGGAACTAAAGTTCGTTATCCATATACGTTAAGGAACTTGGTTATAACTAACTGTTTACATCAATTAGTCTACTTCATTATTGTATTGGGCAAGAGATGGACAAAACCATCCTATGACTGAACAAGATAAACTCATCGATATGATTTTTTGGTTGATTAATCAGCAAAATTTGTTTCGCATGCAATGTTCCTGTTTTGTCGATTGTTCGTTAAATCTTTTACGAGTCATGTCAATTTTTGACGAGAAGATATTTTGTACGGTTAACTATAAGGTCGGAGTAGCACATGGTTAAGTAGTTACTAAATTCGATCGACTAAAATACATATTTATTCATGGCAAAGTTATAAATAAATAAAAATGCAGTATACAAAAAATTAGAAAGTAACAAAGAAAACAAACACATTTGTTTTAAACAGACAATCGTCCGATATGACAATAGAAGCGTTCAAAATTGGTCTTATTTCATTCGGTATGTTTAATGTTTTGTTTATTAGTGTCTTTACATGTTTTTAAGTATTGATTTCATGTGCTATAAAATTACAACCCAAAATCCATTGATACCCTCAATAATGAATTGCATAAGCTTTTTGACAACAACAAGATCCAATTTCGTTTTTTAGGTCCTAAAACGTCACTTTAAAATGGAAAATCTAAAAAAATGATACATACAATAATTTAATCCGAACATTACTCTTTCTGTCTCATCTTTCCTCTATATATCGGGTTGAGCTCTTCATACGACAACTTATCTTTTAAATATTTTGCCATCTATTTCAATAAATAAATAAAAAAGACATTCCGTTTGAAAATTTGTTTCAAAATAAACGATCTTATTTTTCAAATCAAAGTTTCTGGGTGTTTATTTTACACTCACTTAACGTAAATCACAAGCTTCAACATAGGTCAACTCCGTGTTTTTTTTTTTTTTTTTTTGCTATCCAATTAATCATCGAGGCTATCATTGTTAACTTGTTTTGACTTGATCACAAAGAAAATAATAATGCTATCGTTGTTTTGACTTGATCGCAACGAAAATAATAATCTATTGACATGTCACATTCGATGAAAAGACCTTCCTTTTGCTACCACACCATATAACCCTCTATCCTATTCTTTCTTGACACCGAATACAAATTTTCTCAATTTTCACCGCATTCTCCCCCGTCCACAAAACACACTTCCACCCGTAAACCTCCCCCCGTCACACACAGACACACACTAACACACCACATTATGTAGCATAGTAATATTGAGAAAACACGAATGTAATGTAAGACATATAATTTGACATTAAGACTACCTATGATTAATCTTTGTATAAAATACGATAAAAGTAAATGAGTTATGACGTATGGGAACGAAACCAACATGAAAACACAAATAGTCAACAACCTATATATAATGGAATAATGAGTTGAAACTCGTTTTCGCTTTAATGTAATGATTTCATCAAATCAGTTGTTACAAAAATCCAGTGATTGAAATAGCTTTTTATATAGCAAAAGTCTTTGAAACAAGGTTTGTGTCCCTTTCGAACTTGGATCCCAGACGGTCGCACCTAATGCACTACCCTTGAGTCACTCTTTCTTCTAACTCATATTTGCGTATATTCTAGATTCTCTCATGTCATGACGAGTCATTAGTAGAAAAGTTTATGAAGCAAGGTGGAATATTAACAATCAGAATTGCCTTGCCTTCCACATGTTTATGATGTCATAAAAGAATGTTTAATCTCCCATAAAACATACTTATAATCAAACCAAAAAGATCCATGTTATAATTTTAATATTAATGATATAATTAGTGGCCATCTTTGAAACAACACAATGCATAGATTTGAAGAACGATAATAAAAGATGATTGTCCTAATACCTAATACTTATATCAAGCAGAACAATTAGTTTATGTTGAATATTTGAACTACCGAACCAAAATAAAAAAGAATGCAAAAAGGATTTTAATTGAAATCGATCCAAGTGTTTTATACATACATACGACTGAAAATTTTAACCGAATTGGAATTGCGATTGATGGTGGAATCGACAATATATGATTGCGAATGAGCAGCCGAAGAATTCAAGTTGTATGTTTTGTGTTATTGAAGATACATTTAATCAATAATGAATTTGTGTTTTTATTATTCAACACAACATTTTTTATTTTTTTGAAAAGACACATAAATGGGTTAGTGAATTATAGATTTGATCACTCTTTACCATTTATATAAATGAACTCTATGTTTAATTTGTAAACGATTTAATTCAAAAATAAAAATTGAAATAAAATATAGGTGTAGGTATTAAGTATTCAGTCATAGGTGCAACGGGCATGTACATTGTGTTCCAGAGATTTTCTTTCCGAAGAAATAGAAAGAAAGGAAAAGAAGTATGAAGAAAATAAAAATAAAAACGTGTTCCTGAGTTTTTAAGTGGAGAGAAAAGAAAAGAAGTGGAAATAAAATTTGTTCCATTTTTCTCTTCAAACATTCTTTCCAAAAGTGAGAAGATTTGGAAAAAAAATATTTTGTGAACATTTTAAAAAAACTTAATCCCTAAATTATTTTTAACCAAATATAGATCTCTTACGTACATGTCTATTTTTTTTATTTTACTCGAAATTACAACCAAATCGAATCGAATTGTGATTTTAAAAAAAATAATTTATCATATACTCGTTTTCTCTTGATTTATTTGTGTATTGTGTAATGTTCATTTGTTTTTGTTAAGTTTTTTTTTAGTTGTGTTTGTAAAGTTTATCTATTGTATCTTTAAATAAATATTAAACTTTGATTTGAGTTTATTTTTCTTTTTTTTTCTCTCCAAATACCTCCAACTCGGGAACTCATTTTTGAAAAAATAATCTCCTTTTTTCTCTCTTCTTTTCTGATAAATTATTTTCTTTTCTCTTCTCTTCTCCCATCACTAAACTCGGCAACATAGTGGTAGGAAAAAAAACGACATCCTCCCACGTGACATTCCTTTTTATTCCAAAAATTTGTACCATATATATACATATATATATATATATATATATATATATATATATATATATATATATATATATATATATATATATATATATATATATATATTTTTTATTTTTTTTATTAGCCTAAGGATAAAATATTATTTCTCTTGTCAATCACGATATGAATATATAAGTGCAAGAAAAAGCGTTTTTAATCGGTTTTTGGTTTTTAAAAAACCGGTTAAAAAAAATCGATTTTTTCTAAAACCGGTTTCGGTTAAATCAGTTTTCTCGCATTCGATTTTTTCCGGTTTAAAATGTTCGGAATCGTTTTTTCGGTTTTGAACAGGGTTTAATCGGTTATTTTTTCCAACGGCTCTTAACGATAACTAACTGACACTAACTGGTAGATTAAAAACCGGTTATTTCAAAAAACCGAAAAAACCAAAAATTTGAAAATTCTTTAACCGACATTAAATGGTTCGGTTAAAAAAAGACCGACCAGTTAAAAAGAAACAAGTTTTTTTTTTCGGTTTGAAAAAAAACCGGTATGAGTTTGGTTGTATATAAAAGATGTGATTCCTTAATGGGCCAAAGGTCCGAGACTTGGCCCATAAATCTCTCACCTACTTCTACTTTCTTTTTCCACTTCTTCTTTTCAAAGAATTAAGAAATACTCTTACTCTCTCTCTCTCTCTCTCTCTCTCTCTCTCTCTCACACACACACACACACAAAAACCATAAATGAAGTATGCATGCTCGTACCCAAAATGCAATGCTAAATTCCTTGATTTTAAGAACGCTCAGCGTCATATGCAAAAGTGCAATGTATGTTTTTTTCAATTTTTTTTTCTATTAACATTCGTTTATTTGTTTGTAGATGAAACCGTCGAGAAAGTCCTTGATACTCAAAGAAATGGCCAAATCGGAACCCGTGGAAGAAGCAAAGTTCGATGACAGTGATGATTACGTTATGGGTCATCGAAAGATCGGGAAACTTGCTTGGAAAAACAACGTGAAGATAATCAAAGATGATGCCAAGAAGAAGATAAAAAACCGAGTGTTATCGATTTGTCGAACCCCCTTGAACCCGCCCGTTCATCTTCGTAAGTCTCAATTTTGATTAATTGGATTGGGATTAACAAAACTTCATTTACATATAATGCAAATACTCTTCAGATCATCTTTTTTTTTTACTTTTTTTTTTTCCCTTTTTGATAATTCATGGTTTAAAATTTTATGTCCTATAATATCAAGCTCGAATACTGTTACCAAACATGTTTTTCATTTTTATATTTAAGCTTTAGTTCCGACCATAAGCTTAAGCTCCAACCCTAGCACAAATTAAAGCTCCAACTCCAGCTCCTCCTACTTACGTCAAATATACCCAAAATTAAAAATATTCAAAATTTTGGTAATAGAATATTTGTTTTTCAAACTTGCAAAATGTGACAAACCTTCTACAAACCAAGCTCGAATTCTTACAACTAAAACAAACCAAGCTCGGGTCGACTCCTCTACATCCCTCGACAACATGCTCTGGCTTGTAACTAGTTTGGAGGTATTTTGAGTCGACTGGAAAGTTAGCAAGAGAATGTGATGCGTCTTACGTTGTTCTTATTCCAAAGAAGTCTGATCCTCTTGAGCTATGTGATTATCGTCCTATTAGTCTAATAGGATATGCATACAAAATCATCTCTAGACTTTTATCATCTCGGTTGGCTAGTGTCATTGATAATCTCATCAGCCCTAACCAAACAGGCTTCTTACATGGGAGACAAATGTGGCAAACGAGATCATTGGATATGCTAAAAGGAAAGGTATTAAACTGCTACTTTTCAAGGTAGACTTTGAAAAAGCCTTTGATAGCGTGAATTGGGCGTTCCTTTTAGACATAATGCAACAAACGGGTTTTAGCTTAAAATGGATGAATTGGATCAGGTCTTGCCTGAACTCGTCGTCTATCTCAGTTTTATTAAATGGGTCGCCAACTAGGGAGTTTAAGATGGAGCGGGGTCTTAGACAAATTGTGGTTGAAGCCTTACAAGTGTTAACTCTTGAAGCATGCAATAAAGGTTTTTTCAAAGGTTTATATCTTGTGGATGAAGGTTCAAATGTTTCTTTGTTGCAATATGTTGATGACGGGCTGTTTTTTGGTGAGTGGTCAATGTCAAACGCGTTTAACTTAGTAAGCATACTTGGTTGTTTTCAAGAAGCTTCAGGACTCAAGGTCAATATAGAGAAAAGCAGAATTTAAGGCGTGGACATTGACATTTCGCAAGTGACTAATACTACAAATGCTATTCAGTGTACCCATGATAAACTTCCTTTTACTTATTTAGGCTTGCTAGTCGGAAAGAACATGAACTATAAGGAGGGGTGGAACGTGGTAGTTGATAGACTATCATCGTGGAAGGATCTCGTCTTCTTTCAATTGGTGGTTCTCATCAAAGCAGTCTTTTGTACCCTTCCCCAATATTATCTTTCATTATTTAGAGCCCCCGGCAATACGAAGACGTTTACATCAATTAGTCTACTTAATGTTAAACTAAAATGACTTCATTATTGTATTGGGCAAGAGATGGACAAAACCATCCTATGACTGAACAAGATAAACTCATCGATATGATTTTTTGGTTGATTAATAAGCAAAATTTGTTTCGCATGCAATGTTCCTGTTTTGTCGATTGTTCGTTAAATCTTTTACGAGTCATGTCAATTTTTGACGAGAAGATATTTTGTACGGTTAACTATAAGGTCGGAGTAGCACATGGTCCTTGATTTTAAGAACGCTCAGCGTCATATGCAGAAGTGCAATGTATGTTTTTTTTAATTTTTTTTTTCTATTAACATTCGTTTATTTGTTTGTAGATGAAACCGTCGAGATATTATGAATTTTATTTGCTCATACCCAAAATGCGATACTAAATTCCATGAGTTGAAGGACGCTAAACGTCATATGTTGACATGCAAGGTATGTTTCTTTTTGTTTTTAATTTTTTGGTTCTGTTTAACATTCGTCTATTTCTTTGTAGATGAAACCATCAAGAAAATGTTAATTCTGAAAGAGATGGCGTCTGAAGCAAAAACCAAACCCGAATCAGAACCCAAACCCAAACCGAAAACAGAGGACAACGCTGATTATCTTGTGATTTCAAAGATCGGGAAACTTGCCCGGCAAAACACGGTAAAGATAATCAAACATGAAGCCAATAAGAAGATAAAAAGACCTCGTGTTATCGACCTAACAAACCCCCCTTAACCCGCCCCTAAAAAGAATCTTCTTCAATGTAAGTTGTTATTTGATTATATGTAAATCTTGATTTGAAATCTTGTTAGTTATTTGTATTTGCAATCTGTTTTCTAATTAGGTTTATATACTATTTTATGTGCTATAATATCAAGCTCCAATACCGTTACCAAACATGTTTTTCATTTTTATATTTAAGCTTTAGTCCCGACTATAGGCTTAAACTCCAACCCAAGCACAAACTCAAGCTCCAACTCCACCTCCTCCTCCTCCTACTTTCGTCAAACATACCCAAAGTATGAAAATATTCAAAATTTTGATAATTGAATATTTGTTTTTCAGATTTGTAAAATGTGACAAATCTTCTACAAAAATGACCATACCGAGAATAATCTATTTTGTAAAAGATGTGATTCCTTAATGAGCCAAATGTAGTATGACCCGAAACTTGGCCCATAATCTCTCACCTACTCTTTTTTTCCTTACACTTCTTCTTCTCCAAAAAAATACACTATCTCTCTCTCACACTCACAAACAAACCAGAAATGAAGTTGCTCCAACCCAAAATGCGAAATTAAATTCGTTAGTTTCAAGGTCGCTAAGCCTCATAAGCACACGTGCAAAGTATGTTTTTTTTTTGTTTTTTTTTTTTTTTTGATTTTTTTGGTTCTATTAACATTCGTTTATTTGTTTGTTTGTTTGTTTGTAGATGAAACCTCCAGAAAGTTGTTGATTCAGAAAGTTGTTGATTCCGAAAGAAATAGCATCGGAAGCCAAATCCAAAGCCGAACCCGAACCCGAACCCGAACCGGAAGTGGAAGAAGCAAAAACAGATGATTGTGCCGCTGATGATTATCTTTTTCCATTCGAAACAAACTCATAACCGGTTTTTTGTTATGAACGTTTTTTTTTTTTCTTCACGTCCCATTAAACAAACTCATAACCGGGTACAGTTAAAAAAAAATGTGATTCCTTAATGGGACGTGAAGGAAAAAAAAACGTTCATAACAACTTTTAACGGTAAACTAACTGACACTAACTGCCAAATTTATTTTATTCTTTCCAAAAAAACTGATTTTAACCGATTAAAAAACCGAAAAAACCGAAAATTTAGAAAATCATTAACCAACAGTAACCGGTTCGGTTAAAAAAAACTGTTTTATGAATGGGAATGGGCCAAAAGGTAGTATAAATCTCTCACCTACTTCTACTTTCTTTTTCCACTTCTTCTTCTCCAAGAATTAAGAAATACACTCTCTGTCACACTCACAGACAAACGAAAATTACGAATTTTATTTGCTAATACCCAAAATGCGATACTAAATTCCATGAGTTGAAGGACGCTAAACGTCATACCGAAACCACCAGCCACCTCGTTGACGTGCAAGGTATGTTTTTTTTTTTTTACTTTTTTGGTTCTGTTGAACATTCGTTTATTTGTAGATGAAACCATCAAGAAAGATGTTAATTTTGAAAGAGATGGCGTCTGAAGCGAAAACCAAACCCGAACCAGAACCCAAACCCAAACCGAAAACATAGGACAGCGCTGATTATCTTATGATTCCAAAGATCGGGAAACTTGCCAGGCAAAGCACGGTAAAGATAATCCAACATGAAGCCAGGAAGAAGATAAAAAGACCTCGTGTTATCGACTTAACAAACCCCCCTGAACCCGCCCCTGAAAAGAATCTTCTTCAATGTAAGTTGTTATTTGATTATATGTAAATCTTGATTTGAAAGCTTGTTAGTTATTTGTATTTGCAATCGGTTTTCTAATTAGGTTTATATACTATTTAATGTCCTATAATATCAAGCTGCAATACTCTTACCAAACATGTTTTTCATTTTTATATTTAAGCTTTAGTCCCGACAATAAGCTTAAACTCCAACCCAAGCACAAACTCAAGCTCCAACTCCACCTCCTCCTCCCCCTACTTTCGTCAAACATACCCAAAGTATGAAAATATTCAAAATTTTGGTAATTGAATATTTGTTTTTCAGATTTGCAAAATGTGACAAATCTTCTACAAAAATGACCATACCGAGAATAATCTATTTTGTAAAAGATGTGATTCCTTAATGAGCCAAATGTAGTATGACCCGAAACTTGGCCCATAATCTCTCACCTACTCTTTTTTTCCTTACACTTCTTCTTCTCCAAAAAATACACTATCTCTCTCTCACACTCACAAACAAACCAGAAATGAAGTATATTTGCTCCAACCCAAAATGCGGAATTAAATTTGTGAGTTTCAAGGTCGCTAAGCGTCATATGCACACGTGCAAAGTATGTTTTTTTTTTGATTTTTTGATTTTTTGATTTTTTTTGGTTCTATTAACATTCGTTTATTTGTTTGTTTGTTTGTAGACGAAACCTTCCAGAAAGTTGTTGATTCTAAAAGAAATAGCATCAGAAGCCAAATCCAAAGCCGAACCCGAACCCAAACCCGAACCGGAAATGGAAGAAGCAAAAACAGAGGATTGTGCCTCTGATGATTATCTTTTTCCATTCGAAACAAACTCATAACCGGTTGTTTGTTATGGACGTTAAAAGTTGTTATGAACGTTTTTTTTTTCTTCACGTCCCATTAAGGAATCACATCTTTTTTTTAACCGTACCCGGTTATGAGTTTGTTTCGAATGGAAAAAGATGTGATTCCTTAATGGGACGTGAAGAAAACAAAAACGTTCATAACAACTTTTAACGGTAAACTAACTGACACTAACTGCCAAATTTATTTTATTTTTTCCAAAAAATTGATTTTAACCGATTACAAAACCGAAAAAACCGAAAAAGTAAAAAATCATTAACCAACATTAACCTGTTCGGTTAAAAAAACTGGTTTATGAATGGAAATGGGCCAAAAGGTAGTATAAATCTCTCACTTACTTCTACTTTCTTCTTCAACTTCTTCTTCTCCAAGAATTAAGAAATACACTCTCTGTCACACTCACAGACAAACGGAAATTATGAATTTTATTTGCTCATACCAAAAATGCGATACTAAATTCCATGAGTTGATGGACGCTAAACGTCATATGTTGATGTACAAGGTATGTTTCTTTTTTTTTTCTTTTTCCTTTTTTGGTTCTGTTTAACATTCGTTTATTTCTTTGTAGATGAAACCATCAAGAAAGATGTTAATTCTGAAAGAGATGGCGTCTGAAGCGAAAACCAAACCCGAACCAGAACCCAAACCCAAACCGAAAACAGAGGACAACGCTGATTATCTTGTGATTCCAAAGATCGGGAAACTTGCCAGGCAAAACACGGTAAAGATAATCAAACATGAAGCCAAAAAGAAGATAAAAAGACCTCGTGTTATCGACTTAACAAACCCCCTGAACCCGCCCCTGAAAAGAATCTTCTTCAATGTAAGTTGTTATTTGATTATATGTAAATCTTGATTTGAAATCTTGTTAGTTATTTGTATTTGCAATCTGTTTTCTAATTAGGTTTATACTATTTAATGTCCTATAATATCAAGCTCCAATACTGTTACCAAACATGTTTTTCATTTTTATATTTAAACTTTAGTCCCGACAATAAGCTTAAACTCCAACCCAAGCACAAAGTCAAGCTCCAACTCCACCTCCTCCTACTTTCGTCAAACACACCCAAAGTATGAAAATATTCAAAATTTTGGTAATAGAATATTTGTTTTTCAAACTTGCAAAATGTGACAAATCTTCTACACAAATAACCATACCGAGAATAATCTATTTTGTAAAAGATGTGATTCCTTAATGGGCCAAAGTTAGTATGACCCGAAACTTGGCCCATAATCTCTCACCTACTCTTTTTTTCCTTACACTTATTTTCTCCAAGAAATACACTATCTCTGTCTCACATTTACAAACAAACCAGAAATGAAGTATATTTGCTTCAACCCAAAATGCGAAATTAAATTGGTAGTTTGAAGGTCGCTAAGTGTCATATGCACACGTGCAAAGTATGTTTTTTTTTGTTTTTTTTTTTTGATTTTTTGATTTTTTTGGTTCTATTAACATTCGTTTATTTGTTTGTAGATGAAACCTTCCAGAAAGTTTTTGATTCTGAAAGAAATAGCATCGGAAGCCAAATCCAAAGCCGAACCCGAACCCGAACCCGAACCGGAAATGGAAGAAGCAAAAACAAGGACTGTGCCGCTGATGATTATCTTGTCTATCAAAAGATCGGGAAAGTTTCTAGGAAAAACACGCTAAAGATAATCAAAGATGATGCGAAGAAGAAGATCAAAAAACCGCGTGTTATCGCTTTGTCGACCCCCCTGGACCCGCCCCTTCATCTTCTTCATTGTAAGTCGATATTTGATTAATTGGATTTTATTTTATTTATTGGATTGGGATTTAACATTATATGTAAAACTTGATTTGAAATCTCATTAGTTATTTATATTTGAATTTTTTGCATCTCCTTTCTAATTAGGTTTCATATATGTTAATAAATATAGTTATTTATGTTAATTTAGAAGAATTTTCATATTTAATTAATTTTCAATCACAAATTGTTTTCGAGATAATCGTTTATCGGAAGTTGGTTTAAGGATGGTGAAGAATCGCTATATGACGGAATTTATGTTAGAGATCGAATAAGTAAGTGTAATTTTGACCACGTGTTTATTAGTGTCTTTACATGTTTTTAAATATTGATCGAATCAGTTGACGATTTCTTTCCGGTCAAACCTAACTTATTGCGTTTTGTGTTTGTCAAGAAAATTCTATCAACGATTTCTTTAAATGTTTATTTTTGTGAGAAACGAAACCCTAAATTGAATTCAGACCTACATTGAAGAAGATGATGGGGCGGGTTCAGGGGGATTGGTTAAATCGATAACATGGAGTTTCTTCTTGGCATCCTCTTTGATTTTCTTTAAGGTGTTCTTCCTTGCACCTTTCCCAATCTTGCGATTACACACATCATAATCATCATCTGAGGAAGACGAATAGTCGTTGTCGATACTATCATCTGTTTCGCTGATAATTGCTTCTTCCTCTTCCGCTTCGACTTCGACTTTGGCTTCGGCTGCCATTTTCTTCAGTATCAAGAATTTTCGTGTAGGTTTGGCTTCGACTCCCATTTCCTTCAATATCAATAATTTTCGGGTAGGATTCAACTACAAACATATGATGCATCGATAGACTTGATGAAACCTACCCGAAAATTCTTGATACAAGCGGAAGAGGTAGAAGCAATTTTCGGCGAAACAGAGCACAGTACCGACAACGAATCTTTGTCTTCCTCACATGATGATCATTTTAATTGATATATATATATATATATATATATATATATATATATATATATATATATATATATATATATATATATATATATATATATATATATATATATATATATATATTTATATACTATTTTATGTCCTATAATATCAAGCTCCAATACTGTTACCAAACATGTTTTTCATTTTTATATTTAAGCTTTAGTCCCGACAATAAGTTTAAGCTCTAGCCCAAGCACAAATTCAAGCTCCAACTCCACCTCCTCCTACTTACGTCAAACATACCCAAAGTATGAAAATATTCAAAATTTTGGTAATAGAATATTTGTTTTTCAAACTTGCAAAATGTGACAAACTTTCTACAAAAAATGACCATACCCCGAATAATTTATTTTGTAAATGGTATCTTGAAGACTTTCGTTTTGAAAGTTCTTCTTTTTTTCATTTTTTCTTTTTTCTTTTTAATAATTCATGGTTTAAACGGAATTTTAGAGATTTTTTTTAATAAGTTTTAAGCATGATGTTAGCCAAATTATTTTTGTTAGTAACTGAGTCAAAAATATCTTTTAGGTTGAACACGAGACATGTGACAATACCCACCTATATAATTTGTCAAAAAGTAAGAAACATTGAGCAAATAAATAATGTATTGTGCTATAAATTATCATCTTTAATTAACCAACATGAACGATATAATATAGAAGAAACTATGAAAAGAGAAAACGTAATACATGTATATTATGTTTAATTATTTTTTTTCTTCATAAAGTCTTACTCAAACATTAATCAATATTTAATATTATTAATATTTTAATTTGTACTCAATATACGTTGTTGTTTTGCTAGGCCTGTAGCTATTGTGATATCGTATTGGACAAGTGAATTTATCACTCACGTTGTGCGGGGATAAAAATTTATTTGGTGTATAATTAGTTGTAGGAAGCAAATAAAAATAGAAAAGTCGACTTTATATAATCAACTTATAAAACTAAATAAGATAAATTTACATCCACGTCCTTATAAAACTTCAATATTACGTCAATATCTTTATAAAAATCATAATTACGTTAATATCCTCTCAAAACATGAAAAATTCTCATATATATCCAAAATTATAAATTAATAATTAAATTATTCATTTAAATATTAATTAAATAATTTTAATATTTTAAGTTATTGAATAAATCAATAAAATTAATTCAAATGGTTATTAAAACAAATCTAGCAATGAAGAATCAAATAACGAATGAATTGAACAGATTAAATTAATAAATAATTGGTTTTACATATATATCACAAACCATTAATCAATCAAGATGAGTGATTTTTGCACCTCCTTATTCCGGTTAATGCTTAAAATTATAGAAATTAATCTTTTTTAACTCTATATTGCGAGTATATGAAAATGAGATACATTGGTTAATGTTGGATTAAACCTGCATACTTGAGTACAAATTTTAATTAATATATAGATGAATAATTTAAGTATTAAAGTCATTTAGATATTATTAATTTATTATTTTGGATATATATGAGAATTTTTAATGTTTTGAAAGAATATTAATGTAATTTTGATTTTTACAAAGATATTGAAGTAATATTAAAGTTTGAAATGGTAGTATATAACTTAATCCAAATACTAAGGTAGGTGTTATCGATTTCTGTTGGAAAATGTTAATGAAAATATGATATTTTCATCGACTTTGGACCTCTATAAAGAATACATATTTAATATTTACGATCAATATTTTATATGTATGCGTAGCCCTTAGAAAGAGCTTCGCAACGACATATGATACGTCCAAAACGGAGTTAAGGTGAATGAGATATCGACGCCTAAAGATAGGTGTTTGGTGCAAAAGTGGTTTGTTTGAAACTTGTCCCACATCGGTGGTGGAGACAAAGTTTGTGTTGTTTATAAGCAAGAATTTTGAACCCTTGTTCAACTAGCTTGTGACTTATACACACACAAGCTCACGGCCTCGCGCGCAGGGGGGGTGCAAATTTCTGGTCCGAAAGGGCTTGGGTTGAAAACTCATGCGAGCCCGCGCGACCTGCGGACACGAATGCAGCTCCGAAATCTCGAGCATGCGCGGTCCAGTTTTTGCTACGCGTCTTTTGGTCATTAATGCAGTTTGATTGACAGTCATTTATTTTTGGTAAACTGCAATCAGTTATGATTTGCTTTTAATTCAGTCATTACTAGCATTAAACCAAAAACGCTCCCTAACAGCTTATAAGACTGAAATCGATTTCAGTTCTGCACAGACCTTAATCCCTTCTTTCTTTTTCTGCTATTCCAAGATCAGATTTCAGGCAAGTGTGACAGCTCCGGCAGTTTAGAGCATAGACTGTTTTTGCCATTGTACCCTGGGAAACAAAACGTGTGAATACACGCGGAATTTGTTTTAAGGGAATCGTGTTATATCACGAGCCTTGGCCGATTACGATTCTTGTTTATCATTTCTGTTCATCATTTCTGTTCAATATATTTTCGTGTAACTATTTGTAATTGTAAACGGTATCCTCTCCTATAGTCTTAAAACAAATTTTACAATTATAATACCGTTTATAATCAGAAAAGATTGGATTCAAACGAGTTTTGTTTCATTTACTTTTCTAAACATTATCCTTCTTTGTTTTGAACGTTGCCGATTAAACGATTGTTTCAGAATTCTACTTGCAATCTTCATTTCAAATTGCTATTTGGAACTAGTTTTATAAACAGATTGCATAACAGATTTTGAAATAATCAGTTTTCACTTATATATAAACTGACTTTTGATAAACAGATTATTATTTTAAGTCATTTATAAGCTGTTTGTTTGTTACAATATTCTGTTTACTTTCTGCTTTATCTTATTTTACATAAAGCGTTTATTGACTCTATTGAAACAGATTATTGGTTAACTTGAAACAGATTTCTAAGTTTGGTATCTTCAAAACAGTTTTCTAAGTTTGAAACAGTGAACGGAAAGATTGAATAAACAGATTATTATTTCGAAACAGCTTATTTATTTGAAATCAGTGGACATTTTCTAAAAACAGATTATAACAATAAAACAGATTATTTTTATTGTTATAAACAGATTATTATTATTATCTATTATTAACAATTGTAAAGCGAGATGTCTAATTCTTTAAATTTGCGAATTTTCAGAATGTCGACTCAATCTCTTTTGACCTCAACCGTGCTCACACCGATCATGACATCCGCAACAACGGTGAGCTCAATAGTGGGAGTACCACTAGCGAACACCGTTGCGAATCACGCGGAAAGACCCGAAAAGTTCTCGGGTTTGCACTTTAAGCGTTGGCAGCAGAAGATGTTCTTCTACTTGACCACGTTGAACCTTGCTAGGTTTTTGACCGAATCCGCTCCCCAACTTAACGAAGGGGAGACCGATGCTCAAGCTGTGAGTGCGGTAGATGCTTGGAAGCATTCGGAATTCTTATGCCGCAACTATGTTTTGAATGGTTTGGTGGATGCGTTGTATAACGTGTATTGTAACTGTAAGACTGCCAAAGAATTATGGGAGTCATTGGATCACAAGTACAAAACGGAAGATGCCGGTGCAAAGAAATTTGTAGTGGCTCGCTTCTTGGACTATAAAATGGTTGATGCAAAAACCGTGATTAGTCAAGTACAAGATCTCCAAGTTCTCTTACACGAGCTCCACTCCGAAGGAATGACAATTAGTGAGACATTCCAAGTTGCAGCAATCATTGAAAAGTTACCTCCAAGTTGGGTGGAATTCAAAAACTACCTTAAGCATAAGCGAAAGGAGATTAGCGTTGAGGAACTTGTAGTTCGCCTTCGTATCGAAGAGGACAACAAGAAAGCTCTTAAGGGAAGTTACTTGCCAACTTCGGAAAAAGCCAATGTTGTTGAACATGGTCAATCCTCGAGGGGTAACAAAAGCAAGGATGGTGGGAAAGGCAAAGCTAAGGTTGGGAATCTCCGACCTAAAGCTGGGGATATGAAGAAAAGGTATCAAAAGCCCCAAAAGCCTCAAAAGTTTGATGGTGTGTGCTATAATTGTGATCAGCCGGGTCATAGAGCTGCTAGTTGCAAGATGCCAAAACGGGAGAATCCCCGCCAAGCTAATATGGTGAATGAAGACATGGATTTTGCAGCTATGGTGACCGATGTCACTAATATGATCTCCGAAGTCAATTTGGTTGGATCTAACACAAAGGAATGGTGGATTGACACGGGTGCTACCCGTCATGTTTGCTCTGACAAGAACATGTTTACCACCTTCAAGGATGTCGAGACTGGGGAAAAGTTGTTTATGGGCAACTCGGCTACGGCCGATATCAAAGGGGAAGGAAATGTGATACTGAAGATGACCTCGGAGAAGGAGCTCACGTTGAGAAATGTGCTATATGTTCCCGAGATTCGTAAGAATCTTGTGTCGGGTTGGCTTCTCAACAAGTTTGGTTTTCGTTTAGTGTTTGAATCTGATAAGGTCGTGTTGACCAAAAATGGTGTGTATGTTGGAAAGGGATATGCCCTTAATGGCATGTTCAAATTAAATGTAATGGTGATCAAGCATGATATTAATAAGATTGGTTCTACTTCCGCTTACTTGCTTGAGTCTTCTAATATTTGGCATGCACGTCTTGGTCATGTTAATTTTAATTCCATTCGTAGGTTAATTAAATTTAAATGCATACCATCATTCCATATTGATTCAAACTATAAATGTCAAACATGTGTTGAGGCCAAACAAACAAGGTCATCGTTTAAATCGGTTGAAAGAATAACCGAACCCCTTGATATGATTCACACCGACATATGTGACTTAAAATCGGTTCCCACAAGAGGTGGAAATAAATACTTCATCACCTTTATCGATGATAGCACGAAATATTGCTATGTATACTTACTTAAAAGTAAGGATGAAGCCATTGATAAGTTTATTCTTTACAAGAATGAAGTTGAGAATCAACTCAACAAGAAAATCAAGGTTGTTAGAAGTGATAGAGGAGGTGAATATGTGTCACCATTTGCTAACTTGTGTGAGCAACATGGTATTAGACATGAACTCACCGCCCCCTATTCACCTCAACAAAACGGTATCGCCGAAAGAAAGAACCGTACCTTGAAAGAAATGGTTAATGCCATGTTGATAAGTTCTGGACTAAGTCCAAACATGTGGGGGGAAGCTATCTTGTCAGCTTCTTATCTTTTAAATAAGCTTCCTCGAAAGAATAAGGAAGAAACTCCATATGAACTATGGATGGGAAGAAAACCATCATACAAATACCTACGAGTGTGGGGGTGCCTAGCTAAAGTATTAGTGCCGTCACCTAAGGCTTTAAAGATAGGGCCCAAAACTGTGGATTGCATATTCATTGGATATGCTCACAAGAGTAGTGCCTATCGATTTCTTGTGCATGATTCTAAGAATCCCGATATACACAAGAACACGATAATGGAATCAAGGAGTGCTACATTCTTCGAAAATATATTTCCTTGTCTAAACACGGAAATTGGAAGTTCCTCTAAACCTGTTGGTGAGACTGTCCAAGATGAGGGACAAGAACAACAAGTGGAAGAAGAGGTTGAGCCTAGAAGAAGTAAAAGGGCAAGGGTTGAGAAATCGTTTGGTTCCGATTTCCTGACATTCATGGTGGAACATGAACCTAGAACTTACCGCGAAGCGGTTACTTCTTCAGAAGCACTTCAATGGAAAGAAGCCATCAAAAGTGAAATAGAATCTATTTTACAAAACCATACGTGGGAAATACAGGACCTTCCTCAAGGTTGTATTGCACTAGACTATCTATGGCTCTTTAAGAAGAAGATGAGGGCGGATGGAAGTATTGAGAAATACAAAGCAAGATTGGTGATCAAAGGGTATAGACAACGAGAAGGTCTAGATTACTTTGATACGTATTCGCCTGTAACGCGAATTACCTCCATCAGGATGGTACTTGCTATTGCCGCCATAAGAAATTTGGAAGTTCACCAAATGGATGTAAAAATTGCTTTCCTAAATGGCGATTTAGAGGAAGAAATTTACATGAAACAACCTGAGGGATTCATTGCCCCTGGACAAGAGAACAAAGTTTGCAAGCTCGTTAAGTCATTATATGGCCTAAAGCAAGCTCCCAAACAATGGCATCAAAAGTTGATCACGTCATGTTAGAATGTGGTTTCAAAATAAATGAATGCGACAAGTGTGTTTACGTGAAAGACTCACCAAATGGATACGTTATCTTATGTCTCTATGTAGATGATATGCTTATCATGGGTAGTGACGATAAGATAATAACATCAACAAAGGATATGTTGAAATCAAAATTTGACATGAAAGACATGGGTCTAGCGGATGTGATCCTTGGAATCAAGATCACACGAACCCAAAATGGTCTTGTGTTAAATCAAACACATTATGTCGACAAGATTCTAGAGCGATTCAATGTGGGGGATTCCGGCCTAGCTAGAACTCCAATTGACACCAGTCAACATCTATCTAAGAATAGAGGTGAAGGTGTTTCCCAACTAGAATACTCAAGAATCATTGGTAGTCTAATGTATCTAATGAGTTGTACCAGACCCGACTTAGCATACGCTGTTAGTAGGCTAAGTAGGTACACAAGCAATCCGAGTTCTGATCATTGGAAAAGTATGACAAGATTACTTCGGTATTTAAGATACACGCGAGAGTATGGACTACACTATAATAGACATCCAGCTGTTATCGAAGGATACACTGATGCAAACTGGATATCTGATATAAAAGATTCTCGATCAACAAGTGGATACGTGTTTACACTTGGAGGTGCTGCTGTAGCATGGAAATCTTGCAAACAAACGGTTATAGCAAGATCAACGATGGAATCTGAATTCATTGCCCTCGACAAATGTGGAGAAGAGGCAGAGTGGTTGCGTCAATTTGTAGAAGACATACCAAGATGGCCTAAGCCGGTAACGGCCGTATGTATACATTGTGATAGCCAATCGGCAATTGGCGGAGCTCATAGCATAATGTATAACGGTAAGTCAAGACATATTCGACGTAGACATAACACGATACGACAACTACTCTCAACAGGAGTTATCTCAATTGACTATGTGAAGTCAAAGGATAACATAGCGGATCCGCTTACGAAAGGCTTAAGCAGAGAGTTAGTTAGCAAGTCGTCAAAAGGAATGGGACTAAAGCCCTTGAATGAACAAGTTTATGCAAAGGAAACCTAACCCAGTTGACTGGAGATCCCAAGATCTGGGTTCAATAGGACAACCTAGTTGTATGAATGAAGGGAGGTCACTGTGGGGGTAGTTTACCTACCTCCTAAACCATCTAAGGGAGTTCATAAATCACGAACTTCCTAGTCCATTCCTAAGATCAGTGACAAGGAGAAGGATAAGCATACGGCTTTTAATGATTCTAAGAAATAACCATATGTGGTATAATGATTTCTAAAGAATCACCTATGTTAGAGAGAAGTGGGGTCGCTTCGAAGGGAATTATAAGGGCGTAATTCCTAAAAGCTCTCGCAGAACCAGGAAAGTGTTCATGACCATAACGAACACGACTATGAGGAGTTGACATTGTCAGGAAGAGTCCTGTGTGAAATGTATTGTCGTCTACGCAAATAACAGCTCAGTTCAAAGACATCAAGTTCTACTGACAGTTAGGAGGCTAAGTGCATTTCATAAGGGAAGGTTCAAAGGGTAACACCTACCTATCCTATGCAGGATTCAACCGTCGAAGTTTCATCGGGAATAAGCGTTGTTAAGATCGATCTCCATTCATGTGGGGGATTGTTGGAAAATGTTAATGAAAATATGATATTTTCATCGACTTTGGACCTCTATAAAGAATACATATTTAATATTTACGATCAATATTTTATATGTATGCGTAGCCCTTAGAAAGAGCTTCGCAACGACATATGATACGTCCAAAACGGAGTTAAGGTGAATGAGATATCGACGCCTAAAGATAGGTGTTTGGTGCAAAAGTGGTTTGTTTGAAACTTGTCCCACATCGGTGGTGGAGACAAAGTTTGTGTTGTTTATAAGCAAGAATTTTGAACCCTTGTTCAACTAGCTTGTGACTTATACACACACAAGCTCACGGCCTCGCGCGCAGGGGGGGGGGGGGTGCAAATTTCTGGTCCGAAAGGGCTTGGGTTGAAAACTCATGCGAGCCCGCGCGACCTGCGGACACGAATGCAGCTCCGAAATCTCGAGCATGCGCGGTCCAGTTTTTGCTACGCGTCTTTTGGTCATTAATGCAGTAACTGATTTGAATTGATTGACAGTCATTTATTTTGCTACGCGTCTTTTGGTCATTAATGCAGTAACTGATTTGAATTGATTGACAGTCATTTATTTTTGGTAAACTGCAATCAGTTATGATTTGCTTTTAATTCAGTCATTACTAGCATTAAACCAAAAACGCTCCCTAACAGCTTATAAGACTGAAATCGATTTCAGTTCTGCACAGACCTTAATCCCTTCTTTCTTTTTCTGCTATTCCAAGATCAGATTCCAGGCAAGTGTGACAGCTCCGGCAGTTTAGAGCATAGACTGTTTTTGCCATTGTACCCTGGGAAACAAAACGTGTGAATACACGCGGAATTTGTTTTAAGGGAATCGTGTTATATCACGAGCCTTGGCCGTACGATTCTTGTTTATCATTTCTGTTCAATATATTTTCGTGTAACTATTTGTAATTGTAAACGGTATCCTCTCCTATAATTTCTCCACCATAGTCATATTGAAAACTTTAATTTTATGATTAAATTGGGTTTTGATATATTGACGAAAAAGTATAAATTGTAAAAGTGCATCACATTTTCGTCTCAATGGATATACCCATAAAAA